>WEIV01017564.1:2899-20923 GCA_013390005.1 Calyptomena viridis | reverse complement strand
AAATAATCCAGCTCATATAATATATTATATAAGTTAATATAATAATCAGGGCCTCCTGAATGCCATTGACAGCTCTTGTTCTGGTTTAGTCATTAGGTGAAATCAGTCAATTTGCATCTGCCAGCAAATAGTTTTAAGATGGCCTGCATACTGTATATCTGCTTGTGTTTTACCTGTGCACGGATCTGAATTTCCTGTAGATTTGTAACTCGTTTTTATGTCCTGGCTAAATGGATCTTTCATAGCCTAATTCACTATTATCCTTATGGAGAATAGACAGCTGGGCCAAAGAAACTTCCAGATGCAACTCCATATCTCGGATGTGAAATTTGAGTGTAACACTTCTGGCCAGGTATGGTTTGGGCTGGTTAGGAAGTGTCCAAACCACTGAATACTAGCAGGAGAAAGGTGTGTACTGGGAACAATGACCTTATGATTTTCTAATACTCTCCTACTTACGTATTGCTGGAGATAAGGTGCTGCACTTGACAGGCCTTTGGACTGAACCCACAGAGAAGCTTTTATTAATGTATTTGAGATGTGAATTGATGGTAAAATTCAAAAAGGATTGAAAAACTTATAATAAAAGACATTATTATGTTCAGATTGTATTTAGATTTTACACTGTCTCTCTACAGTTCGTCCAAAATTTGAAGCCTTTCAATAATGTAACTTCCTGGAGATAGCTGAGTTCTAGACCTGAGTGTTCATAGAATGTTCTTTCCTTGCAAGCGAAGATATTTCTCAATTAAAAATAATATTCATAGGTTAATTAATTCTTTTTACTAAAAATACAAAAAGATTGTGCTTTGTATTTCTTCTTTTTTTTTTTCCTTTAGAAAATCATAAAAATTTTGAGGTATGAAATTATATTTGCACCAAAGCAAGGTTATAGGTAGTCAATGTCTTCACTAACACAGTGTAAAGGAAAATATTCACAGTCATACACTTTTATAAAACAAATTCCAACCCAAAAGAAAGAAAGATTTTGCCAGTCATTTCAGAGGATTCACAATTTCACCCATTATAAGTTCTTGTGAATGATATTTAAGGACTCCTACTCAAGGACATTGTGGAAAGAGCATTGCACCAGTGAAAACTTCATGGAACACCTACTAATATCAGTGGAAAAGCTCCCAATGATTCCTGTGTATCTTGGCTCGTGTCCTTCAAAAGTTTTAAAGAAGGAAGGAAGGTCCTAAGGAAGAGGTCCTGAGCCCTATCATGCATTCCATGTAAAACCGAAGTAAAACCTGTAGTGAAAGAAATATTACATCAGAAAAAACTATTTTCACAAGAAAATAAACAGAGATTGCTCACACTCTGCTTAGGTGAGTCCTGTAGAAAACCTATATCCTCTGAATCAGGAACAGACAGAAATGCAAAAAGCACATTGTACGATGGGTTGGACTTCGATGGATGTTGGTGTTAAAATCGTGTTCAGGGTTATGGGTGTAATAACCTCATGGATGGATGTTTAAAAACAGGCTTAACATCCAGATCTTTTTTGCTTACTTCATTTTGATTGCCTGCTTTTATTTTCCAGTTATAAATACTTGCCATTGAGCCAAAGACTTTGCTGACTAAAACACTGATGACAGATGAGTCATTCTGTCACATCTATATCACTGCAAGTACCTTCAAAAAAGACCTGATTCTCCTCTTTTCTGGTAACTGAGCTGACTCATTTCTGAATCAGCACAGCACAGTGGCATCACACCATTGGCATCCAGAGTACTTGAATATCATCTTCCTCACTGAATAAAGATCCTCCTAAGTCCTTTTTTATATACACAAGGAAACATTTTCAGTTGTTATAACTTAAAGGTTTGTATTTCTTTGTCTTTTAGGTAGTCGTAAGATTATCAGGGTCTCCAAAAAGTTCCTCTACTGTTTCTACCTCGCAGATCCTTATCCGTAAGGAGCTGAGCTGTGATGCCACTGAACCACCAAGACAAAATTTCAGTGTAATAATTACTGTATTGATTGGGAAAATAAAAATCCTAGTCCTATGATGCAGAAGTAGAATGAAATCTCCTGACCCTGGGGCAAAGATTTTTTTGTTGACAAGATTTGATCCTAGAATAAATTTCTGTATTGATTAGAAAAATCCAGAAATGGCTAAATATACCCATTTCTTTTATGGCTTGTCATGAATAAGAAGTTCATTTCGATTCTAAGGATCTTTTTCAAATAATGGTTTTTATTTATCAATCTCATCTCAATGACTTGTGTAGCCAAAAAAACTTCAGAAATTCTGAGAATAATTTTGTCTCTCATATAGGTGAAGATTCTGAGACTCATGTAAGTACACTGCGTGGTGCTTGTTTCCCTGTTTGGGAAATATAGGGTAGTTTTTAAGGGATATTTTGGTTTAGTTTGGTTGGTTAGGGTTTTTTACCTGCTGCTGGTTTTTCATGGAAAGTCTGGAGTCATCGACTATGGCTTCTGTCAGCCATCAAGTTAAGGTGATACATAGCACCATAAACCCCTGAGACAGCTGGGTTCACACCAGAATAAATGATAAGTACATCAAGGGCAGAGAGTGCATTATGAAATACATTAAAGTAAGTTTACACCAGAAGAATAAAAGACTGTAACTCAGCCTGTTCTAGAGGCCTAAGTATTCCTGGGTCATGAGTCATCTCCTTCCAGCTGTAGAAAAAAAAGTCCCGACATTGTCAAGTTTTTCCACATTGCTAGCATTGAGAGCTTTAACATTTCTTATTCACTCTGAGGGTATAAGCCTGAATAGGCTAATGTAGGTTTTCTCTGTGAAAATACAATCAGCCCTCTAGAACTTTTGTATGTTTGGCAGCTTTCTGACCTTTTCAGTGGTGCACTAATGCTATAATAAATCACCTGTTTTAGCGCCTGAAGTGCTACCTTTCACCCTCAAACATGTCTGGCAACTGTGCCCGCTGTCAATATATCACCATAATGTAGCATGTACGTGTGTCAAGCAATATGAATGTGCTTTTGGCAGATGTAAACTTCTAGTCAGGTTTGTACTGTGAGAGCGGGAAGAGGATGAGAGGACATGTAGCTTTTTCACTTTATTGTCCTTGTACTCCATAGTCTTTTCATCTGCGCTATATCAGTAACACGTATATCTCATGCAGGATGCTTGATCTCAGGTCTTCTTCCTCTTCCTCATCCAGATAACTTCATTTTGAATGGACTGGTTAAATTTGTTCTTAAAAAAAATCATGCTTTTACTAACTTGATTTTAGATGAACAGTTTAAGAATGCATTCACAGCCAATTCTTAGATAACAATCCTATACATCTCAGAGCTCTCTGTCCATACTGCTGTTGCCTTGGTTTTCTTGCAGGTTTGGAAATAGAGGGAAAAAATATCTTGGTAAAAATCAAAAGATAAAGAGCTGACAGCAGATTCAAAAGCTAGAAACACCTCTCCCCAGTTTGATATAGTCACATAAACCTTCTTCAGTAGTTTTACAGTGATTACTAAGTCTTTGTAAAGTGAAAGTAACAGAAAGTGTAGGGCCAGTAGTGTTCTCCGAGATGGCTCATTATTTTTCAGTTTTGTCTCCCAATTACATGATTATGGATCTAGAATATGTCTTCTTCCCAATTAACGCCAGCCTCTGAAGTATGTAGGTGTTAAAATACTATTTCTTTTCTATTTCCTTAAAATATTACAACCACTATTTAGAACTGTAGGATGTCTATTCCAGGGCATCTAAAATTTCAAGGCCAGACTGGATGGGACTTTGAGCAACCTGGGACAGTGGAAGTTGTCATTGCCTATGGCAAGGGGTAGGAAGAAGATGGTTCTTAAGGTCCCTTTAAACCCAAACCAATTTCTGTTTCCATGAATATTGTTAATTTCTGATTTTCATTTTCCCTGCATAACTATGTTCTACATGGTGCTGGTACCAATACAGAACTACTTCTCATCCAGAAGACCTAATTTTCCTGAATTCCATGCCTTCTAAATTGTTTGATTCATTTTTTTGTGTAAAAGTTCATAATTACCAGGCTTTTGGCTTTGCGTGTTCTGAATTTGTGCAGAGGAAGGGAACAACTGAAGAACCTCACAAACCTCACCCTTTCCTAATCTTACAGAAATACTCTTAGTACAGCAATGAAGACATTAAGAACCCATGTTGGAGTAAGACATAATGTGGTAGATTTGATTTCATCGTGAAGTGTTCCTAATTAGCTGAGAGAGAAAATATCTCTGAGATATGACAAGGAAAACCTGTTCAGTTCAAAGCTGTGTTAGCAGCGAAGAATACTTTTCAATTCATATAATACAAATGATGTGGTATTTAACTCCACTGGGATCAGTAACTCCTCTAAGATAAATATAAAATTAAATATATGAGTACAAAATAAATCATTGAGGACAGCATTCTGGGAATAATCCAATGTCTTTGATGAATTCAAATATTTATTGGGATTTTAGCAATATTCTGGTTTCGGTTTTCTGAATTTTGGTGTATCTTCATAAACATTCCCTTCTATCTTACTCAATTTTCTTTAAATATGATTCAAATACCAATTTTATGACTGGATGTGTCAGATGTTAAAAGAATGGATGAGAGAATTTCTGACCAAAATACAATATTTGAGATTATGTTTGCATCTTACATTGAAGGGTGAAAACTGCATGCTAAGCTACCCTAAAAATATAAATTTTTTAAAAAATCATGAAAGCTATGAAAAATTATCTATAAATCACATAATTTATAGTAGAAATCTATTTGTATGTAATTTACTATAAAATATTTAACAGTAATGTAGGGAATCAATTCCATAGACTGAATAATTTTGATACCAACAATCCAAAACAATAAATACGCCCTTATTTGGTATAGTTTCCTCTCTTGAATTTCATCTAAGTCAATTTTCTCCTGATGAATTATTTTCATTTCAATGAAAGTTCATTCAGCAGCAGGAAACAAAAGATCATAACTTTAATCATCAACAATAGTCATCATTCTCTACAACTACCTGACAGGAGGTGCTAGCCGGGTGTGATTCAGTCTCTTCTCACCGGGAAGAAGTGACAGAACAAGAAGACATAGCCTCACATTCTGCCAGGAAAGGTTTAAATTGGATATTAGGAAAAGTTTTTTCACTGAAAGGGTTGTAAAGCATTGGATCAGCCTGCTCAGGGCAGTGGGAGCCCCCATCCCTGGAGGGATTTAAAAGCCATGTGGATGTGGCGGTTGGGGACATGGATTGGTGGTGGCCTTGGCAGTGGTGGGGGAATGGTTGGACTGCATGATCTCAGAGGGCTTTTCCAACCTAAATGGTTCTGTGATTCCATAAACTTCCAAAATTACATCTGAATTTTTGAGGCAGACCCAAAAGGTTACTGTTTAGATCAGCAAGGACAACTGAAGGCTTTTTAGTTGAAGGGAATTGAGTGAGAACAGTATCTGTGAATCTGGATGAAATCCTCTATTCACTATAACAGGTATCTTGAGAAAACCTAGCATTGGTAAGGAAAGAATAAATAAAAAGTGGGCTCTATTTTAACCCTGAATAAAACTTCTGTGAGGGGTTAAATGGAAGAGTTTTATCTTCCTCTTTGATGTGTCATCAATTTTCCAGACCATAGGTTTGATGTACAGAAAAATTGTTACCACATTACAGAACAGCAACTATTCTCCCACTCACAAGAAAATACAGCTGCTGTCACTGCCAATTCATCACTGCTTGATGTATGGGGTGTAATTTCACATGGAAGGTATCACAGGAGCTAACCACTAGTTTATGTTAGGAAGCCTGCAAACAATGTCATTTTACCGCTACCTGAAACAGCAGTAAACCACGGCTGAGCCTCTCAAGTTATCATTACATGGAAACATGTCAGCAGTTAAAAAAAGGGAGAGAAATAAATGTGGTTCCTGAGAGGTTTTTCCCATCGAATGAAATGACTTTATCCTTCCTTGAAAGTCTTTTTCTCAGTGAGCTAATGATACTTGAGGCTGGTAGCTGCAAGCCTGGGCCCACTTGTATGAAGAACTACACTATTTCTCTCTTGTTTTCTGTACTACCTTTGTAAAATGAGACTTATCCATTGACTTTAGTTGAAACATGCCTGTTTGCAAAGCTTCAAGATCTGCTCTATTCTTCTATGAAATAATATGTGAAAATGGAGTCTTTCTAGCATTATGTAATGTATTCTTTTTTAAAATTCACATTATCTTGGAGTCTGCTTTAAAACTCTTTTATGTCATTACATTTTGGATTGTTCACTAATGGAAGGCTTAAGTTGTCATTGAATTTTCTAGGTGAAGAACCATAGAAGACACATTACGTTTTCTTTCTGATTTTAACTTGATGGAAGAAACACAGTGGGAAAATGCACTAATGGCAGCATTTACCAGCAGTAATTTCTGTTTATTAATGCATCTTGTCACATAAGCTAAGCAGGGTAGGGGATGTTCAGTATTTTCATGGGAGACTTTTCGGGAAGGGATCAGGGATATACTATGGAGGAAATGACTCATAAGTGGTAGCAATCTACCTTGTCATTATTGTTAATTTGTATCATGTTATGATGATGCTTCTTATATGGGGAAGAAATGCAACTCTTATCTACTTCCCTCTTTCCTTAAACACTAAATGTGTTTTTTTAACATGAATTTTACAATGCACTATATTCTACCTTCCAGTAATGCACCGGGACCTGAGTCTGGCTGTAGATATTAATGGTAGACAGAACTTTTTAGTACAGCCATTTTTCACTAGAATGTGCTGATTCAGAAGACATGGAACTTTTCTGCAGTGGAAGCACTTTTGCTGAATGAAGTTTTCCTGAAAGTTTCTCAAGTCTTGGATGAATTTTGGCACAGTGTCTCTGTTCATCCTTCAGTCTGTGCCACTAACGACATCTTGAAGGAAAATAGTGAGAACTCATTTCTTTACACCTAATACTTGTAAGATAGAGCAGAGAGATGCTCTAAGATTAGTGATTTTTATTTATTCATTCAAGGTGGATCCTAAACCAAAAATGATTTTCCTCTCTTTTCTTTCTGAGGTACTGATTCTACTCTTCTTCTTAGTTCTTTGTTTCTACTCTTTGAGCACATACTGCCTCTACATATAGATTTCTGCATCAAGTCCTTTGTTTCATTCTGATGCAAGAGGAGAAATTACAAAACTGTGAATATTCTCCAAAGAAAGCTGATTTCTGTCTTGCTCTGTCAGCACTAACAGTTTAACTCCACTTAATCTCATTTTGATTACAGTCTGCTCTTTAAAGTGGAAAAGGTCACAAAACTGTATTAACAAGCCATTCTCTTGTTCCATAGTATGAAGAACAAAACTAGCTCACTTATTTCAATTACTATACATGCTAATACTTGTCTTAACTTAGCTTTGTTTTTCTCTTGATGGTTACTTTTAACATGTTTCCAGTGCATTATGGTGTGTTGTGCTTTTTAACAAGAAAAAGAGAGTTCTAGCTGAAACTCTGAGAGAAAGAAAGACTGTGACTTTCCTGGTCAGCAAGTGTAGATTCACAGAGAGGAAATGGAGTATAAGACAGGGAAAGACAAAACTGATGGAAGCAAATAGGAACTGGGCAGTCCTTGGAGATGAAGGAAATAATATTCTAGGGAACCATAGAAGGCTGTGCAATGCTTTCATAGAATCATGGAAACATAGAATGGTTTGGGTTGGACATGATTTTAAAAACAATCTACTTCCAAACCCCCTGCCACAGGCAGGGACACCTTCCACTACACCAAGTTTCTCAAAGCCCCATCCAACTTGGCCTTGAACACTTCCAGGGATGGGACATCCAGAGTTTTTTTGCACAACTTTCTCGCCACCATCACACTGAAGAATTTCTGTCCAATATCTAATTTAACTGTGCCCTCTGTCAGTTTGAAGTAATTTCCTTTTGTCCTGGCACTGCAGGATCTTGTCCAAAGTCCCTCTCCAGCTCTCTTGGAGCCCCTTTAGGTACTGGAAGGGGGTCTAAGGTCTGCCCAGAGCCTTATCTTCTCAAGACTGAACAGCCCCAGCACTCAAACTGCCTTCATAGGGAAGGTGCTCCAGCCATCTGAGCATCTTTGTGTTCCTCCTGTGGACTTGCTTCACAGGTTCATGTCCTTCTTATATTGAAGGCCTCAGAGCAGATCACAATGTTCCAGGCGGTGTCTCAGGTGAGCACAGTGGAGTGGGAGAATCCCCTCCTTCGCCCTGCTGGCCATATTGCCTTTGATACAGCTATGATCAGGTTAGTGGAAGGATCCCTTTGTAACAATTCAGTGGATAAAGAAGAGTTCTCTGTTTCTGCTCTGGTTGTCCCAATAAGTTGAGTTTGCTTATTTCTTTTTGTTGTTGTTGGTGGTGGTGGTTTGGGTTTTTTGTTAAAATTTATATGTACTGGAGTTTTGTGTGGTTTATTTTCATTCTAATAAAACGGATTTAATTTAAAAAACTTTCGGTTTTAAGACCCTTCTCTTCTGATCTTGCTACTCTTTGCTGTGGTCTTCAGCTTTGAAGGGTGAACAAAACATGCATCACATTAGCAAAAAAACCCAAAACCCAAAACCCAAAACCCAAAACCAAAATAAACAAACAAAAAAGCCAAAAAACCCACCACCAAACCCCATCATAACCTATGTGGGAATTTGTTGTTAGAGAAAGCTTATGCATTTCTCTAGTATACCAGAATGCATTTGACACAGAAATAATCTTTAGCTTGCCTTCATTTCATAGCCAATGCTCAATAAATAATACAGTTGTAACACCTAAAAAATTAATAGTTGTTCTTCACAGATTATCCAGCATTCATTCCTGAAACTATGGTAAAGTTCTTACCCTATTTCCTGTGGTACCCTGTGGTATGACAATGTAAAAATGGCTGTGTTGGGCCAAAACAGAGGTGTCTTTAGACTGGTGTTCTGGCAGTGCATCTAGTCTATAGTGGTTGTTTGGGAAAGAACATAGGAACAAAATAAAAGGCATTAAAACTTCTGCTTGGAAATATCTACATACTCTGGCAGTATGAAGAGTATCTCATTGTGGGGTGAGAACTTTGAGATTATTGCAACCAGTTTTAAAAAAATCAGAGTTTTTAATCTGGCTATACACTTAGTTATTTACCATGTTGTGGAACAATCATATAATTAACTATAATGAATAGGCAGAAATACTTTACTGCTTTATAATTTGACTTGTATCTCTAGTTACCTTTCTTGTACTCTTTAAGTTTTATAAGGTATTGTAATACCCTGCATTAGATATCACCCTTCTTGTCATTCATCTTTTTGACCAAAATAAATGCTCCTCAGATACTTGTCTTATATCTTTCGGTAGATAAAACCTTCTGCAACTATGGATATTCAGTGCTCAGAACACAACACATACCTCAGAAATGGGAATTGAGAAATCCCATTCATGTCAGTGTGAGGCAGGTCATCCACATACTCTTCCAGATGAGGGTTTTGATCTCCATCTAGTCAAGTTTAGCTGCGTGTCACAGAGTCATAGAATATCTTGGATTGGAACAGATTCACAAGGATTATTGGATCCAATTCTTGGCCTTGCACTGGATCCTGAGAATCCTGAGAATCCCACCATGTTCCTGCAATGTTCCTTAGAGCATTGCCAAAACGGTCCTTGAGCTCTGTCAACCTTGATGCTGTGCCCACTTCCCTGGGGAGCCTGTTCAGTGCCCAGCCACCCTCTGGGTGAAGAACATTTCCCTAATATCCAACCTGACACAGCTTCATGCCATTCCCATCATTATGGATGATTGCTGGTTTGGATGATCTCTCTACCAACATCAAAGCTCCTCTTTCACCTTTGGTATTGTAGCTGTTTTTGATGATTTTTATTCACACTGATGTGAAGCATTTGGAGGTCACTGTGATCTAAATGCAGCTTGCATAGATAAAATAAATACAAATAGAACAGAGGAAACATACTGTATACTTGAACCACATAGTCCTTTGTGCCCTGCAAAGCTGTCATCTACCTGATAGAGATTCTTTCTCTTTCATAAGATTTCTTAGTAAGTTGTAGGAAAAGAGACACATGGCAGAAAATCAGAAATGCAGTATTTTTTGTTCAAAACAGCAAGGCTGCAGACAGGCTGGCTGTGACTGCATGGATTATATATGAAACTGTCTCAGATTGTCCATCAACCCTTCAATAAAGATATAATAAAAATAGGGCCTTTTAAATTATCCCTGGCTACTACAAAGCAATGCTTTCCATATGGAAACTTCTCCCTGGAAAGCAAAAATCTCTTTTTAGAATGTTTGAGATCTAAAGCATGTAGTATTTTAGGAAAGCAAATCTTCATTTCTATCACTGATATTAGTAAAAAATTTCACTACAGATGTTATCTATATTAAAATATAATACATTAATATTTTCCTCATCTGAAATTGAAAAATTCTTCAAAAGAACCTTCCATTTCACTGATTCAATACTTTTGCTTAAAATTCACCTTAAAATCAAAGAGGTTTTCTTGCACCTTCTGTATTTGAATTTGGTTCCAGAAAATCCTTCATAAGATGTCTGGGCTTCTAGTCCATAGCCTAAATTAGTTCACAGCTAGCATCAATCATTTGTTTCACAGCAAAATTTTCCTTTAATTTTCATAGCTCTTCCTTTTCTCATGCTTTTTAACCATGATTCATTAAACTTGCAGAAACTGAACAGAGAGGAAATCTTCCTCTGACTGCATCTATAGAGTTTCTAAATTTTTTCCCCTCTTCTAGTATACTTCATCATTATTGGTGTCTCCAACCATTCAAAGCTGCTGTGTTAATGCAATTTACAGAGCACATGAGGTTTTGAAAAAAACCCTCTGTCCTTGCCTTCTACACTTCATCATGTATATGTTTTCACATTGCTATTATGAAGTCTATTGGTTAAGATTCAGTGGGCAGAAGAATGATTGCAAATGACTTTTTATTTGATGAGTCAATCTAAAAATTCAGAGTTAGTTATGAGGATGTTTGTAATTTTTCCAAGCTAATGAAACAGAAGTCAACATTCCAGTCTTCAGGCATGAATGTTTGAAAAGATCACACATTTTAGAAGGTGATAAGTAAGGTCTTGTGGGTATGAAACCACAAGAAAGTGTTCAACTACCTAGTATTTTAGGGATAAAATAATAGCAGTACACTGCTTGTCTAGTTGCTAAAATAGTCTGATTTTGTTAACATAATAATTTTACATATTTAATAATTTACAAACACCTTCTCAAAAGAATAAAATCAGGTATGTTCAACAAGCCCTGGCCATGATTTTAGAGTTATTTAATTTTATAGACAGTTAGAGGCAAAGATGCCTCTTAAACTTTTAGTATATTTATAATTTTCTTTCCTGTGACAGTCTCTCTTCCTATGGTGCATACTTTGTTAATATGATCTATTCTTCTGTTTTTAGACTCTGTACTTTCTTTGCCACCTTCTTTATGCTAATATCTATACTCTTCTCTCATGAACTTCATGAGCTAAACCTCAAATCCGCTGACTTTATCATAGTTTTTAAGCCATCTACTACTCTGAATCATTGAAACCTTAATGTTTATAAAGACACAGGTAAAGAATCCATTGGGAGAGTGCATCTAAATTAAAATTATGTGAATCATCCATATGGAATCACTGATCTCTGAGTCACAGCTACTGTGGTAGTTTTGTAGACTATTCAAAGTATAGGAATTTTGTGATGAGGGACAAGATTCTTTTGGAAACGGATTTATTGTATCATTGCACGAGTACCCAGGAGAGTGTGGATATGTGGAGGCTCTTGGGTGAATACAGAGGGATAAAAAGCTCAGGATGAGACATTCACATCAGGGATACAATTACTGGAAAGTATATTGTGTAAGCTTGCAACATACTCTCCAACCTTGAAAAATAGATATATGACTGCTTTTAAAGTTGTTGATATAAATCAAATTTAGAACAAATTAGAAAGACAGATTCTATTTATAGAGATTCTGTTATATCTGCTCTCACAGCTGCAGGAGTAGCAAAACATTTTTCCTATTGGCCTGTGGGCCCACTCAAACATATTTCTACAAGTTGGTACCTTCTTCACATGAAATTTAATATTCCTGCACTGATCAAAAGGATGCTTCAGCATAGATAATGCAACCTCAGCCTTTTCTAAGCATGGCATTTCCTACTTTGTGGTAAGCAAAACATTATTAGGAGGAATTTAGGGATTATATTGAAAACAGAAGACAGGACTAAGTTTAGTATTCATAGAAAATATATATGCTTCAGTGCCAACATAAGTATCATTTATGCCTTTCTAGATAGTTAATGAACATTGGATAAACTTGTATGGAAACAATAAAAATTAAATGCTGGACCCCTTTCTTGTTTTAAAAACAAAGGAGATCTTTAAAGTTGCATAGTTACTCAGGCCTATGAGGCTTGTATTTATTCATCTGAGGCAGCCTGCATTTTCTTAGCCACAGATGAGTATAAAGAAGACACTATTCATCTGAAACAATGATCCTTTTACTTATCATAGCTGCTCTGATGTACATGTCCCATTTAAATGAAATGCTCTTCACAGTGTCATAAAATATTCATTAAAAATTTTCAGGCAACTTGCAATTCAAAATGTATCACAATATCTGCTATGGATTAAAAGGGTTTGTTTTGTTTTGTTTTTTTCTTTAACTATTTCTTAACCAACTCTGCTTTTACATGTACATATATTTATTCAAATATGAATCTTATCAGCTTATCCTATTTTCATATCCTGGTTCAAAGTCACATTTTGATACAGGGCTTTGTGTGTGGCATAAATTAGAGTTAAGAGTCCTTAATTTATAGATCTGTAAAAATTTGTATTATTTGGATTTCCAAAGGAAAATGGTCACAAAATTATCCAAATGACAGTTTGAATTTGTTAGGTGTGAGTGTTAATTTATATGGAAAGAAAGAAAAGATAATGTATGAGGAAAAAGCAAAGAACCAAGGAGAATGGTTCCATCAAGCACCATGAAATACTGATACAAGTTTTATATTAGTTTTCAAAATTAATTCACTCTGGAAAATTAATTTGGAGTTGATGTTAGTACCAATGAAGAAGCCAGCATGTTCCAGCTGAGGCAGCTCTCCTGCTGCATAGCCCAGATAGGGTTAGTTATAAGCAGGTCTAATTCCCAAGGGTCCAGCTGAGCTATGTGTTTACATGCCAATGGTGATTGAATATTCTTTTCCTCTGGGAAGCATTCCACCAGCTTCTGACCATCATTTGTAACTAATTCCTGTCCATCCAGCAGCCAAGTCTGTGAAATGCCTGGTAAAACTGGACACAACTGTTTTTGTGCTTCAGACCTGATGTTTTGAGACCTCTTTGTCCTCCATCCTCATGGAATAATGGACTTCTTGTTGGTAACCAAAATCCAGTTGTTCCTTTCTCTTAGATTAAGTGTTCTGAAAATACTTGCTGCACTCATATGCAGGGGGGATTAACAAAATACAAATCTTATTTTAAAGAACACACAGAGGAAGATGAGTTGCAATTCTCATTACTTATGCCTGAGTTTTCTTATTTTGCATTGTATTTAAGTGATTGAAAAGGTTGCTGTAGTTCAATTCCTTCTGTACCTTCTTTCTGGGAGAGGGTGGTAAATCCCTATGCACAAGGTGACAAGGACTATAGAGGACAAAGAAATTCGTTCCCCTGGTGTGGTGATGTGTGATTAGCATGTATTTCTATTTCTGTATATTATTGTTCTATTACTTGGTATGTTCTGTTATGTCCCCTCCCTTCTCCTCCCTTCCCATTGGCTGGAGCCCCCTATAAGAACCAGGGGCTGGAAATGGGAAGGGCTCTTCCCTGGTTGTCCCTGATAAGCTTGGACCCTCCATGAGGCTTGATGCCTCTGGAGGGAATAAACTTATATTATATATAACCATGAAGAGCCACCAGCATGTCCTTGTCCTCTGTTTCCCTCAGCCTCCCCCCAGGGGAGTGCAAGGACACACTCACCCTTCTGCAAACCCTGAAGAAAACCTCCTCCTACCGGTGCCCGAGGCACGGGCTGAAGAAGGAGTGAGGCAGGTCAGGGGGAAGGCTACACCCTGGTGTGTTTAGGAGGAGCTTTTGACAAAGGGCTGTCATGGAAGATAAAAATGTATGTGAAAGGAAGATTTTCTTCACTGTTTTCCGGCCAGACGACTGTAAGGAGTTCTCATTTCATTTTGTAGAGTACTTCTCTAAACACCTTTCTCAGATTCGGTACATATCCAGATTAATTTTATATATAATCATGTAATCATAGAACCATTTAGATTGGAAAAGATTTCTAAAATCAAGTCCAGCCATTAATCCAGCATTGTCAAGGCCTCCACTAAATTGTGTTCTCAGGTGCTGCAGCCACATCCTTTTTGAACACTTCCACTTTTGCACGTTACAGTAGAAAATTTGATGTTGAATACAATGTGATGCTTTCAAATTATTTTAGTCCTCTTAGATCCTGTGGATTTGATGAGGATATAAATGATATATTGATTTGGAGGTGTCTCAGGAGTGAGTAAAAATGTTTACCGTGAGTTCTGGCTATCCTCTATTTCAATTGTAACAACAAATTTTGTGACACAAGCATAGGTCCAAAAGGAAACAGAATGAGATCATATACAAGAGTAGCTTGTTTTTGTGTTGTGTTTTTTTTTTGTTTGTTTGTTTTTGTTTTTCATTTTGTTTGTTTTTTTAATAAAAGAATGCTTGGCAAGAAAAAGCAGCAGGTAGTGAAACAAATTGAATTAGTTTGTGGTACATGGCCTTAGAAAACTGGAAATGTGTAGGCATAAACCATATGAACAGCATCTCTGGTAGCTGCCTCAGCTTCTAAGAGAAAACTAGGCAGATCACATTAAGCATCAATTAATTCTTCATAACCCACTAACATTAATCAGATGGAGGTGCCTAAAAATCTGTTGTGATTAAAAAAAAACAGGTCTCCTGGAAATAAAAGTGTCCAAACCTACACAGGACTTAAAAGTAATGCATCTGAAAACAGATAATATAGAAGACATGGGTGTCACTGCATATAGATTTATTCCTCTATAATATATATGGACTGAAGGAGTATTTTCTTACATAGTTACCATCTCTGGGTAACTATGAATTTATAATGCTGCTTCTTAGCATTTATATTTGTCTACACTAAAGATGCAATAATTTATTAACATGGTAATAAATGTTTAATACTCCTTGTCTGTATCATTTTTATAAAACTATCTCCTTAACCCCTGTTTCTCAAAAATATGAGGAAAACCATTAAACTAAAACAACGCTGTTTGAAGAATGGATGTATTTATATGCAGATTTAAAAAAATGTCTCACCTCTTGTTCATAACGTCTACTCTTGAAAGTAGCTGAGATAATCAAGACATAAAGCCAAATCTCGTGTTGGATTTGGTGTGTTTTTACTGATAATTATCTTTCAGATGGGATACTTTAAATTTTAAACTGTATCAATATAGTAGCTATAAATGAATTTTAGTGCTGTCATGGAAAAAAAAATTGGCTAAAAAAATCAAGAAGTATTTTTAAAATTCTGTTCAACTATCTTCCATTTAATTGAAATTCACCAATTTCACTTTCGAAAGTCTTTTATTCATAGGTCTCAGTATTTGGTAGATGCACTTACTTTTCAAGTGATCTGAAATCCAAACTCCTGAGGAAAAACAGGAGAGACAACAAAGATAATATCTCCCATATTGTTCTGGTTACTGATGATATTACTGTGGTCACTGAATACCAAAGTTTACTTTCATGGTTATTCAATGTCAATGAACCTCAGATGTCATGTTGGACAGGATATGGTGGACAGGATATGAAAGTTTCTGTCTTTCTACATAAATTGGAATTTCACTTTCAGCATGTCACCCATTCCAAATGATAGAATGCAGTTTTCCTGAAGTCTTATGCAACTTTCCTAAAATTCCTGAAAACAGGTAATATTCAGTCATAAAATTGTTGAAAGGTGCTTTAGGTGATGGAAAGAAGCCTTCGTCTGTTGCATTGAGTTTAGTGGATCAGGCATTCCTAAATACACCAGAAATCAAATCAGCCACTGCAGTTAGTGGCATTGTAGCACCATGAAAACCTTATAACTTGGCCTTGTAAATATTTTTTTTTTTGTCATGGCAATTTTCATCTATATGCAATATCAAATTAACAGTGTTTACCAAGTTTTTAAAAGATGCAACATTTTAATACAGAAATTGATACAATCAAGTTTAAAAATTAAGACATAAAGGCAAATAAAGTTTAATTCATATTTTTCTCCCTTTATCAGTTCTTAGTCATTGCTGTAATGGCAATGCATTGTTGCAGAAGTAGACATAAACTTTGGACTCGCTTTCTAAGATGATACTTGGATGAGTGAATTATCTGCTTGTTCTATTCCCTGTTTCTATTTAAAGATATAATTCTTTTTTTCTTCCCTCTGTCTTTCTCTCCCCAGCAATGACAATGCAGTTCATAAGCCATCGGTTCCCTGACTATCACGATCCAACTATAGGTGAGTAGAGATCATTTCTTTGTCCCTTTCAGTCTCTCTGTCTATTTGACATTGTCAGACACAGAGAAGCTGCTCCAAAATAGGGCATTGATAGAAACAAGATTTGCAAACTTTAGATTAAACCTTCATTTTGTTATGACAATTGAATTGTTCATGGTCTTACCATGAATACTTCTTCCTGAAGTGCTTTGTACAAAATCTCTTTCAGCAACAGAGTTGTGGATTCATGTGCTGTAACTGTTAATGTCTGTGCTTTTACAATCACAGAATATATAAAAATTAAACAAAATAGAAAGGAGACTTTCGAAATACTAAAGTAAGGTAAAAACTCCAGTCTGGAGTGTTTTGGGTTTTTTATGTTTTGTTATTTTAGTACTGCTTTCCACTACTAAAGTCTTAGATAATCTTCTCTAGAAACGTGACTACTCAACTCAACATACTAGAGTTGTGCTCTGGGATTACATACTCTGCTAATTTCATTGAGTTTACCTATATTAGAGACTTTGGTAATAATAAACATTCACACATATCTTGTGTATAAGTACATTGAATTATATTTTAAATATTGACCAATTGTCAAAGCTTCATGTTTGTTCATTTAAGAGTGTCTTTATTACTTAGCTTTACTTAATCTAAAGAGTTCTTGCATTTAGGTGGATTATCCATGGGTAATATTTAGTTATAACAAGAAGACGGCAGAATCTGGGCCCAGTAAGTGAGAAAGACACTAAAACCAGCAAAATCTACAAGGCTTGCTTTGGGGAAAGAAAAAAAAATTCAGTCCCCTCAGCCAAAACATTTTTTTAATTTCTTTGAAATGTTCAAGTATTTTAAATTCAGCTTTAACCTCTATAGAATTGTTGCATAGCTAAATAGAGCAGCTAATGACAGTGTTTCTTTTTATGTATTTTTTCTATAGTATTCCACATTTCCTGGATGCTAACTGTTGATGGACTGTGATAATTTTAATAATGAAAAAAAAGCATAAAATCTTCATGCCAATAATAATTTTATAACTGTTAAGAAAATTTCAAAACAACAACGAGATATGTCAACTCTGAAGGAAAAAAAGCTGTGGAATTGCTGCAAATTAATTTGCTTCAGCTAGGAAAAAAAAAAAATCATGAGATCTAACTGGAAAATAGGAACATTATTAGTTACTGACACTGTTAAGTTATGTACATACACCCATCTTTATTATTACCTATCCACCTGCTATCAATATTTATCCATATATTGTATCTTCTCATAATCTTAGCTTATTGGTCTCTAGACACCATCATGATATGAATAATAGATAATCATAAAGAGAAGGAAAGCTTATGATGCATTGTAAGTACATACTGCAGGAATGCCTAGAGGACCTAATCAGGATGAAGGTCTCCTTGAGCAAGAGGTAAAACCAACACTCTAAGTACAAGAAGAGAGGGGGAAATAGAGAACAGGGAAACGAAATACTGAGTTCAAACTCACCCAGCTGGCTAGAGGCAGAACTGGAAGTGCAGGTTTTTATCTGTT
>WEIV01017560.1:28251-45004 GCA_013390005.1 Calyptomena viridis | reverse complement strand
TCTTCATTGCTAAAAAAAACGAGAGAAAGGTGAATCACAGAAAGACTACAAGAGCTAAAACTGTACATTAAAGGCCATGTTTAAATTTTTTTTACAAGTGCAAAGAAAATGGCACCAAGATAAAAACAATGGAAGTAATGTTGAAGAGAGATTACATTTCTTCCAGACTAGAAGGCATTAAAAAAGACTCACATAGTAATCAGAGTACAACAATCAGGCCAGCACAGTATCACTGAGAATACATATTCTAGTGTCTGGAGATGATTATGCTACTCAAGAAAATAAATTAATTTTACTTAAGCTGACTTTCTTAATCTTCAAGGCAAGTGTTTCTTTGACTAGTTTGACACAGTTTAAGTAGTATAGATAGTCTCTCTTTTATAACAAGCATTGGTAGACTCCATAACTACAAAGTGAGCCCTTTCACTGACCTAACAGGCATCATCCTTTGAAATCTGGACACATGGAATTCACTCCATTTTTTACATCATCTTGCAAGACAAGATATATCATGAGCTCCATTTAAATTTATTTACATCATGAATTAATAGCATTCCAAAGTAAACATCTGGCAACAAAGCTGAAGTTCAAAAACACCCTTAAGAGCAATGCCTGCAGGAATTTCCACCTTTACTAATCAATATAATTGTTGCAAGAAGCGATTTCTGAAATTTTGCCAAGGGCAAGTAGTACCAACCTGAGCTTTTGCTTTTCAGGTTTTAAGTTTTTTTCAGACAGAGTTTTCTTAAATTCCTGCATTTTTGAGAACAAAAAGCCTTTGTTGAAATTCTTTATTGAGGTGCAACATTTGTTCTAGAACATATCTTTGAAGTTTTGCAAACACATATTACCCCATATTATTTCTGGCATAGCAGAATTCTGTTTTTGTTTTAGTTTGTTTCTTTCCTAGGTGTCACGAGAAGACAAAACAATTACAGCTAAAGCTTCAACAACATAGTTTTATAAAAATTGAAAATGAATGATAAGGAGAAGGAAATTTATACTTGAGAGCAACGAAGAGGAATTCAGCAATGTACATTCACACAGTCATAAATTATTGTGTTGTATCTAACCTGTCACAAGCCATATGTATTCACCCACACAGTAATACAGCTTCAGCAAGTTTCCTGAATTTCTCAACTAAAAATAAGATTTTGTGAACAGAGGGAATGCAACATTTCACATGGTGGCCTTTAATGCATCTTCAAAATCCAATAATTAGTAGGTCTAAAGATAGGAAGATATCTGGTCTTGTATGCAGGTTTGCATTTCTGAAAATGTTTACCATACAGAAAGGAATAAAAGCTTCTGACAAGCAAAGAAAGAAGGGACAGGTCAAATCTGTGTTAGATTAAATGGTTATACTGTAAAGTTTTACCATATGTTCATTGTCCAAAACATTATAAATATAATTGAGTATAAAATTTTTTTATATCGAGAGGTGTTCAACCAGTACAAATTAGCTGCAATTAAATCCTGCCCTTGCTGATTACTATATGTGTTCAACTGTCAATCTCTCATGTCTACTCACACTGTAGCTCATTTCAAGTAATATGCAAAGGTACACAGATTTCAAACATTTAATCACTTCAGTCTAGTCAAGAAAAAACACAAGATGACAGTAAAATTCAAGGCACAGAGAAACTCCATTTTGCCACAAGTCATAAGAATGGAGCGTGCCCCTGAATGGGGTACCTTCCACCAGGGGCTAACATTGCTGCTAACATTTCTTAAGTCAGATATAAATGTTTCTGGACTACAACTACACCCCTTGTCTTTTTTTTTCCTTCCTGTTTATTGTTAATGGAAGATGCCAGATGGATGATTTTGGAGAACAAAATGCCCTTTTTCTATGTTCAGAGGAAGTTCAGCATAGTCAGCTGCAGAAGCAACTAAATGAATACAGCCCGTTACTGCCTCCTTTCAGGGGGTAGAAGAGTGATTCTATTTCCATACTCTTTCATTCTTAATTTCTTGTAATGATTACACTAATCAGAGCAGTCCTTTCAGTGGTGTGGTCATCTGCCTCCTAGAAATCTTACCTATGTGTTTATATGCTTGCAGGTACTGACAGCTGTGGAAAAAATTTGATACAGATCATTTAACTACCCCCAATGATGAGCAAGAAGATAAGCTACAGACTGAGTGGTAAACACTCTGCTGAGTCATTTATACCATTTCTGACTTAGTGTGTGCCCCTTTACTATAGGATAAAAACTGCATAAACTTTTATATATATATATACACGCACAGAAAATAAATATTCTAGAAACTGTCTTTAAGCTGGAAGAAATTTTGTACTGTCCTTACCACAGGTAAGTATAACTGTCTTAAATGTGGGGACCAAAGAGACAATGGTATCTAAATAAGATGCATAACTGCACATCTGCTAACATAAAATCTAAGTTCTTTGCCTTTAAAACTCGTTCGTTTATGATTTTTTCTTTTCCAGTACAGACAACGTCTAATTCATACATTCTGACTGGTTCCTTGGTGAACACACCATTTGTTTTCCAATCAAATTCAAATTCTTTATTCTCAAAGTCCTCGTCAATTTGACCTCTAAAGAACCTCATTTTCTTTTTTTTTTTTTTCCTCTAATGTGTCAGCCTTCCTTTTCTGCATATGGTCATTTTCTTCCCTGAGTGACTCTAAGAGCTTCCTCACATTGCCCTACATAGTAGCCTTATCTTCTCTTACTTTTCTGTTTCACTCAACAATTTAAGATCTTCTCTCAAAACCTGCTCTTTTCAGTTAACTTCCTAATAAATACCCTAATCTTTCCCAATTTAAAACTCTAGCTTCAGTTTAAATAAATTAAAAAATCAATAAGCATAAAGTAAAAAAAAACATAAACAAGACACATGTAAAATAGACTGATTTAATTATACTTCATTTCTTTTTACTCCTGTTCTTTACTGTTCTCCTGGATTTTAATTCTTGCTGAATCTAATTTATATGCTGTGATTGGTATATTTAGAATAGTCTTACTTTCAACCTGAAGGAGTTGAAATATGTTGCTGCTTTATAGTGCAATTTTATTATTTTGCTTACAGTAATAACTGTTCAGAATATCTATAAAGTTCAAAAAGCAATAAGAGCAGAAGTAATAACTATGGACTGATTTTAAAATATACCATGTTATTTTACATGTAATAGTAGCTACAATAGTAGTTAAAGCCATTCTTTTCTGTGAAGAGAATATACATGAATAACAGAGGGTTTTTACATGCCACATATAAAGCAGAGTATTGACCCTCATACAAGAATATTTAACATATAAAGGTAAATGAAGCCATTGGCATCTTCCATTGCCAGGAAAGAAGAGACTAGGACTCTGCAATAACACCTGGGCAAAGCCTATCAAGCCAAATACACTTTTTCCTTTGGAGCTAGGCATTGTCTTGCAGGCAGAAAGGAAATTGAAAGTGCCATACTCAGAGTCCTCTCCACAGTGCTGATCACATTTGCACAGAACCAACTTAATCAGAAGTACGCCATGTGCAATATAACAGAGAAATAAAGAATAGTCAAGAGACTAAAGGAAGCTGTGCTCTGAACAACAGTGGGGAAGGCAGAAAATGAAACAAGATAAAAAATATTCCTCATTCATCTTTCATTTCCTGAAACACTTAACATAGTAAAAAGCATGTTAATGACACACAGTGTAGCACGGACTCACAGGCTTCTACCAGGACATCTGAAAAGATCCTGATTCTGAGAGGAAAGATATTTTAAGTCTCTGTTTATGTGGTGTTTTGTTTGTTTGGTTTTTTAATAGTAATAAATTCTATATTTTTTTAATATGCATGAAAATTCTTTAGGAGAATCCTAAATTTGGCAACACAAAAATCTGTTCATTCTGAAAATCCTGGCCATCAAGACTGGCTGTGGTTTGCCCTTTCTGCTGGGAGACTGAGAATTCAAAAATGCAGACCTACAATAGCCAAGCTGCCCCTTTTTATCTGGAGGCTTTGGGTATCCCCCAAGACTTTTATATAAATGTAGTGCACTCTGGTTTACATTAGAAAAGGAAACATTTATCTTATCACATTGATATCGGCTCAGTACAATATTACATTCTGGAATAAGAAAATATTGCAACTTTTCTTGAAAAGGTCAAGAGGTACTGTTTATCTTCAGGGCATAATGAATTACATCGTATTGCCTTCCTAAGAACTCTGAAAGAACAGAATATGTTTTGATGCATAATACACAACTCAAGGGCTCTGCAAAAGTAGGTGGCATAATAAGCAAAGCTGTAGTGTACTAAATCCAGCTTCAAAATTTTGTATAAATACAAACCTTTGTGAGAAACCTGGTTAGCTGCTAGTGCTTTTGCTACTAAAGTATGTGTGACAATTCTAATAATGCATGACCTTCAAATCTCTTCAACCTCTTAATTGCATCCTAAATTCAAGTTTACTTACTTATATTATTACATGTTAAACTTTATTGCTCAGCAAGGTAATATAACAGCTAGAAGTTTCTGGTTTCCAGTTTTATAGTCAGAACACATCTTATTATTTATGAAAATCACATTCACTGTTATGTCTGACTGCTCTGTTTATGCTGCAAGGATAACTCTCAATTCACTGTTATTGATTGCTAAGTACTGCCCACTCTTCTGAAATGTTTTCAGTTAGGCTTTATAATGACAGATCAGAAAAAAAGAAAAGGTATTATGAACACGTAATCTGAAATCCCAATAACAGAGGCTCGTGTTTCCTCATATTTCCTGTATTGAGTGGTGTAAATGCTAAGTGGAAATTTTAGTGGAAAATCTATGATGATTGTTACCACGCAAAAAATGTTTTGCCCACAGGAAACAACAAAAACACACAAAAAAATTTTTACAACCTTACCTTTCAACAGTTCATCTATACCCCACAAACTGTCTTAGTAGGAAGTAATATGTGACTTATTCCTACATATTCATTTTTCAAAAAAAGTGAGAAATTGAGCTAACAAATGAATGAGGGTCTGTGGAAAAAATGAGAGTTAAACTAGAGAGAAGTGGCAACCCAATGCATTTGAAAAATGTCTAGTGCTCTGCAAACTTCTGCCTGCAATCATATTTTGCTTGGTGTGCTAAGAAATTAGCAGCACATAATGGAAGATTGGAGCTGTGATCTGAAAGGGAGACAAGTGTGTCAGCATGCCCCTTTTTTGCTCAAAGCAGGGGTGTTTGGCTAGGACCTACTAGCCAAGATTGCTGCAAGGATCTTTTCCATACTCTGTCCAGTTGAAACTCAAAACAGTGATCCCAGTGGTCAGTTTTTACTTTGCAACTTTATACAGTAAAGGAGAAGTCTGCGGAGTAACTCACAGCTTTGCTTTTTAGATAAGAACTCTTACTCCATGATAAAGAAAAAGGAAAAAGAAACAAGAAAAGAAAAAATATTACCTTAAGAATTAAAGAAATCTTAACTGGAGTGTAATAACATGGATATCACTGTTATGGGAGGTGGAGACATTATCACATTGAATAAATAGAGAGAGAGTTGAGATCACGGAGTTGTTCAGCAAACAGTCTGTTTAGAAAATTATTTGATACTGGCCTGTCATATAAAGAAGTTAAGTAACTGTTACAAGAAAGTAATGTGAAATGAAAAGACTATTTGTATTTCAAAAAATTCTGAAAAGCAATTTTCATGAATTTTTTTATTTTCTGGTAGATGTTCTCTTTCCTCTGTTTTTCCTGATGAAACCAAAGAAGCTAAAGCACATCAAAATATTTAAATTCTCATTAAAGATACCAAGAGATGGTGGAAAAAGGAAATAATACACATTTTAGTCAGATTTCAAGACAGTGACCATGGCTGCCTCTGTTCAAAACTGCAATGAACAAAACCATACAGAACACTCTTCCTCCTCTGGTTTTCTTTACAAAGTGTTCTTACTTTCTCAAAATCTGTCACAACCAAAGCAAAAGCCAAGAAAGAAAAATTGCAGAATTACAGGATGGTTAGATATTAATAACTTATTATCAGGTTAATGATAAATATTAATAGCCTTGAATACAGATGCAACCAATTCTGCCATTTGGCTCATGTTCTGCCAGTTGGCTCATAACTCTGTCACCTGAGTCCTGACACAGAGTTTTTGTTCAAAATAACACTCCAAATTTTAAGAATAGTGTTTAGCATGCGTAAAATGCCTCAAATTCCTAACAAATTATCTTCTGAGTCCAAACTGCAAAAAACCACAACCAACCAACAAAAAACTAAAACAAACAAACAAATCCAAACCAAAAAAAAAAACCCACCACAAACCACCAAAATCTAAATGGTAAACTGTAAAGTGGTAAAAATGAAATAATATAACCCATAATTCCCACATTCAGCCAAGTTCTATCATTTGTCTCTTACTATTTAGAAAGCATTGCATATAAGTCGATAGCTCTGCTTTCCACACCTTTTCAGAAAAACATCCTTGAATTTAAAACTTAAGAGAGTTTTCTAGTTTGATTTTCTACATTTTATCTGACTTTTCTGCATCATATCTATCAGGTTCTACCAAGGGTTTTCTGTTGGACTTCTTCCAAAATTCTAGAATCCACAAATTTCTCACAAATTTTAAATACAGAGTTAAAAGTTGTTCCTTCATACCCTTTCTGCATGTACTAATACTGGATAACAGTGTTGATAAATTACAATAATTCAGATCTGCTGAAAAGACTGCCTGGATCTTCAGTAAGACAGGTTACCATTCTCTGAGGAGGAACTGAGGATATTCCTGGACATGCTGGGCATTTTAGATTTAACACTTGGCCTCTCAGAGCAGTTTTCATCTTTTAAAATTGGTTTTTGGCTTTAAGAAAAATTTCTGAAGCGCTTGGCTAGCTCCAGGCACTTAACCCTGGTTGTGCACTTGCAGTGCACCAAAGGCTTTGGCTTCCAGCTGGGAAGTCACCGACTGCACTGACGAAGAGACACAATAGGTGAGTCAGAAACTGAAACTGTATCCTTGATGAACCCTGCACATTTTGAAAAAACATGGGAGAAAGAAGGTGCTGTCTGAGGTTCTGAGGAAATTTCGGAGTCCAGCTCATGAAGCAGGAGACAGATTGATTGAGAAGAACAACAAAGTTATGGAAAAAAATGGATTTTATTATCATTATGCAAGTATTTCTAACCTATAGTAGTAGGAGATACAGCAAATAATGGTCATCCTTTGGAAAGGGTAAGTAAAAAAAAAAGGCACTTACTGCCTTGAGGACTCTTTCACATCTCATTCACATCACAGAACTGTTGGAAGTTACCGTTAGTCCTTACAGCACTTGTCTGATCATTGGTCTATGTGGAAAAAATATTTGATACTTTGCGCCATTCTTCTGTTATATTGAAAAAAAAAGCTCTTCTTCTTCAAACTAAGGTTTCTCTATTAAGCCTCAGGTAGCAGGGCCTGTAAGATCAGGAAGGATAAGAAGAGCCCTTAGGACACTTACCACACTTAATCATTAAAAGGAAGAAACAAAGTATTTTCTCATTGCATTATACAGATACAATTAGGGACTATTGGGCCTTGCTAACAGATTTTTATTACTAGGGAAACCATTAAAGAGGAGGAAAAACTCCAATCGGAAATTACAGCACATAGTGCTAGGTGTTCAATAAATATAGTGCACAGACAGACCTTGCAATAGTTTGGAAAACATGTTCATGAAGGATACAGGCCACTGAATGAAAATATAATTAAGTTTTGCAGTGTAAAGGCCACTGTGATTAAACAATATAAAAACAAAAGGTTAAAGAATATTTTACATTATTTGCATAAATGATATGAAGACAGATTCTTGGTCTCTCTTTAAAAGCTATGAAAAGCAGCCCCAAAATAACAGGATAAGGTATTAGGAGAAGGTTTTAGTAGCAAGAACCCACACAGCAGCAAAGCTGGAGTATGCTAGGCACTTTGTTGTATGCAGATATTTGCTAATTTACAATCCGGGATGCTTTAGCATCTACAAGGATTTCTACCAGGACAGGTACACAGGTCTATGCATCACAATCACCAGCAAAATAGGTTTAGTGTAGGCTGATACACAGTTCTTCAAAGATGGTCACAAGTTCAGGTATAGATTTTGAGTATTCCATATTTTCTTTCCTCAGATTCATACTTCTGAATGTTATTATCAATATACATAATGTGTTTTTTCTTTTCATTCTGTTTTTTTTCCCAAGCAACACAAGGGGACTGACTTCTGAGCCACTAGTTTATTAACTGTCCCACGTGCCTACACAAACAAAAATTATGTGAATTTAAGTTAAGAATGCAAAGTAGCAAGCTAGGATAATATAAATGGCAGTAGGTTTTTTTAAATTTATCCTTAAGTAAGAAGGATCAATGAAAAAAAGTTATGGCTTTACTTAAGGAGGATTATAAGTGTGGTAACAAATGGAATGAAAGAGGACAGCAAAACATCTTTCATTATCTGCACTAATGTCATGCAACAGCCATGGCATCAAACAGCAGCCATGTAACTAGAATTGCTCTGAAGAAGTAAAAAAAGGATATTGGTCACTCAGATCTTTTTGCAATACAAGATGAGTTTTTACTGATTTTTTTGCCTTGACTGTGGAGTTCTTTTTGCTCTCAAACGCACACCCTTGAAACCCCATGGCTTCTTCCTCAACCTTCCCATCTCTGTCCTTTAACTCTCTATTTACTTGTGTACATATGGAAACCTGAAGCTTTTTCTTCCTCCTATACTCCTTATCTTTTGATTTTTCTTTCAAATTCTTCTAATCGACAAAATGCATATAGTTCATTTTTCTTGTGTTACAGAGAACACCATCTAAAGCAGGCAAAGGTGCTCTGAAAATAGCCCCTACACCATGCACAGGGAGCCAGCTCTCATCTTTAAGAACAGCCTGTGATCTGAGCCGCAACAGGAGAGCTCCTGTCTCCCAATATGGCTTGCATACTAGGAAGAAAATATTACCTAAATTATGACTTCAGTTCCACTGAGAATAATGAAACATCATCCATTTTGCAAAATAGCATTTAGATATGGAAATTTCCTCAAGAGAGTATATTGGGTTAGGCATGGCTAGGAAAACAAAAACCTCATGGCTGAGTGAGGGAAAATGAGTCACAGTCAAAAGACACATGTTTTTTGAATGCCTCCAGCTGTAGTACAGACACTATGTTTCAATAAGTTTCAAAACTAAAAGAAGTGGCAGAAAAAGGGCTGCTACTATTGCAAAATCACACAGGACTAGAATTCTTGACAGGATTATCCAAAGAATTAATTTAAAATTAATTTTTAAATTAGAAATGAGTCAATTTACATTTTAAATTCTCAAACAATTAATTCTATGTTCATGCAGTTAATGCAGGGAAGAATATGCTATATTTAAATCCTAGCTATAATGTGCAAAAACTTCAACACATTTTAAGTGGAGAACTGTACATACCACTTCTGTAATAATCAGGCTGTCATCTTTTTCACCTTACTTTCTTTCCACTAAATTAACTCTCTGATTTCCATGTACCTGTACTTCACCACCCCTTAGCCCTTTGCCTTCCCTATCCCCATCAGCTTTAGAATCAGCTGACTTTCTGTTGAGGTTTTGCTGCAGCAATATTCCCATAAACCCAGGCAGGCCGCTGCGGTGCTTCCTGACGCCATCACGGCTGGCTAATGCAGCAGGCACAAGTTCCAAGCTCAAGATTCACAGAAGGACCATCTTTTTAATCTCCCACAGATTCAGGGTGATGCTCCAGCTCTGTATGCACCTTCTCTGTTACTACCACCAACATTAAATTAAACTGCCACAGGATTGCCAATTCATGCTCATTGTATTGTTGAGTTATAGTCAAAAAACTTTTATTGCTATCATTATAATGAGTTTTATTTGGACATTTACATCTACATACAAAGGATAAAAAATATGAATTGGGTATGGCCGAAATTTGAATTTATTCTTCATGGGGTAAATAATTCAAATATTAGTACAAAGTGTCAGCTTACAGAATGCTCAGTGTACAGGAGTCCTACAGCACCACCATCCGCTCTCAACTCGGGTTTGTAGATCTGGACCATTCAGAAAAAAGTGCAGACAGTGATGATGGTACTTCCTTCAAGTCAACAATGTGATTTCAATTTAAAGAAAAACCCCAGATCAATAACCACAGAAAATTTGTTATAGAAAATAAAAAAAAAAATAGTTACCTCATGCTTAGATTTTATAATTACTCCTCTAGTGCTAAGTTCTTTGCACATGTCTTTTCACTTTATTTGATGAATGTAAATATGTAAAAAATCATGTTTTCAAAAAACAGACGTCAAGCCTTATTTGAGGGAAAAAAAAAGACATTTTGGAACAGTGATTTTGAATAATGATGGCAGGGCTGATGCATTTTTATATTACAATGGTGAAATATGGCACACAGTAATTATAAATCATATTAAATAAAAAAAACCCCAACAATTTTGATTCACACAGAAATTACCTCGGTTGGGTTTTCTCTGAAATACAAAAAATAAAAGGGTACAATGGCTTTCTGTCTGTTACTTCTGCCTGTGCCATGCCTGAACAGAGGAAAAGAGTTTCACTCCTCTTGTTTATTGATTTTCTAGATTAAGAATCCCAGTGAGAGAATTGTAACAGACAACCATAAAATTATTTTTGGTGTGCTTATTTGCCTTTCCCTTGCATCTATTTGGCCTGTGCCTGTAGACAATTATGCGTTCCAGCCTAGACTCAGGTGCTAATAATGAAGGACAAATAGAATCATATGTGTAAACTTCCCCTTCTGATGAAAATTTATATTAACTTTCTGCCACTGTAAACAGAACTGCATAGCTCAGCGTCCCTGATGAATTGGTGATGAATTCAGTCATTTATATCCCAGGAATCTGTGCATTTATGGGAAAAGATGAAAACCGTCTGTATTGTGTAACCTTGCACTTTTTGAGTAAGAAAAAGAAAACACCAGCCTGTTTAGTTCATCACTTAAAGTGTGTAAATTTCAGCTCAAATACCAGATTTCTGCAGGAATCTTTTGCTTCCACTTCAGGGATCCTTGCCAATATAAACAAGCCAAACAGTGCAGAGTGCCATGTTATCGCTACAACTGTGAACGTATACACTCGCAGCCCCCTATAAAAATTGTTATGAATATCTTTGCAATACAACAGAATCTTTGTTACATGCTGAAGCTGGACAGTTTGACAGTTTGGCAGTTCTACTGCAGAGCAAAGTTGTTTGGGGTAGATAAGAACCTCGCCAGTTTTGTTCTACCTAAAACATGCCAGTCCATTTTAAAAGCCACTTTTTTTCCAATACTGCCTGGCTTTTGTTTTTTTTTCTTTTTGTACTTTTTTGAAACAAAGGGAATTTCTTCATATGCATGCATGAAAATAATTACGTTATTTTCATAAGAGAAATATACATTATTTTCCAAGAGAAATACCTTATGAAGTCTTTAAATGGCTGCAAAGCAAATATAGTCAAGTTTTTAACTACCGGTTACACATTCACACAGCAAAAACCTCAAACCAAATTACAAGTCTACAGACCTACTGAATGCTTGAGCTTCATTTTAATAAACTGAATATTCTGTATGAGTCCGACATATCTGTAGAGTGCTGCACAAATGTGAATATCAAAGACAGCAGAACAAAAAGGTATTTTTACAGAGAACTTTACCACTTTCACTGTAAAAAAATACTTAAATTTTAAACTTAATTATTTCCATGATTGGATAACTTAACTCAATATTGGGACAGAAACTACGGGGTTCTACAAAAGTAGCAAACAAGGGTATTCCCAGCTCTTACTAGCATACAAGTGACACAAAAATCAAAGGAAAACAGAATGCTTCATACAACCTCAGGGAAAAAAATAATCATGAAATCTAGGTAAACAACTCTTTTCCTAAACTACACAGCAATCTACAGTTCCCACTTTATCACTATGTACTAATAGATATCTCAGTGCACATAAACATAACAATTGGGCATTATGTAATATTGTAGAACTTTTTTTTTTGCAACAGGCCTTTGAAAATTCTGCTATGAATGTGCAGTGTATTTGTTTCAAAAACAACACTCCATTAGACAAAAAAATTTAAACTGCTTGAATAATTTTTTTAAACATTTGAAAATAGAATTCAAATACACATAAAGGTAAATTGTTTTTAATCTTAAACTTGAATTTAAGTGGATAAATCACTTGTGTTTCAGAAGACAATAGCTTGTACTCCATGTTTCACTGGTTATGAGATTGCACACCTTTTCATGATACACTTTATCTCAAAGTTGTCTGTGGCTGTTCCTATTATGCTGTGTGCATGACCTTTTAGTAAGCTGAAGAAGATACAGTTATCTTCTTTTCTGACATGCAACATCTATCAATCAACATGTTTTCACGTAATTTATTCAAGGCAAATAGCAGCTCCTAAGGCTAGTGAACCGCAGCACTATCCCAGTGATTTTGATTAAGGAACGATGTGGACAGCTTAGGTGGGAAATGAAAAATGCATACCACTGCTGATAAAGATGTAACTGAAACAGTAAACGGATCAGAAAGACCAAAATGTATATATTTTAAAGTGCTTCACAGGAATTAATACAATCTAGTATCATAAATATAGGAGATGTTTTATTTGATGAACTTCTAATGTCAGCAGTTCAGTTTACCTTCCGTTTTTAAAACAACGTCTACATAGTTTTCTTGGCCTAATCTACATTTTTCTCATTGAATCAAGAATGTAAATTAAGACAAAATGATTCTTTTTCAATTTCATGCTGAAGTAGCTCAAGTTAGCGAACGTAATTTCTTCTAACAAGAAAAATTTATCACTGTAAGCTCACTCAGTTGCCTCTTGAAGTGAGTTGCCATATGCATTTATGGAAGTGAAAGAATAAAAGGATTGATAAATGTGGCAAAGGAATGGTCCCTTTAACTAATTCAAAGCAAGGCAAGCACAATTAAATGACTCTTACCAAACAAGGAAACGTAAAGATCATTGCATCATCTATGTGATAATCCTCATCTCTGACAGAATGTGGCTTATTTTTCACTATGACTGATTTATTTACTCTATTCAGTAATAAGTCTTTCCTTTGAAAAAAGAAACAAAGTTGTCTTATTTTTATACATTCTTATTTTAGCTGCTAGATTAATTTAAGCTTTTGTTCACTCTCAAATCTAACTACAATGAAATCAAAGTGTAAATTTATGAATAAGGCATCTTACAGTTATTTTTATGTTTTAAGCTCTGCAGAAGCCACCTCATGCATTTTGGAGATGCAAGTCCAGTTCCACAGGCCTTTTATCTCACATACTAAAAAGGAGAAAAGGTGAAAAGAAGGTTTCATTTTTTTTGTCTTGCATATGAATCTCTACATTCTAAAATTCTAAATTCTAATTTCATTTCTGGCATGTGTTTTGGTATAAGTTATTCACATAACACAACTAAATTTTGTTTAGATTTTGTAACTGAGACTCCAAACAATTCTGTTGCTATTTTATGGTCAGAATGCCTGAGTCATAGACTAGAAAACTACTGTGCTGTTACTGTGCAAATACTGAACAAATTGGCAATTTCTGCCCCTCGAAGGTTACTTGGCAAGGACAAGACAAGTGAAATACATGAATAGATGCAGAACAGACAGAGGGGAAATTAGAAAGAGACAATGAAGTAACACTGTCAGTATAACAGCCAGTGATCTTTGTATACCAACCTAACCGTTCTCTATAACTAAGTAAGTCTCTGAAGGGAAGAATTAAGTAATTATTGATGTACACAATCTAGCCATTGGAACCAGGTTACTACGAAAAATTAGAATGGAAAACTTTTACAGAGTTATTTGAAGAGCTTCAAAAACGTTGATGGATAATTAAGGGCATAAACCAATCTACAGGTTTGTTATGTGGTGTAACAAACAGGAAATACATTGTTAAGGTATAAACAAACTGAAATAAGATTACTTCGCTATTCGCATTAGCTCTGCTAAATCCCTCTCTTACACTTAAATCCAACAATATATTCTGTACCAGCTATCTGACATTCAAAATTTTCTAATGTCTCTAATTACAATAGCATTGCATTTTTACCTGTGTCAGACAAATTAGTCAACTCTTTTCGGTTTACAAGGCATTACATCAGTTTGGTTTAATATGTGAATGCCACTCTCAATCAATTCACTGGATTAATCCAATCCAATCTAAATTGGTCAACTGAAAAAAAATTCTTATTTAAAAGACAGGAAGAAATTTGTGTTGTTCTATTTTGTTTTAGTAAGAAAACTCATCATTCCAAAGAAGGAATCCAGAAAGCTCGTAAGTGGGAACATACAGCCACAGGATTAGGGAGCCCGTTAATAAAGTCCAAGGTCCATTCCTCTTCCCCTTGTACACAGGGGAAGGCTCAGATATGCTCTCCCCTCTTTCTTACTCAGTACAGAAAAAGCTCTCCCATTACACTGCCCTGAGCACTGAGTTGGCTCTCCTGCTTCAATGTTCTTTAGCTGATTATCAGAAACATGTTTTTGAAGGTTACTGGTACTTCTTGTCATTACTATAAACCCACTATTTTTTTGTCTCTAAAATAGAAGCTATCTTTGTTAGGGAATCATGAATGTCTGAATATTGCAGACCAGTTCACTGGCTATGTGCTAATATACCAGCTTGCAGAACCTGCCTTCCATGAACAATCTTCAGTCTCTTGCATTTTTGCATTTATACAGATGGCTTGTAGTACAATTGCCCTTCAGCCTCTTAGCAGTTGTCAAAATTAACAAAGGATGGAGTTCTTAATTAATTACAGTAACATGTAGATGCCTAAATTAGGGCCTCATTAGATTTGACACTGCACATGGGTGGCATAAAAAGATCAGGCAAACACACAGCAGGAAAGAGCAAAAGGCAAGGACAAACAAAGTGTTTCTGGTTACCATAAATGCAGGTTTCAGTCCACCCACAGATTAGCCATTGCTGAGCTTGCTGTACATACCACATGGATGTGAACTTCAGGGACAGCAAAAGCCATAGTGGATTTACAGGTTTTTATAGGACAGCACAGGAGAAAGCATGCAGGTGGCTGAACAAAAAATGTACTAATCAGGAATGCAGGCCGGCATTGATGGCAGAGTGGAAATTAAAGTTGTGGGTTTGGTAAAAGAAGAGATTGTAGGAGAAAGGGAGAATGGAAGACATGGAAGTACTGGGAACCTTTAAGAACTCCTACTACAGACAAGGAGTAATGCATGAGAATGAAAAGACTCAAGTCACACAAGAAGTGACAGAATCACAACAGAAACAGAAGCAGAGGTGAGAGACGAAGGGTGCTTGGAGTTGTCGCAGTGTTTTGGAAGTCAGGAAAACACGACATCTAGGAGCAAAAAAGAGATGCTTGTGTATTGAATAGTTGTGCAGTCTGAGACTCACTATCAGAAGGAAATGGAAGGAATATTGGAGAGATGAGAGAAAAGGACAAATCAGATCTAGGACAGTAACGCTGATTTTCAGAGATCTTCACCAGTTTCAAACAAGGTTACAGTTCTCCTACCAGATCTTTCAGTGAAATACCAAGAGTAAAGGATTTTCTTTACAAACCAGGAAAAAAAAGTGAAACATTAAGATAGTTGAATTGAAGGAGATTTAATTCCCTTGTTATTTTTGTATAGATCTGAAATAAAATGTTTACTTTTTAGGAAGGATAAAAACTGTCAACATGATAGAAACTTTCAGGGTTTACCGCTATTTTTACCACCTGAATATCTGAAATTACAATGATTCTTTTCTCAGTATTGAAGATTTGAAATGTTGTTTTTCTTATTCAGAATCTAAAAATGACAGCATCTCATGAATTTAGGCTTACAATATTTACTTTTTTACTATTTGGGATCACAGCAATTGCTGTTCACTACTTCCTAAATGCATCCCAATGCCAGTCAAATGAGACATACATTGTACTGGATGCCTCACAGCAGAAAACTATGGAATATTTAATAATGAAAATCCCGCAGTCTTTTATCATACTTCCTGAACTAGGGTTAACTTTTCATATAACAAAGATAAAAGATGACCTTATTATTGGGCAGAATGGATCTTCAGGAGACCAAGACTCTCTTAGCTATTAAGATTCAGATGGAAAAAGAGTGATTCTTTGTGTAAAGTGTGGACAGCAGCCTAAAAGTATAAAGTTCTGTTGATGTAGGCAGGAACTAGTATTTCTTTGAGAGCAGTTCTGTTTATGTTATAGCTTCTCAGTTTGCATTTCATAAAATGACCTTTCATCTTTTCACCCTCTGCTAGGTGAGCTCTCTCGCCAGCCTAGGCAGCTTATCACTGCTGTCAAGAAAGGTGTTAGCAAACAGTGTGCATACCCTACATACACGCAGTTACAAACAAATGAGCAAACCTTTTATTGTTAATTGCAGACTGTGAAATGTACCTACAATTGCAGTCTAAATACAACCAGGCTAGTATTCACATTCAAAAACAAACAAACAAACAACTGACTAACCTCTTCTTTCCAAAGCAAAGAATGTCTTCTGTGCTGATTTTAAGATGTATAAACAGCAACCATATTTTTTTCATAATTCTAATCTGATTTTTTTTACAACAAAATAAATCTAAAGTAAATTACAAAGCTGAAACAGTCACACCAAGCAGAAACTTCTAAAATACTCATACCAGATCCCTGTGTCTCAAATTTATCAGTGGTTAGAGTGTTAGGCCCATAATATTGTAAGTGGAGCTTCAAAATATACTAACAAATGGTACCAGATGCTGCT
>WEIV01017560.1:2236-24560 GCA_013390005.1 Calyptomena viridis | reverse complement strand
GCCATGTGCAACAGTAAACTATGTCCCCAAAAGCCATGAAGTTGGGTTTCATTGTATCAATTAAAAAAAAAAAAAAAAGGGCAAGCACAAAAAGCATATACCAGCAATTCTAAAGACAATGATTCCTCTACAAATCTAAGATCAAAGAAGGAATACTTCTCTCTTAAATAATACTTTTTTCCATTTGCAAGAGCCTCTTTTATACTGTTCAAAAGATGGAAGAGAACATAACCAAGATAGAAGCATGAATTACATTTCCCATGTTGCAGAGAAGAAGGAATATATTTTTTTTATGTACAGTTTGGAAAGTGCTATATACACTACTGGAGAAAAAGGTAAACTACGTTCCAGTTTTCACTGCCAAGTTAGGCAAGGTCATGTGCACTTTTATTATCATTTACATAGCAGAAAAGTCTCCCTTAAGCAGAAAAGACTGAGCCATCAGAAGCTGGCCAACATTTCTGGAAGGAGAGTGAACAGAGATCCTTAGAACAAAACAAATGAAAGAAAAAAAAAGGTAGATGCAAAAGCAAACCTGCAAAGTGAGGCACAGAGACAGGGATCCTAACAGCTCTGACAGCTTTTATGTAGTCCCTCTACCACTATGTGAAAGGAAGGAAACAGGTCAAGGAGTTTACAGAAAGGAAACACAATCTGAGTTGTCCATCTTATCCCCCAAAAGTTGTCCTCTAAATAAACTAGTAAGTGTAATTATGCAGTTTTCCTCTGCATGATCAGAGCAATCCAATAGCAAAGTGAGGAACCTTCTTAAGAACAAACTGAAAACATCATAAAAAGTTCTAACAACAAAATGCCTTTTAGCATTTTAGTTTGATAAAAACATATCTAGATAGAGACAGTAATATAAGATTATGCTGACTAACAATAGATACAATTTTAGAGATTTACATCATTGTTTTGACTTATCCCAGAAAAATCATCTGTGGTGTAAAGAATACTACTGTAATATAGATGACACTACAGCTGCTGAATGTTATTCAGTTATACTGGAGGGTATTCAAAGTTGTTTTTTTTCCATTATTACTAAAATCTCTTCAAAGACACAATGTTCTTGGCTCTTTAGGAATCACTCTTTTTTCATTGTACTGCCATAATACCTTGCACAATAGGGATCATGAACTTGAATAAGTTTTTAAGGTCCTATAATACAAATAGTTACAATAGCACGTCACATTCATGCAGGTTTTTTTAAAGTATTTTTCGTATCTACATCTGAGAAGGACCGAAATACTCTACTCAGTTGCATATGAACTTTCAAAATCCTTATATCACAGAACATCACTTCCTGCTTTTATTTATCTTTTACATGGTCCTGAACATGTAAATCTGTCCATATATATATTTTAAAAAGATAACTATCTCTTATATCTCTTCCAAAGAAAGAGTCGGAATCCAGTAGTATGCATCCTACTAGATACAAAACTGTTGGCATGTCCACCTTCAGTACCTAATTTAAAGCAACAAACGTATGCATTTTTGAACATTCACTTTTGTTTTAGTATGGTTTCCTTTGAGGTGATAGGTATCCTAACTGGCACCACAACAAGCAGGATTATCATCCCTGTCACAGACGCCTGCTAAAACATATTCTAACCTCTTGTATGAACAATCCTGCAAAAACTGTGGTTAGAAACATAACAGGGGCATATATCTAGAGATAGACAGAGATTGATAAAAAGTAGGCAAAGCCTAGTCTTCTGTTCCAAGCAGAATCAGGTACCGTACAAACTAGTTTTTGTGGTTTTTTTTTTTTTTTTTTTTTTTTTTTTCATTTTTGTTTGCTTCTGGTGTTTTGATGGGGCTGGTTTTTTATCTGTTTTTGGGAGGTTGTTTGTTGTTTTTTGGTTGTTTGTTTGTTTTTTATTTTCTCACATTAATAACATTTAAATTAGAGACTTCAAGTCTAAATTTTATACTTCAAGTATAAATTGCATTACACTTCTGAGGGAAATAGAAAATGGGAAGGGGAAGAAAGAGAAATAAAAGAAAGGGAAAAGAAAGGAGAGGAAAGAAGGAGAGGAAAGAGAAAGGAAGGGAAAGGGAAGGGGAAGGAGAAAGGAAAGGGATCGAGGTAGTTCTCAGGATGGCTGTAATATGGTATTTTCTGTCCATAAAGCTGCAAACATAACTCATTCGTGCTACTATGGTGACAATAATACTCACTGTGTTTCAGTTCAGTATTCACTGATAACTTGTGTTTACGGATCTTTATTCCTATTTAGATTCCCTAACATCAGAAGAGAACTAACTCCAGTGTAAAGCATATTTCAGTCAAAGCACCTCTTTGAAAGAACTTTAAGTGGGAAGATCAGAAGTCTTCATTAATAAAATTCTTAAGTATTAGAGGAAATGGTGTTATACTGTGTCATTCTTAACAGCATCTCATACTAATATTTCTATTATTTATACTGTCTAAGAAGTTTATTTGATAAAATTAGGTCAGAAAATTTGCTTACACATGCACTCTTAAGTCTTTTATTTGACTAGATTTAATTAGAAAAATGTTAAAAATTGATTTTTTCATAAAATAAAAGGTATCTAATTAAAACAATTACTTTATAACCTAACTTCTCTAATGCTTCTACTTATACCTGTTAAAATGCTGCTGAAAAATTGTGCATATTCTTCACGACAATCCACCTTTTTTTATTTACAGCATAAAATGTTTTTCAGTAATTTTTGTATATTAACGTGACTTTGTATTATCTAAAATTCATACTAGTCAGTACAAAAGAATATTTGCTGTGGTGAGTACTGGTTAATGATGACGGTCTTAATACTTTGCCAAGTAAAATTTGCAACTTGATTTCCTAAGCAAAAATAATCCCCAAGATGAAGCCACTCCGAGGGTTTTATTACATTACATCAGTTTTATTTCCAAAAAGTACAAATGGAACTATATTTTATTGTTATGACTCTGAAAGAAATATATTTTTAGGTCTTCTTATCCTTGCAACAATTGCTACCTCATCATACAGCAATTGTTTTAAAGCTACATCAAGAAAAGTATGGGCAATTTCTGGCTAGCCATTTAAACTACAGGCTTTACATCCAAGACATTACTGCTGATCGATCTACCTTTTGATTAGAATTCAAAAAACGTGTGGGAACAATATTTTAAAAACTGCACTTTTAAAATCCCATTGAACTAATGAGGCAGATCAAGGGTCCACTGCTATATTCCTAATGCTTTCCATTTCTTGATCCTCTTCAATACGGTTTCAAAGAGCCTATTTTTAAAAAAGCGTTCCGTATTTTTTTGTTCACTCATAATCAAATAGGAAATCAATGAACAGTCATGCCCTGGATTGCTCTAATTTGGATAGCTGGTCTGAAATGATGTTGCTTTCTCTACATAAAGGAAAAATTTCCCCAAAATAAAGGATGCTGTCGATTCAAGAGGAGATCAACATCTACCCTGCTTGTTTTATGGTGAACTAAGCATCCTGACCTACATCTGCCCCTGAATTTTTACTTCAGTGGTGTTTTGGATTCAAAGATGACGCAAGAGAAGGCTCTAAATTTCCACTTCTGTCATGCCACTGATAGTGCCTTTTGCACTGAGCTATAAGCAACCCTCACCACTTACTATTGCTTGATCCTGCAAAGTGCTGCAGCTCTTGGAAAGACACAGTGAAGAACATTTACGGATCAAGATTAATGGCATCATAATAAAATATTTAAACATGAATGACTAATTACACCAAACCAGGCTCTCAGTCACCTTTTAAAAATAGTTCACCTTCAGTAACTAAAAACATTAGACATCCTGACAAAATTTTTAATAATACTTTCTACTCAAAAAATCAACTTCCAACTATAATTCAAGTGGGACATTGCATACAAAACTGTTTTCCAGTAACAGGCAAAAACACAGAGGAACCTGAAGGTCAAACATGGTCTTACTGACATAGACATAAGAAAGATTATTCATTTTAAAAATGCAAACTTGTTTGAATACGGCTGTAGCTCTTAGTATTAGAAATAAAGAGCTGATTGATACTTTTCTTCTTCTGTTTTACCTTATGTCTGTGGTTATATTAAGACACATTTTTGTCTAATCATACATTTATTACCTTTAACAAAGAATTTTCCAACCAGAGAGCTACACAAGGTCAAAGTATACATAAAGCTACTTAAAATGGATTATGAGTAAAGAAACACAAGCTAAGATTTTGGGATTCACTCTACCTATGTATCCCACAGGAATCCTGAATCCAAAGGATTGCTTACCTTTTAAGCAACAGTTGATCAGCAAGGAAGCATTTAGTCAATCACACCACTGATTGGGCTAACTTCTTGTATATGTTACACTTCTCCCTTGATAGAGAGATGATAGTTACTTAGATTTTATGGATCCAATCTGAAATACTAATTGAGGTATCAGAATATTTGTATCATAATGCTCATTAATAAAAAAAAGGACAAGTGGCTGACACTAATTTGCAATACTATTACCAAAGTCTCACAAAAATCAATGGATCCGAAGTGGTGAAAGAGAGGAGAAAGATCCTAAAGCTATTAAAGGCAAGGAAGATAAAAGATGCATTCTTTTCTCAACCATTTCATTAAGTCAAGATGATTTGAGGGATGGAGCACCTCTCCTATGAGGAAAGGCTGAGAGAATTGAGATTATTCACTCTGGAGAAATCTGTGGGATGACCTAACTGTGATCTTCCAGTATTTGAAGGGAGCCTGTAAGAAAGATGGAGAGAGACTATTTACAAGAGCATATAGTGACAGAACAAGGGGAAATGGCTTCAAACTGAGAGACAGTAGGTTTAGTTTAGATATTAGGAAGAAGTTCTTTACTGTGAGGGTGGTGAGCATTGGAACAGGTTGCCCAGAGAAGCTGTGGATGCCCCATCCCTGGAAGTGTTCAAGGCCAAGTTGGAAGGGACTTTGAGCAACCTCGACTAGTGGAAGGTGTCCCTGCCCATGGCAGAGGGTTTGGAACTACAGGATACTTAAGGTCCCTTCCTACTCAAGCCATTCTATGATTCAATGTACCACTTTCAATTGTTTTAATGAGGGTTCAACCACAGACAGCCTTTAACCCAAGCCACTTTCCCAAATAAAGCTGAAAAAATCTATTGCCATAGGACTGAAGACTGGTTGTCTGCTGTGTTCACTAAGTATGTAGGAGACATCCTGTTTTACCCAAGTATTTCCCTGAATCAAATATGATTTAACAAGCTGCAAATAAGCTCTTAGCACAATTACAGTGGAATGTGCATTCCAAGAGGGAAAAGCATGACAATCCCCATGATGATCACTGGTAGTTACAGTAAGAAATACACACTTGGCAGTCTGCCACAAATTGGTAATTGTTTATGTGAACATCTTTGATTTATGGAAAACAAGAGAGCTATCTTATTCTAGTTTAATATCGGTTGTTACTGTGGCTCATCTGTTAGTAGTGAGAGCACGGAGTTAAATTTGGGCTTCACTGAAACTTAGGGGAAAAAGCTACCTGAAGGTTTTGAAGTGAGGGTTTTGTGTACCATCTTGTGGTTGTTTAGGATTTTTTGTTTGTTGTTTAATTTTTTTAGTGTGGTTTATTTTTGGTTGTTTGTCTCGGTTTTTTCCCTGCGATAAGTTACTCAGATTGGTTATAACAGCTTCTTAATTAATTTCCTAATAATTTGTTTACTTCTTATCACTTTTCCTCTTCACTTATCTGCTCTCTTTGCAAGTTTTGTTAGCAATAAGAATCCAAACTCTGAGTGCATGCATGCATCTAGATAAATTTATGTGGAGTAACTTATGTGGATAAACTTACGTGGAGTTTAATAAATTTCTGACATTTCCATTTAAAAGGAGATGACTTCACAACCAAGGAAATTACTTCCAGTCTATTAATTCCATATTCATACAGCAAAGTATAGAGATTCTATATGCCTTAAATAGAATTTATGAAATTTGTCAACCTATTCGCTCATACAATATTGAGATCATACATTTTAGTATCTTCTCAAAATATAAAACAGTTGAAACATTTCTGTGAAGATATTATGCAAAATTAAATATTTAATTTCCCATAATCTCTTGGGCACATTTCAATATTTAATAACTATTCAGTTGAAAGGTTCTCCTTGTATTAGTAATCACAGAATCACAGAATATGCTGAGTTGGAATGGACTCACAAGGATCATCAAGTCCAGCTCTTAGCCTTGCATAGAACCATCCCCAAGAGTCACACCACGCACACAAGAGTATCAACCAAACACTTCTTGAATTCTGTCAGGCTTGCTGCTGTGACCACTTCCCTGGGGAGCCTGTTCCAGCGCCCAACAACCTTCCGAGTAAAAAACCTTTTTCTAATATCCAATCTAAACCTCCCCTGACACAACTTCAGGCCACTCCCTCAGGTCCTATCACTGGTCACCACAGAGAAGAGATCAGTACCTGCCCCTCTTTCCCTCACAAAGAAGTTGTAGACTGCAATAATGTGTCCCCCCTCAGTCTCCTCCAGGCTGAACAGACCAAGTGACCTCAGTCGCTCCTCATACGCCTTCCCCTTAATGCCCTTCACCACCTTTGTTTCCCTCCTTTGGATGCCCTCCAATAGCTTAGTATCTTTCTTATACTGTGATGATCCAAACTGCACACAATATTCAAGGTGAGGCTGCCCCAGTGCAGAGCAGAGCGGGACAATCACCTCCCTTGACCGGCTGGTGATACTTTGCCTGATGCCCCCCAGGACATGGTTGTCCCTCCTGGTTGCCAGGGCACTGCTGACTCATATTCAACCTGCCATCAACCAGGACCCCCAGGTCCCTTTCCGTAGCACTGCCTTCCAGCACCTCATTCCCAGTCTGCACACTCATCAAGTGTTGCCCTCTCCCAGGTGCAGAATCCAGCCCTCTCCCTTGGTTGGTGATTGCCCAGTCCTTTAATTGTCTAGGTCTCTCTGCAAGGCCTCCCTGCCTCCAAGGGAGTCAACAGTTGCAGGTTTAGGCACCTAAGTCTGAAAACATTGTTCTAGATACATTTGCAGAAAGGGCTTGATGGTATTGGTTTTTAGTCGAGTCAAGACAAAGATGATTTGTCGTTGAGCTGTTATATCCAAGCAAAACTGGCAAAGTAATTCTCATCACTTAAACATAACTGCAGCTGCGATGTTTCTGGTCACTGCTTGGTAACTGCTATGAATCAACAGACTGAATAAAGAAAACCCTGTACAAGTCACAAAAATATTAAAAGGCTTAGCTCACAGACTTCTGAAAATTACAAATATTTGGACTATGAAGTCAAGCCTAACACGTCTTCTTTATTTCTCTGGAAGACTATGATTGAGGAACATGACAGGATTTTAACTACAGGATTTTACAAGACCACTTTTCAAAGACCTTTGAAGACATTAATTCAGAACAGAAATTTATAGAGATGCTTGGGTCATATTCAGTACAAATACCATTCACCACAACTGCTACAGTCTGAGATAAATACACATGCATTTTTTTGTACAAATACTCTTGTGGTGAAGTTTCTTGGCACAACTTTTTCTCTGAAAAACTTATTTAATTTATGTTTACTGTGACACCTCATGGAATATGAACACACCCAGCATTGCTGTTTTCAAGACTTGAGCCATAGGTGTGCTAATCAAATTTGGACAAGCATAGTAAGCACAAGTCGGGAATCACACCTGGGCTTGAATAAAGTAAAACCGTGTCGCCTCATCTTCAGATAACATATTTTGCTATCAACCAGAGGCAGACTGATGTACAAACTAAGTTGACTTCTCAAATCTAATCCCAGATCTACCCTAAACTGCTTCTGTGTATCAAGTCTTAGATGAAGGGGTTATATAATTTAATGGAACAAATTACTATGCATGATGTAATAATTTCTTTATAAATAAAAGCAAACAAACTTGTTCACAGTCCTGCCTATCAATGAGCCCCAGGACATCACGGTAAAAAAATATAATTAGCCATGGGAGTTTATGTATCACTTCTGAATTACCATTATTCAAAAAAAAGTTCTTCTTCTATGTAGGAATTATGGACTTATATAAAGGGAAACCTGAAACTGACTGCCAAGTCTGGATCATGTTTTAGTACTAAAGGAAAAAGAAACCAGAGTTACTCCTAAGACAGAGTTCATTTTTCCTAAGTGAAGTTTTGACAAAATGTAGTCTTTCGATAAGGCACAGGAGATAGCTTCCTGGGATCCTGCACTGCAGTTATGCTTAAGTGATGAGAGTCACTTTACCTGTTTTGCCTGGATATAATAGATCAACAACGAATCATCTTTGTCTTGCATCAACTAGAAACCAATACCATAAAGCCCTTTCTGCAAATGTGTCTAGGACACTGTTTTCAAACTTAGGTGCCTAAATCTAAGACACCCAAATAAGAGACTGTTAAAAAGTGCTGAGCAGATACAAAGCCCTTCAAAAGCAATGGTCTGTATTCATCCCTGAGTACAATCCCTGATTCACATCACCCCAGCAGCAAAAAGGAAGCATAAATCTTTCCTCCCCAGAGAGCCACAGATTGCCCCAAGAAAATAAAGACCCTGGTAAGACAGAACTGGATAACAGGAAGAGAAGTCCAAGAAGATACCAATTTATCTGATCAACAATCAAGAAGGTGTGGGACCATGCAGATGAACACAGCACTATCAAAATATTATGCAGTTAACTTGCTGCAAATTACTTTTCTATCTGACTCTTTCCAACAGCATTGTTTCTTTGAATCACAATGCAATGCTAGGTATTTGTTTTGCAAAGCCTAAGGGAATATATGTATTGGCTGTAGCAACTAGATGTAGAATTTTCTTTTAGGGAATATTACACAACTATTAAAAAATCCTCCAATTCTGTTAAAGGGCAGAAATGTTCATTTTACTTTGAAAGGAAACCTGTAACACAAAATGTTCCAGTTTTCATATTCAGTAAGAATGGCACTAAGGAACACTACAAAATATGTCAATCTTACTTTTTTTTTTACTTTTAGACATAATATTAAAAAAAGTATGAAGTCATCCTTCCAACGCTTTTCAGTTAACTTTAAAAATAAACTGGATACTGTTCTCAGGCAAGGGTATTTTTTCCAAAATTGGGCAACAAGCTTCCTTTCAACTTGACTCACTAACATTTGTGAATGAAAAACATCGGTAAAATAATAAGAATTTGTGCTGCCAAATGAAGTATTCTGCTTATGAAAATTTGGGAATATTTATCCATGAAAAAATTACTAGCTTGGAGTATGATAAAATTAGAACACTCATTACTCAAACTAAAAAAAAAAAAAAAGGAAGTATTACCGCTGTATTTTTCTTTTTTTCTCTTAAGTTGTATTATTACATTGTCTTCCAGGACTTTGGTTTTTAATGCACTTCAGTTACACTAGACTGGACCTACCAGCCTGCTTTTTGCCTTCTCACTTGAGTAAAATTAAATTATCACTGTTTTATAACCCTTCAAAAAATTGGTACTAAAAAAAAATAAACAGGTTAGTACAGCAACAGTCTCATATTTTCTGCAAAATTGACGAACAAAACATGAAAGCTTCAAACTAATGAATGAACACGAAAGTTACTGAAAACTGTTACAGCACAGCTGGGACAAGAATCAAAAACTACTCGGATCCCACTAGTGGCCCAAGAAGATTTTAAGAAAGTTGCACACCTCTCTATCTCATGTCAATGCCCTAGGATGCTCTCCTCTAAGTACTGAACACTTCATCTTCATAGTTAGCTTGGGGTTTGAGAGCTTTCAATATTCTGGAAGACAAATTTTACTTAATGCACTTATCCAGGTTCTTATTTGTCTACCTTAGAGAAGATTATTTCAGCTCCCTATTCTATCTCATCCAATACTGTCAAGAAGCTCTACAACAAAAATTTGAGAAAACAAGTAAATAAGAAGTGGTTGAGACTTTATTTAAATACCAAAGAACCACCATTATTTATGCCATTGCTTTCCTATCTATACTCCATAATTCTGTAAATCTTTATTCATGCACTGTTACTAAGAGAATCATGGCTATGAACCTGTTTCCAGGTCAATCTTCATTATTTATAAAAAGAATTAAATACATTTCCAGGATGTGGTAAAATACAGTATCTTTGGCCTTAACTGTTTAATGCCATTCACATTACAAGCTGTGCACAGATTGCTAGGTTGATAGATCAAAAACAGTTTGAAGACCAGAGTACAAAATTAGTACAAGACTATTATATCCATCTGGTATCAAAACAGATGATGTCAGAGGGAAGGTTTCAGAATGACTGAAGTTAGAATTCTGTATCTATGTATTTAATACATTTGCAGTTGTTGCTCATTAGTTGTTCAGTACCATACTGTCACATTTAGCCCCTCACAGATTGGATAATTTTGTAATTCTATTTTCTGCAAGCTCTTTCAGCCTGTTTCTGTTTATTCCCTTTTGTCTCTGTGCACTGCTTTGTCCTTCTTTCTGCATTGCCTTTCCTTTAGCGACTCTCAAAGCCAGTCCTTACAGTTTGGGGTTTTTTATATCTTGTTGCACATGGGTTCTGATACTCTGCTATTTAAAAATAGCTAACACTAAAAAAAATGCAACTATCATTTCTATATCTAACCTCTCTTTTTCCTGTTGCAAATACTTCGTTGCTCACACACTTAATGCTGGCAAAGATACTACACTTGAATTTCAGAATTGGCCTATTCTCCAAATTGCTCATCCTCACAAAATACAAAGGTAAACTCTAATTTTCATTCCCATCCCATCCTAGTTGTAACAGCTAGCCCCCTAGTTTTACCCCCTAAAAATCACCATACATAAAAATGCATCAAAATAACAATTTCCAGCAGACTGTTAGAGATAGACTGTTTAAGTAGAAACAGAAGTTCATAACATCTCTATTTCACTGCTATGATTTTGACATCTTACATTTCGTGCATTCTGGGGAATACCATAAAATGAGATAACAGTGAGAAACACACTTTATACAGCAATCAGAAACTCTGTTCATTCCCAGATATCTTCTTCCATTTTTCCTCTTCATATTTGTTATTAGTCTTTGTTGCTCAAACTACTGAAAACAGATTTTTCAGTAAATTGTGGAGCCAAACACCAAGTACTTCATTTCTTTTTAATACTGTTTGTAAAATTTCTTGTAGATACAGATTCCTCTACACTTTATTATTCTCAGTAAGTTTTCTTCCATTCTTTCTGTCTTTCCTGCCTTCCTATTTCCTTGTTAACTACCATCCCCTATTTTCTCAGCATTCCTCTTGTTCCCCCTGTACATGCAGTAACTAATCCTGCCTCTGCAGCACATCAATCACTTTAAAAATTCCTGTGTTTTTTAGGACTTTTAAACAAAAAATTTTATCTTTTTTCACAATTCTTTCCCGGACTCCTCTTGTCTTCTCCATTCCCCTCCTTCAATGCAATAAAGACTAGCTGACAACTCTTTTTAATTTCTCAGTTGCCTACACATGTAAACGTGCTGCACAAGCCCATTCAGAAGCAAAAGGAAATTATGAATATTATTTCTAAAATCAAAACATAATTTCCTACCGATCTACAGTGTAAATTTTCCATAACTTTCCTGCATCAAAGCCTATGTGATGCAAGCAGTACTGCTCTGCATCGTAATCCAAAGGAACACAATAAAACTGCCTCTGCTAGAGACAGAAAAAACCCTCACTTCCCATCTCACTTGACTTTTTACAAGCATACACTCCTTCAGTTTCCCAGTACTTCCCATGCATGATGCTGGGACACAGAAGAGCTGAGTAAGCACTTCCTTCTCCCCTAAGTGCACATCAGGAACAATCAACTGGTTTCCATTTTTAAAATCCACCTTTCCTAAATCCTTAATTAGGGACCCTACTTTGATGTGGGTTTAAAGCTGGTTTAAAACATATCATTGTAATTTTGTCACTAATCTACCTTGTCCACCCCTACCCAAAACAACTGAACAGAACCAGAAAACAAACTGTCTCTAGCAGTATCACCACATCTAACAACTACTCATGAGGCTCTGGGCCAAACTGCTTTGAACACTGGTGTGTCAAAAAAAGACATATTTTCAAAATTGAACTTTATATGTAAATGTTCAAAGTTTTCACCACTATTGTTTGGGTTTTTTTTCCTAATGGTTATGTGGCATATTAAATAATTTGGCTCAAAATACCTGCCCAGGTATGTATAGTGCCCAAGCTCTGATGGCCCAAACACAAAGTGCCACTGTAAGAATTTGTCTGTCCAGCTCACAGAGCTCAAGGAGAGCTCTGAAAATGGCCTCATATACTGTGCCATAAAATAAAACCTGTCTTTACTATCAGCACGCCAAAGCAAGTTTTCAAACTATTCCATTTTTGTTTTCTGTGTGTGTGTGTGTGTAAACGTTGTATTTTGCACCCTGCATTTATTTTTCTATGGATTGTGGTACTGAAAGCCAGTGAAGAAAACACCAAGAAGATACCGAAAAACAGCTTAGTGAAATACAGAACTTCGTTCAGGGCATCAGAACTCTCTTTAAAGATTGAAAATAAAAAAGAAAATAAAATGCTTACACTATGAGAATAATATTCATAAATTGTTTTCACTATGAGAATAATATTTATAAAATTCAATCCCAAAACACATATGTTCCTGTAAGCCATATATCCTTTGTGTGTTTTACAGCATCCCCGAGATTTCTGAACATGCAAAAGAGAGAAGATGTACACAATACCAAAGTATTCTCACAGCTTTCTTTACCATGTAAAGCTGTTCCCAAATAGATCATTTTACTGATGTGCATTACAGCAAGCATTTTTCATTGGAAACACTTCAAACAAGGAAAATACCACAAGAGAGAAGGCTACTGCCTAATACATTGCAGTGATATGACCTCTTGACCGCAACTTTTTTGTATGTGTATTACACAAAGCTCTTGACACCTGTCATTTTCAGAGATTAATAAGAATATTTTTTTTAAAATCTCTATTTTCTGTTTGAGCTGGAACAGGTGAAATCAGATGCAGTGTAAGGCACTGCAGCTATTTATTTTAACCCCTTTCTCCCTTTGTATCTGTTTTAAATGCTTGCTATTAATAACAAATTACAAATTATTAATAACAAATACTTGTTATTACAAATTCTTAGAAACAGCAGAGCTATTGAATTAAAATCTACTTATTTTTGAGCAGGTTCTGAGCAGAAACATTAATTTGATAAGAAACTCTTCTATAAATTTGATATGCACAGGTAGCTGAAATTGCTTTGTAATTCATCTCTATGACTTCATAACATAGGACAGCAGAAGTACTGGAGGGCACTGGTAGGGAAAGGATTTCTCAGTATTTATGTACGACTATACAATCCCTGTAAAATCAAAATGTGTAATAAATACAAATTATCTACCAAAAATTATTTAATTACTTTAATTATTTCAATATTTGAAACATAAAGGGGTTTCTCTGTTTGTCTTGTTTGCCTTTTTAGTATTACAAATATTTTTGCTTCCAGCTCATATATTAAACAGGGACAAGATTTTACCCACAGTACATAAAACATCAGTCTCTTGGTATGAATGAGGATTTCAGTAACATATGCCTCTCTATACTACCATTTCAGTCTGACTTTTATCACCTCAGGTTTGTCACTTCAGTGTTTTCTGTCTATGAACAACTCCAACTGAACACCTGGTAACTCCTCCATATGGAAAGGACGGAGGACAAGCAACCCACATGACACTATCCCATCTCAGTCCTGAGAGGATTCTGCATCCAAATTACTACAGGTTGTTCAAATTATGAGAGATCACACATCTGAGAGGTATTACAATATCATAGCTGCATGACATGAAGTTTTACACTGATTTGCACAGCTCCTGTGGCAATATTCACAGCTTCTACCACAGAGGCATTAACCTCATGCAGGCAAAGAACCACAGTAATAAAGAGTACAGTGCTGAAGAATGGCAATTTAAAAAAAAAACAAACTTAATTCACTATCACATATATACTGTGACTGTAAATACTTGTACAGGTATATCACACTAAATATATTCGGGCAAATGCATTATTGGCATAATGTCTATTTCTTAATAAACTGAGAGTATTTTCAAGGGAAAAAGAAGTTACCACTAGGAGGATGGAGGAAGTACTGCAGACTGCAATAGTGAAAAAGCACTTCAGAAAACATGATTCAGGCCACATATCTTCTCCTTCCCCTTCCACTTCCCTATACCCTTCCAGGTCTGCTGCTCATCACTCAAACCTGTTTCATCCTCCAGCCTCTCCACACTGTAGTTGCTTCCTTGCAAGTCCTTCTGTCCTTGCCCAACCCATCTGCTTCTTCTTCCCCTTAGGTCACCCCTCACCAACCCACCACTGGTCCCCTAGCCTTGTTTTAACTTCCTAGATCCCTTACAGCTACTGAGGTCATGTATGAGAGGCCCAGCCACTTCACAGCCCTGAGCTGTGGCTGAGTGAGTACAGCATGACGTGTGTGTGAGACACACCAGGGCAGCTCGCTGCTTCTCAGGTTCCCCATGCTCAGTAGCTGGAGGGACTCCCACCACAGGGCATCTTTGCAGGAGCCATGTGCTCCTCTCCTACAACTTGAGGCTGAAAATTCTTTGTGCCGAAAAGAAATCCCTTGAGGTTTGTTGGCTCTGTGGCTAACCAAAGGATCACAACACGCTCCACGTTCCTAACTGCAGGCAAGATTGTGGAAGTGTGTATCTCACCAATGCCTAGGGAGTTAGTCTGGGGGAGGCGGCTCCTTGAGGAATGTGTGGCCTTCTGAAACTGCTCCCTAAGAGTTGCCTTTAAAAATACCTGAAATCTCAATTTTCAGTGTTTAATGATTCAGAGATCAGATAAACCTCAGAAATGAAGACTCATTCATCCCACTAAAATAACAGAGCAAATATAAACAGAGTTTTTCCATTCCACCATGAGGTAAACAGATTCACATTTCTGAGGATGAGTTGAAGCAGTTACCAGACCAGTCTGTTACCTGTCCAACTTACTTTCTGTTTTTTTTTTTAAATCCCTAAACAAATAGTCTTGTTTATCACAATATATTTGTGTCAGGTAAAGATAATGTACTTTTAAAGCTTTGTGATGTATTTATTAAAAGCAGAAGGGGCAGGGAGGAAGCTCCAAAAGGGCTGATCTAGTTCCTTGGCTATGCATTTTATATTTTTCTCTTATTTGGACATTTAACAGGATGGATTGATTGCAATCAAATTTTTTAAATCACCAGTTTTAACAACAATTTAAACCAACAAGCAGAAACCCTTGATTTAAACAGATTTTCAATCTTGTTTTGTATTTGCCTAAGCTGAAGTTCTTTGTCACTGAGTCACTGAACCAGTAGGCTACGCTGCTGCTCAGTAAAGCACAAACTCTTACACTAAATTAGTTGTTTATTTTTCCTATTATGTAATGCACATTTAAACTCTTTTTTTTTACATTTAATTGAATTGAATAATTTCTTGTTTAGAAAATAACATTGCTTTATTCTTTTATCTTGCTACTTTTATCTTCCATTGAGATGGAAAGTAGAATTAGATTCAAAATAGTATTTTAAAACTGTTCTGTATTTATTAGATTATTAAAGTATCTAAAGTTAATTAATTTATTATACGAGCACTTTTTTATTCTACTGAGTGAACTCATCAGTAGTTTCTGGTAATCAGACTGTTTTTTTTCTAAAGTGGCTAAAGATACATACAGACACATACAGAAATATCCTCCTACCTTTTCTTAAATGAAGTAGATGCCTGACATCCAGGAAAATAATCTGAAAAAAAGAACCCTGAGAGTAGCTTAGTTGGTTAGAGCATGGTGCTAATAATGCCAAGGTTGTGGGTTCAATCACTGTATGGACCATTCATTTAAGATGTACTTGATGATCCTTGTGAGTCCCTTCCAACTCAAAATATTCCATGAAAACAAGTTAGATTGACCTATTAGTTACCAGTGGATTAGTTACCAGTGGATTTTTCAGCCTTGAATAAGCACATACACTGAGAAACAACAGAATCATGTTCCCGTGATACAGAAATCTCTTTCTGCAGTAAAAAGCATGCAAGTACTAGCATTCACTTTAATTAAAAGCATTTTAATGATAGACACTTAAATGGATGACATGGCAACATTTTCACACAGAATGACTAAACGCAGAAATTTAACATGTCTTCCCATGATTCTGACAGCAATTAAAAAAGCCTAAGCCTTTGTTTCATTGAAATTTGAAGTTAATTCACTGATGCAACAGGTCTGGATGTCTATTTTAATTCTTATAATAGACTGCAGCAGATTTAGGTCTATATAAGTGTTTTCACATTTTAAATGCTAAATTTCAGCTGGACTATTTTGAAAAAGAAATCCATTCCAATATAAATAACTTAAATCAGAATTTTAAAGGTATAAATTTTTTTATTTAATATTACTTTGGATCCAACTCATCTTGAAGTATGGATATCTAAATCCTGAGATTTGTTGAAGGTTATATCTTTAAAGAATGTTGTGGCATTGAGTGATGATGGTTTTAATCATTCTACTGGTTTTTAGCACAGAAAAAGTACACAATGCAAAACTACAAATCTTACCAATGAGTTTAATTATTTACTGCTCAGTCTTGTAACCTTTAAATAAACTATTTGTGTAACTAAAGATGCCAGGATGAGAGCAAAAAATTGAAAGAAGTTACCTGTATTATTTGGACATTTCAAGCAACAATGCTACATGTTAAACATAACATTTGTCTTCAGTATGAGCTCATACTTTTTATGCCTGTAAGAAAGGATCCTTAAATTATATATTGCAGAAATACACAGGCTTTTATTCCATGACTCCTGTTAAGTTACCTTTATGTCAGTTAAGCTCTTTAAGTATATGCTTACTTTTAGGAATGTATTACACATTCTCTATTAAACACAGCAGCTAAACATGTGCTTATGCCCTCTTCAATTAAGTAGGCTTGTTCCCTAAAGCGCTTTCAATGCAAATTTATTTTGTTAAATTTATGTTTTTCTTGTTTCTACTGCTATGCATCTCCTACCGTTTCTGCTCTATGGCAGACTCCCAAATGCGTTCTAATATTTAGTGTTAGTTGACATTAGCTACCCAACTCTAATTTAGAGATTACTGGCCAAACACAAAACAATTACATAGTGCCAAGGTATTTATCTGAAATATACTTTTACTTCCATTTTGTGCAATGTTATCCATAACTGAATTCTTAAAAAATGGACAATGCAATTTTTAAGATCTGAGAGCACTGTTCATATTTTTTTTATGCAAGTACACATAATCTACATCATAGAACTTAAATAACACACAAATTAAAATTCTGCATTTAGTATACATTCCTGGATTTGATAAAATTTCCTTATCTTTGATTTCTCAGAGTTCTACTACAACAGAAATGCCACAGAACATGCTTTCTAAACTGTATTTTATGATGTTAATATTGATTGAGTTGGCTTTTCAAAATGAGAGAGTTTAGGCTAGACATTATGACTAAATTTGACCAAGTACAATTTTGTTCTCAGTCTCTACACTTACTTGATTCCTTTTGGTTAGTTTAGAATAATAGAGAAGGCAGGCACATTAGCACATTTTACTCAAATAATTTGGTAAGTGCAATATCTACACAATAACAAAAAACAAGGTGCTTTCTCCTTCTGTGAAGAGCCCTACAGCTGCATTGATCAAAGACAGGTGTCAGTGGTCAGAAACAGCCAAAACAAGATAGGCATCAACAGACATCAGGGCTGTGAACTGGGAAGCTGGAGATGTAAAAACAGTGTGTTAAAGAGGGATGGATGAGTGCGAGCTGTAAAGAAGTGGGGAGATTCATTTGACAGGGAATGTCATGGAATGTGCGAAAGATCCAAGAAATGGAATGGAGACAGAGCATCATCTACAGGAGTGACTGCCTCAGATGCATCACAGGCCACAAAGGCTGCTCTGCTTACAAGAAGTGTGGATCTTCCTAACACAAATTTCTTCTGTCCCAAGGGCTCCAGAGCTTCTTAACCTTCAGTTCCCACTCCACAATGCATCTTCCTTCTGTGGTGTCTGCCTAGCTGAGCCTTCAGTATAATTCATAGCTGCTTGTCCTTTCCAATAACCCACTACTGCCTTCCATTATGCTTCTGAATACAGGAACCCTATTCTTTCCCTTTAGGTCAATTATAGAAAACAATTTAAAACCTGGAAATTTCATGATGCATTTACCCACTAAAGCATATTTAAGAAACATTAATACTGATTGTCATTGAAACCCATAAGGACATTTCACATAGATGTGTTTCCTCTTCATTTTCATATTTACCAGGTATGCAGAGCACACCTTTCAGTAACTATAATGTTTGAGCGACTTAATAGAATTTTAATGATTCATACCAAGCAGAGAGGGATAAAATAATACATCAACTTACCCATTTTACTTATGTGTTAAGTAAATGTTTTAGAATATATTCTGTAGGACAGATTTCATTTAACATTTCAGGGTTTGTTCTATCTTTGAAACATCAAAAGACATCTGTAACTATTGCAGAATGTTTCTAATTCATGTATGATCTTAAAACAACACTTTGACAAACCTGTAAAATGCAAATGGGCAAAGGCTAATGTTAAATACATTTCTAAAAGGACAAAAATATTTTTTGTATATCTCATTACTGCATATAATTTAGAGACATTCTACCATCTTCCTCATGTTCTCACAATGATAGAACTGTACCTGTCTGCCAAATTGTATGAATCTCAAAAGTAACTGTTTCATGAAATTTCACCTATTTTTTGTGTCCACTGTTTGAAATTCCATTCAATCCATAAGTGTTCCTGTTTTCCTAGGATTTTTGATAAATACTTCAAATATGATTAAAAAAATACTTAAGCTTCACATGATTAATGTTAATGGTGCATTTACTGCACATCGATTAGGCCAAGGATACAAAATAGGATGATATTCACCTCCTCAGATGGAGCTATACTCACTTCTGAAGCACTCCCAGTCACTTCCCTGAAAGTCCATGCTATGAAGAAGTGAAGAGCAGCAAATCTTACACAGGATCTATTCTACATTTCACGCTGTGATGACAACTTCATAACATGATTGCTGTCATGTCAAAACATAGAAAGTGAACATATATGTATTCAGGATGCTAGAGACACTTTTCTGTTATGAAAGACACTGGCAGAAAATACATTCCTACTTTCAAAGGATTTCTGTTTAGTAATGTGTTAGTTCTTCCACATCAGAAACAACCTGGGAGATGTTCTGACTTAGGACAAATACACTCACTCATAACATCTTTGCATTACATTAGATAATTTACATTAGATAATTACATTCAAACTGTGTTTCTATTCCCTGTTTGAAATAACAGGCCAATCATATTGGTGTTTCCACTCTTTTCTAAGGTCACTATATAAACCGGATAGATAGTATCTTGTACACGGCATTGTTTCATAGTAACCCTGACAGGTTTTTCATGTTACATGCATTTTCTTTTCTGTGATTTGTTTTTTTTTATTTTTGACCATTACTGTCTTGAAGCTAACTGAGATAAAGGACTATTAGAAACAATCCAGCTAGAAATCAGTACAATTTTCAACAGATTATGCATTGTATCTTCTATTTCGGATCCACAAACATGAGATCTCTGCTCACATTAGTGCTGTCTATATCAGACCAGAGGTTCTATCTTAAACTTTATTTACTTGTGAAGCCAAATCTTGAAGCCTGGGACTGGATGTTTCCTCATGGCCTGTATGATTTAAGAGAAAAAGAAGATAGGCTGTTCTTGGCCATTTCTTTTGAGGAAACTGATAGCAAAGCCTCAAAAATCAACACAAGATGAATGGTTTCTGTTTCCACAGCATAATCTATAGAAAAATGAAGAACAGGACAGAAAATGTAAGATCACTTGAGAAAAACAAGTTTTAGACCAAAAACCCCCCAACCAACCAAAACAAACAAAAAACCAAACCAACCAACCAACAACCAACAGTTTTCGAGGCTTGTCTTTTTTTTTGGAGGCTGTCTGCAATACAAAAAAATAATAAAATATGCAGGTTTGGAGTGTACCATAGGATGGACTGATGGAAGAATAACTTGTGAAAGGAAAGACTTCTTCCTGGAGAGCTTTGCTATAATTTTCTGTATTATAGGATACAGTTAGAAAGATTAATAAAACAAAACACTAACTTTATTATTTACAGGATAATGGGATATATGACACAAAGGGAAGCATAGTCTCCCCTTCCTTTTTTTCATTTTGATAAAAGAATTTCAAAGAAAGAGTACTCTTAAATCACAAGTTAACTTTACAGTGTTAAGACTTTAAAATGTTTTCCTTGGTTCAACCTAATTTCAGAGTTTTCACGTTCAAGTTCCTGCTGAAAATGACTTAATATTGCCATTGCAACTTTATTCAGTCTTGGATTTTGAGCAGACACATACCCCATTTAGATGGAACATGACAAGCTGCTGAGCTCCTTGGATTTGGGTAGCCATTCATCATTCCTTCCTTCCCCAGATTTCCCAGGCACAGTTTAATAGTACAGACTCCAGTGGCAACATTTGGTGTTTACCAAATTGTTTGCTAACTATCTACAACTTGGCTAGATGAATGTTTGGAATTAAGTTGGCAAGAACTTCAACAGGATTGGGACTGTATGCTAATTCTATCTCTAAAGAGTGCATTTCCAAGTATTTTGTACATAATTACATATTCTAGGATCAAAACATCCAACTTCTCAAAACATTTCCTATATAAATGACAAGAACCACAGAGTGATGTACTTTGCTAAATAAAAGAGACTAAAAGATTGGTATGCACAGGCATCAAGCTTGATGGAGAAAAATACACAGAAGCAGAAGTTTGTGCAGCCCAGAGAGACACATGAGAAAGGGTAAAGGTGAAAGGAGCACAATGAAAAGAAACTGAGCCAACAATGACAGATACAAAGCCAGGAGAAAGAGTGAGGGAAAGAAGACCCCATGGAGGAAGGGCCAAAGTCAGGAGGTGGAAGGATTCACTGGGAAGAAGAGATAATCAGTTTACAGATATAAAAGAAATCCACAAATTAATAAAACAAGCAATAATTTAGAGATCACTACTAGAAGCATCCATGGCCTCTTATTTAAAGCAGTCTATTCTGAGCAATGCTTTATTGCTACTCTCCCTGAATGACAGGCCATATTAGTTTTGCTAATTTATCTCTAAATCCAACATCAAACTTGAATTATTATAAATGGCAGTATATAAACAATTCATACCATCAATATAATAATAATAATAAATGTTCTGTTCAAGCTTAAAAAGCCCCATGGCTGCAAAGGCTCTACACAAAGTAATGCAAAGTGACTACAAAGTAATTTCCAGCCTAATATGTGCACTCAGAAATGTAAAATCCACCTATTCAGATTCTCTTACGAAGAGAAGCTGACCAATCTAATTCCTACAAATCACACTTAGCTTCAAAAGGATCTTCAGACTGTATTCCAATAGCTTAAAATACTTGCACGATTGTGTTGGAGAGGATGTACAGGGTATTTGTTTCTTTGACTGACTGGAATACTGCAAGATATTTTAAATTTTCAATACAATTGAGTGTTTCTTTATTGATTACTTTGATATCCACTATGAAGAATTGGTGACCCACTATACTTCCTAAAGTTAGTTACATACTTAGCAGGGTTCTCTTTAGACATTTACATATTTAGACATTTACAGGTTCTGCTTCTTTGTGTTCTGTGATCACTACAGAAAGAGAAAAAAACAAATCTTACTGATTATACTTTCTATGCAGATAGAAACAATTCTTTATGGAAATTAATTAATTAATTAAGACAGAAATATCTCTTGTATCAAATAGCTGTCAGTTGTGACTGCTGTCATTCTGACATTAAAACCATCAATTTAAAATAATTATATCTCCTTTGATACACTTAAACAACTAATTTCACACTAAAATCAATTTAATATTTCAGATAAAATCATATGTATCTGTAAATACATGTGTTTGGTTAGAGAACATTTTTGTTTCCCATTACATCATCTCCTTCACCTTCTTCCACTGCATTGATTAGATGGCATCTGTTATTCATAGACTTCCACTGTATTGGTGTACTGGTGCTATATGCTATGTTGTCTATAACTTCAAGAACCACTGGTCAATATGATGATCACTATATGATGGTACTTCTTTCTGATTATCATGAGATTTCCCACCATGGAACTTCTTATGAAATTAAGCTATACCCTAACTTTCTTTAATATTCTTTTTGGTGACCTTAGCTTCAGTATTGTCTGCAGAGAGAACATTTAAATCAAATAATT
>WEIV01017547.1:575923-588214 GCA_013390005.1 Calyptomena viridis | reverse complement strand
GGGCGCGCGTCCTGCCCCGCCGGGCAGCCCTGGGGCAGCCCGGGAACCTCCCTCCGGCTCTGCCCCCAGCACCTGAGGAAGCGGGAGGCAAATCCCAGCGGGGTTTTTCTGTTCCCGACTAGGGCTGGAACGGGAAGGAAAATAGGGTCATGCATTTCACCTGGCCTCTGCAGGAGACGTACGAAAGTGCCCAGTAAGGTGGTTCCCTCTGTCTGCCTTACAAGGCCATAGTTGATGGGGGCAAAAACTCAGTTTACGGTTGTCAACATGAAGAAATTAAAGTCCTTATTTCAACTCAAAGAGTGTTCCCAAGGAGACTGAAGTAGGCAGGCTGCCCTAAGAACAGCTGCAGGCCTGGGATTACCTTATAGATGCAGTTTGGGGAGTGCTAGCAGAGAAGGCTGCAAAATGACACTCACCTTCATACCACTCTTCAAAATATTCCAACTCTAAATATTCTTTTTTCAGCCCTTACTGAGCTGGAGGAGAAGCACCAGCTTGTGTCAGGCGTACTTCTGTGCTCACTGAACAGCACTACAAACAGTCTTCCTCTCCCATAATTTCATCCTGTCTGCAAAGGCAGTTTGCCCTAAGAATACATCTGCTGTTAAACAAGTCTGGGGGAAAAAAGTGAGTCAAGTGCCAAACTCATAATCAATGTAGGTACAAAGGTACAGCCTGACAAAAATCCTTGATTTGATGACAGCAAGAGCTGGAATGCAGAAAAATGCGTGCTGGGAGAACCACCTCAGTGGGAAAACTGTTTTCAAAGTGATCAAACATGCACAGGTTAAGTCACTGCAGCTCAACCCCGAGACACAATGTCAGGATCACTGTAGGGTCAATTTGTCCTTAGCTACTCTCATGGTTTACTTTTTTTGGGTGCTTGAAAATAACGATTTTGAGGAAGATTATTTTGAAAATGTCACCAATAAAATACATTTTAGTTGAATTCAACTCTTTGTATGTTGCTTGAGTTTGCTTAATGCAAATTATACCCATCAAACCTAAACCAAATATCCCTTTACATCATTTAACTCTCCCTGAGTGTAGGCAGGGCACAGACCTGTAGTTCTTACAGGACCCTACACTGCTCCTTACTTTCCTGGTGTTGCTTCAGCATCTACCAGCTTCTGCAACATTATTGTTATCACACAGAATGAAAAACCCACAACCCTAAAAGAGTGTCTAATAATTCTGTACCTGTAATATATAACAATATAATGCTTAACTCTTAGTCTTGATATTTTTTTTAGCTGAGAAAACTATAAAAGTAAAGGCAATTTTAGCAGAGTTGATGGGATTTTTTAGAAATAGTTATTTTGTGAGATTATAGAACTCTTCCGAATTGCATTTATTGACTTTTATTAATATTTATCAGACAGCAACAAAGCTTATCCTAAGAACAGCACTACATTTTAATGATGTGAAAGGCAGAATAGCCCAAGCCTTTCATGTGCTTCATATCTTGACTTGGGGAATTTAAAATCAGAACAGCTGAAAGAATAAAGAAATATTTGGAGACATGAGAGTGTATTTTACATCATTTTAATTGTTGTATCTTCTACATTATACCTCCTCCTTTAGTTAAAAAAAACCTTAAATCTGGGACATTTACATTTAAAATAAGACAGCTGTGACAAAAATAGGACTTTGGCAAATAAATGAGAAAGATTGAGCTGTTTTTTATTGTGATAATTTAAAACCTGAAAATTCAACACATCTATAAATGTAACGGGATTACTAGTAGAGGTGGCAAAAACTACTCCCATGCATACAGGGTTTGAATATTACAACAAAGGTTGCTGGGCTGCCCTGGCACTGCCTGGCTGGTTCATTAAAGGAAGAGTATCCTGGCTGAGGGAGCCACTCTCAAAGGAAGTCAGGAGTGCGACAGTTTTTCCTGACTCCATGTGTCAGCAATATACACAGCATGAAACGATCTCTCCCGCTGTTCTCTCCCACAAATTAAAAGGCAGTGCTGGACAAAGACAAGAGTCTGACTGTGCTGGTTCCTGTAGGATCTTGCCTTTTGTCCTTTTTTTAGCATCAGAGAAAGTCAGAGGTTAAATAAGGAAAGACAAACTGATAAAAAACAAGAGAGAAAAATAGGGAGAAAAAAATGAATTGGGAGGAGAAAGGAAGAAAAGAATTCTCCAGACATGAAAAGACAAGGATGATTTTATGAGTAATACATGGGTCTGACAACTGACTGCTATTTCAGTGATTGATTCACTGACCTTGGAAAAGACATGCTACCTTTTTTGCTTCTATTATCTTCTATTTCTAGATAATAATGCTAGTTTTCCTACCAGCATGTTAAGATCCTTTCATGGAAATAGGAGTGTTAGTATATCCTTGTCAGAGGTTGTACCTGATGAAAGACTACTTAACTCCTGCTCTCAATTTCATAAAAATGTCTCTTAGAATGTTACTAAAAGATTGACCTCTGTCTCTGTTGCATGGACTACAATTGTATTAAAAGAAAATGAAAAATCTGTAACTTATGAAGATGTACACAGTGATTTCTCCTCTTATGAGCTCGTGAATGGATTCTCTACACCCAGAATCTAAACTACAACAATCAAAAAGCCAAGAGCTCGTACATATCCAAGGACTTGGAGGAAACCTCCTGAGGGGTCTGTCAGGAGCACTGTAGGGTACCTGGGGGCTCTGGTGGACTTGGGAGGGTTCCAAGGGCTGGATACTGGGGTGGGTGAGTGGGAGTTGCACACTTTCCCTTGGCTTCATCGAGCTGAGCTGCTCTACTTCTGAGTTGCTCATTTGTTCCCTATTTCACATTTTCTCAGGCTTCAGCAATTGATGATTCAGAGGAGATTGGGAGACTTTGATAGTCTGTGTACTAGACTACACTCCCAGACTGGTAGATTGCTACTACATAACAAAGGCATCTTCATTCAGTCCATCCTTGCAGAATAATAACATTATTATGGACGATTTCTAGCTCAAAATGTATCAGGGCAATGAGTGCTTTCCTTCAAATTTGAAGACATAATTAGATTTTACAGCTTAGTTTAAAAATACCTTCTTAAACCTTAAATACCTTTTTACTTTTTTCTGAAAGTAAACTTCAGCATGACATAGGTTATTGGCAGAAAGTTGCTACATAAGATGGGCTTGTTTTTTGTTTCTTTTCAGAGTTCAGGTTTATTTATAAAGTTCACCTTTATTTAGAAAGGCATTTGTGTACATTTTATTTTAACCTGTCCTGAAGGAGGAAAACACATACTGGAAACTGCAGCATAAAAGTTCCCTTGTTAATGGAACTTGTCACAATTAAAATACAAATGATACTGTAAAAAGCATCAGATCTGGAAAGGTACTTGAAAATGTAGCAGCATCTGAGTGAAATAGTAAAGCTGATCAGTACTTTAACAAATGTCCCCAGCAAATGGGAGAATTATAGTACAATCCTTTGTTAAATCCGGTAATGTGGTTATTAATAGGAAATACTAAATAGGTCTACTGAGAAATCTCACTCCTTTATGTATTATAAAAGCATAGTCCTCCAACAAAACACATAAATACATGTCACATGGAAATATTAATACATCTCCAGTGAGGTGAGTGAAGAGAAGTCTATCAGACTCCTCATTTACTTTAACTTAGTGTGACAGCCTTGATTGGCTTTTCCTCTATTTTCCCCCCTACTGTGTTTTCTTTAGTCAAACAAAAATTTAATGCTTATCCTGAGCCTGATAAATTTCAGGCTTTTAATATGCTTTTGTGGCTGTCATAATATTATATTTTACATGTTTCACTGAACTGAAGATAAAATTCTGCAGACCGAAATAAATCAGTAGAAAAGACTAGAAACAATTGTCACATATTATCAAAGACAGGTCAGAAAAAATACTTGCAAGAAAGATAAAATAACAGGCTTTGCTTCCTCTGGAAGTGTAAAGCTACATAAAGTGCAATTTAATAATATCTATATGCTGCCATTATGTTAAAGGGTGCTTATAAGGTAAACAGGTTTTTCCTTTCCTAATTCATTTGACAGCCATCTGAGAAAATCACTATGGCTTTTAATCTTACCCTTTACAAGCTGATTCTTCAAATGTCCTTATATGTTTAAGTATCAACTAAAAAAAAAATTACTGTAATTATGATATTGCTAATCTATTCCACATACTTGGGGAAATTTTCAACACTCATGTAATTTTCTTTATTGAGGTTTAGATCCAGTAGCCTCAAAAAGCTTTTCTCTCTATTGACTTCAGTAATGTGGAGTGGCACACATAAATACAGTAAAAGAACCAAGCCATTTTATTCTTGCACATTACAATTTTTTTGTTTCTTTTTTGTACATGTGGTAAATTACTCTGTACCTGCAGTTTTTCAGATTCAGATAAGACAGCTACTCCTGTTTTAGCAGGTGCTTCATTTATGGGGGAATACTTGCACATATCCCTACATTTTTCTGTTGCTTTTCTTCTGCTATCTGCTGCTCAAAATTAATACATGTAAAAAGAGTCTAAAACAATTGCTATTGCTTAGAAACACTATTCAAATAGCTGAAAATAGCAGTAAAATAGTCAACCTTTACTTCAATTTGTCTGTTCTTTCCCACGTAATACTGTATAGAACTGTATGTAGTAGAATATATATCAACCTACCATCTGCCTTCCCCCCAGGAATGAAGAGCTTCTGTAGTTTCAGTTTTTCCAGCATTTTCCTTCCTCTTTCACAAGTTAAATACCTAATAGGAGTCAAAACAGAACTGAAATGGGATGCAGGCAGTTGAGTACTGGAAGAAAACTTGATGCTTTGTCTCATTCTATGCATTACGGTTTGATTTACTTTCCATGTCAGTTGATTTAATGGTGAAAAGGAGAATTCCAACTGTAAAATCAGTTATAGAGATGCAAGTAGCACGTTTTACAACCTCGGACTTTGATATAATTTTCTAAATACTTGGATTCTGATATTTATTTATCAATTTTAGAGAGACAAGCCTGGCAAGCTTTAATGGGCAACACTTCACCAAAATCTACTTGTATAATGAAATAGAAATATTTTACCTAGAGATCTCAATTAGCAATACAAAGAGGGCTCCTTCCTCTGAAAATTATGATTATTTAAAAAAGATTATTAGATACATAGGAAAAACAAGAACTCAAAGCATTGATTTTTAAAAAGGATTGCTAATCTTTCCTTACTTAACATTACATTTGATTTGTTTTTATGTAACATGAAGAAATTTTTCCATATTAATGTTTCAATTAGCATCCAGCTTCATGAGATCACCTATCTTGCCTGCATGAGTGATTAGGAGACTTTTTGCTTTATTTCTTTTTATTTTCCTCAATTTGCAATTCACTTTCTTTTCCTGCATTTTGTAGAATACAATCTCAGAGCATCTGTGAGCTCTGAAATGTTTTTTTACCTTTTGCTTTCCATTCAAGTCAAGGGGGTTTAAATATTTGGACCAATAGGTAATTGAAATTCAATTTGTTTTATTTGTAGTGGCTCATAGGAAATAAGCCAGTGTAAATTTTGGCTCACACTATGGACCTGTGGATTTACAAAACAAGAGACATAATTTTTCCTCAGGTTTTTCCTATCCTTCCCAAAATCACAAACCTTTGAGAAGTGCTGTGTTCAGGCATGGCTCACTTAGCCTCACTATGCATAATACCTGCTCATAAAACCATTGCTTGGCATCTTTGGACATCACACTTACAGAATATATAGGGGAAAAAACCTGCTGTCCTTCAACAGCAGCATAGCCTGAAGAGTTAGTACACTTTAATCTCCCCAAATATTGCTACCAAGTCTGACTGTACATGGAAGATTAGAGGAAAAGAGGGAAACATTAGAATTAGAGGATTCTTCCAAACCACAAAGTAAACAGATGACTTTCTAAGTTTGTCCAACACATTTTATTGTGGATTTGTCTGTAAGTCTCTGCATTTAGTTGTAAAACTCCCCTGGCCTTGTATTTGCAGAATGTTTCACTTTTGCTAATCTTGCTGTAGGATACAGTGGGAGTTGTTTTAGGCTATGGATTTTAACTACCAGCTTATAACCCCACTCAGAAAAGACACAGACAAACAGTGGTTAACAATTCTTTCAATTAATGCATTTTAATACTCCCGCAGTGGCAACTTTCAGGAAAATAAGCTTACATACATTAGTCATTAGGCTTTCTTTTCAATGTCCTTAGATAATTTAACCTGACATTAAGGAACATGAGCTTTTGCAATAAAGGATTAAATATACTTCATCCCTGACCAAAATACTTTTAATCTTCTTAAAATCCTGCTCAATTAATATCAGAGGAATTTGAGTTATTTTGAGGATTACATTGTGATCATCATATTTTTTTTTCTTTTAGGTGACTTTTGCTAGTGAATTAAGAGTAATGGGCAAAATTTGCATGCATGAGAAATAACCAGACATAAATATTTTTAGGAAGTTTTCAAATTAATCTATCAGTGGTATTAGTGACTAGGCCAAAGTCTGCCTCTAACTTTAGTGCCAGTATAAAAAGGAAGACTTCACCGGGTACTAGTTCTCTGTTCACATACTTGTTAACTTCTCGACCTTCAATCACTTTGGCCTAAAGTCTGAAGGTGGGTGTATGACTCATGTTGTGAATCTTTATGTAAAGGGAGATGTATTCTTGGCAAACATCTACTCTTGAACATCAGGTTAGGAGAAAAAATGGGTTTTAGTTACTTACAAAACCAAACCAACACATCGCATTTCACCATTCTCCCTTAGAAAAATCCTAGTGTCACCTTCTTATACAACTGATGCTAAATTTGGTAGAAGAATCGCTTCCTTATCAGGAATGTGCTCCTACCTGTCTATTAAATTTGTTTCAATTGTTGTTACCTGCTGTGCCTCTGCAAAAATGGTTAACAGAATCTCTCTATCTCAGATTTTACTCCCCTTTTCATTTCAGACTTTACCTAACCTGGGCTCCATTCAGTCTCTCTGCAGCTGTGCTGTGTCACAGGCAAAGTCAACCAGCAGAGCCATAAGCAACGACACTGTCCCTCCTGCTGGCAGTGACCCATCTGTGCCCAGGTGTGGGGTGAAGGAACTGTGTTGGTCGAAGGCACAGTGGGAGGAGCTGAGCCTGCAGGGGAGGAAGCAAATGGGTAAAGCAAGTCCATAGTAGGAGTACTGAAAGAAGTGCCCCCACTGGGAGCAAGAAAAGCTACAACTATTCTGACAATGGTGTCCAATGGTCCTCTCAGGTTTCCTGTGCCGAGTGGTCCATGGCAACTGGTGAGCAAAAGATGTAACTCAGAAGATCCAGGTAGGGAAAGGAGAGAGGAGAGGAGACACTGAGTGCCAAAACACCTTGCTACAGCTTGAAGAACAAGTTCATGGGTGACAATAAAATGTGACGTCTGGAGGAAGGTAAAAAGGAGAGCAGTCTCATTCACAGGGATTATCCCATACAGTGAGAGGAGCCACAGTCCTATAGCATTTCACATCATTGGACCAAAGGATATTAAACTGCACTGGGACTGCTAACCTTAATTCTTGCTAACTGTTAGTGGCTGTCACGTGAAGGGGAACAGAAAAAAAAGAGAATTTCTGTCCTGTGGATATTAATATTTTTTTTTGTCTATTCAGCGTCCCACCCCCCAGAGGGATGTCCAAACCAGTCTGCCAGTGGTCTCCTTAATCAAGACCCTTCACTAACAGGTTTGCTGAATTTGGATGGGAAGTTTTGCAGGGACTTCACTCAATAGCAAGAGAGAGAGAGGCCCCTCAGCGAGCCCTCCCGTGTGTTATGCACCATCGAGAACTATCGGTACCGCAATACCACAGACTGATTCTGAGCAGTTCATATAGAATTACATACGTATAGTACATATACATATATATATACACACATACATACATGTATATATACACATATATATGGTACGTACTATATTCTGTAGTACATATAGAGTAGAAATAAGAAGTTTATTAATACCAAATCATGACAATTTAAGAGAGTTCAATACATCTTTGATAACGTTTTAACTACAAAAATATACTGTGGCTGTATAGAGGCAACGTACTAGCAAGCTACACAAATAGGCACAAAGCAACTTGATAAAAAAACCACCTATATTAGACCAGGGTAACTAAAAGTATTTTACTAGCATAAAGTATAGAGCAAAACGTAGAACTTTAGAACCAAACTTTAGAACTTAACAGCAATATAACCTTAACCACACAACAAACCTAACAGTAAAACAAACTAAACAGTGAAACATACTTAACAGTAAAACAAAACCTAACAGCGATACACCCACCTAGAGCAAAACAAAGTGTTAAGTATAAGAAAGAAAGAAAGCAACATTAGCTAATGATCGCTCACTCCGAGGTGTTCCAGTGAGGTGGAGGGAGAGAGGCATTTGTCGGTTACCTCTGCGAATTTGGATAGAACTTCTCCCCAGTTTTTCTCTAGTTTTCAATCTCTTCTATATCTTTTTTCCTCTTAGATAAATTTGAGTGACAGTCAGGCAAATAAACAAACCTTTTCGGGGTGTTAGACCATTGCTTTGGGACAGACAAAGGACAGAGAGAGAGGCCCAAGGATTATGTCTGATTTCATACCTCCAGGATGTCTTGGGAAGAAGGGCTGTGAGATTTCCATCTCACCCCATTCTTCAGTCAATCCTGTTTCACACTGAGGCTTATCAATTTCTGGGAGTGTCTCCCCAGGTACTGGGTCCTTCCAGGAATCACAGAATTAACTAGGTTGGGAAAGACCTTTGAGACTATCAAGTCCAACTTATGACCTAACACCATCTCATCCACTACTAAACCATGGCACTCAGTGCCACATCCAGTCTTTTTTAAACACTTCCAGGGACGGTGACTCCACCACCTCCCTGGGCAGCCCATTCCAATGGCCAACCACTCTTTCTGTGAAGAATTTTTTCATAACATCCAGCCTAAACTTCCCTTGGCACTGCTTGAGACTGTGTCCCCTCGTTCTGCCACTGGTTGCCTGGGACAAGAGACTGATCCCCACCTGACTACAACCTCCTTTCAGGTAGGAAGCCATCAAGAGCTTATTTCTCCTTTTGTGACCTTATCTGTCACCCCAAAGTGGTTTTTTGCAGTGCTAATAATCTTTTCATATGTACTGATTTCCATATGGAAATCAGTACGTTGTACCCCAGGGGCTTGGGCCTGTGTCTACACAGTAGTGGCTGTGAAATAGGATTAAACACGACCTAACTGAGGTCCTGATTTTACCTTATCTGTTTGGGCAAACAATATTGCTAAAATAAAGGATTATTCCTCAGAGCTAAGAATTGGCAGGAATCTTCTACAACCACAGTATTCTAATTATTTAAAACACTGGATTAGCCAGAAAGTACTATCATACAATGAAAAGAATTCATCAGTGACTTCAGCTGGAACAAGAACATCATTAAGATGAAGGCATATCACAAAGGTGTCTCTTGTTAAGTTAGAGAAGACACAACATTTATAGTACCTAGATAATATAATCTGATGTGGAAATATAGTGAGGCTTTTTTAGAGAAGCAGGAGGCAAAACAAAACAAGACTTGGCAAAAAAAAGAGACATTTAAGCAAGTAATGTAAATATTTTAAAAAATTTAATAAAAATTGAAAACACACACAGTATTGTAGTAAGGAAACAATATGTTTAAAATAAAGATTATGAGTTTTTAACTATATTTGCTTTATACTGATTTCAACTTGCACTTTTTTTCCCAGCCTAAAAGCTTAATTATAGTCTTATAGGCAAAATATGACTTGGGGTTGTCTTGCCAAAATGTGAGTGAAGCTTAGCAACAAGTACATACTTGTATAAATAAATTATATAATTCTCTTTTTGTTCTTGTTTTATAGTATCATGTTTAGGATATAACAGCACAGACACAATAACCACTAAGATCTAAAAAAAAAAATAATCACTTCCTTAAGAATTACATAGCAAAATATTTTCTCATCAATAACTTTGCATAAGTCTCATCAATTGTAAAATAATGATTTGCAGTCACTGTGAATGCATACTCAAAGAAATTACAACTTTTTCCCTATTGCTTTCCCTGTCTTGAAAATTAGATGTTCATGGCACAGGAAAAGATGTCAGTTCTCACACTTATGAGCCATAGCCAACTGGTACAGGAGCACCACTTTTGGCTCCCAGCAGAACACTTCATTTTAAGAGCTTCCCAAAATGCAAAGTCTAGGTGCAAACCACTGGCTTATGTAAGCTATACTTCAGCTCAACTCCAAGACAACTGTATTTTCAGCTGGTTTATGATACAAACTACACCCACCAAGGAACAATTGTGTGCCTTAAGGATGGAGTAAGTTGAGAATACAAAAAAATCCACATTAAAATAGACATTGCAGGCACTTGCTGACTTGTGTTCAAGCAAACAGATTTTTTTTTCTACCATCTTGCCTTTCTTAGCTTGAGTGAGTTCCTTGACTGTTCTTGAAAATCTGTCCCTGTGTGAAGCAACCGTAGACAAGACTGCAGTGTCTTTGTACAGTGGGCTGCATCAGATCACCTTGAAGCTGAACACAGAAACCTGTTAAATACACTCACTACCCAATTATGATTATTTTTACTTTCTATGCGAGCATTTTTAGCGTAAAGCTTCCTTTTGTAAACTCTCTTTTCATACTGGACATTAAGAAGTATGAAAACCAATTGCTCTTTTCCTTCATAATTCATGGCTGTTCACAAAGATAAGGAGATACCTATGCGATAGAGATGCATAGTCGGAAAAATAGCAGAAAATTCTTTTCTTCCAGCAAAGAATTCAGTTAAACTCTCTTAGCTGTACCATACGTAATTCTAAAACCTCTACATCTTGTGGACAAACAGATCAAAAATGTAATTTGCTCTGTTTTCCCTGTAGGTTTGATGTTTATGAAACTTCAACACTGTAGATTCCCTGTAGCCCTTTCTCAGTTAAAAACTTCAGGTGTCAAAGGTTGGCACATAAGGTAAGAATTAAATGATTTTAAACTTTTGATAAATATCTCCCTAATTTTGAATGTGCAAGACATATCCTAGAAAGGATAAAGTTCTTCAGTATGTTATATGCATCTGTCTGTGCAACATGCTGCAGTTAGTTTCCAGTATACACAGAAGATTTCAGCTGTGACAGTACTTTGCTCTTCTTAAATAATTAAACCAGTGATTAAGCTTCACATGATTTCACAAAATATATGGAAAAGCTGCAATATATTTCTACATGAAGCAATAATTCCCTCTATTAAAACACTGCATGGTAATTACCTTTTCTGCTGTCTTTAAATTAGTCTTCTTAGGTCAGTCTGTGTGACAGTATGTGGCTATGTAATCATAAGCTTTTTTCAGTTGGGTTTGGGCTTTTTCCCCCCTCTTTGTTGCAGTGACTTGGTATCAAGTTCCCTCTGTTCAATGCAGGGTAGAGTTAAGTCCTCCTCTCCCTTACCATTCTCTTCTCTCCAGTATTTTTTAAGATAAATATTTCTTCAATGTATTTTCCATTTTCTTTTAGGGTTGCTTATTTTATGACCTTTCTAACTGAAAATCAAAACAGAACAACTGCGTATTATAACATTATTCTACATAAAATTTAGAAAGAAGCTCATGAAAAAAGTGGAGTTGTATTTAGATGTGTCCCTCAATTGGCATTTCTTTGTGTTGAACACAATAAATGCCTCAATAACCTTGATGGAAGTTCTGGGATTTTTTTAACCTGGAATTCTAAATAGTATATATAGTGTATGCGTATACATATATAAACTTCACGTCCTTTAAGAGGCAATTATGCCCTATAGCCAGGCATTTGTTAGTAGCTAATGACCGGCTGGGGTAAGTCGAACACATTCATTAGGGAATTACTTTAGAAACCGGGGAGCCTTACTGCCTTTAAGGCCAATAGCTGTAATTCTGAATAGTCGAACGTCTCCAGCGACGTGCAGCGACGTGCTCGTGCAGCCCTACCCCTCCTGTTTTCCACCTCACTAATCTCCTCCTCACCTGTCTTTCCTCTCCTTTCACCCTTGCTGCACTCCCCTTCACCCCACCTTTCCCGAGGTCTCCGCATAGGTAATCTTCTTACAACTAAGTACCACCGGAAGAACTGCAGAGGACAGCACCGCGCTCACACGAACTCCTCCAAAGGCCGACCAGGGCTCTTGGCCCGGCTGTCAGGGATAACATCCCTTTCCCGGGCGGCTCCTGTTTCCCGCCTCCCTTCGGGTCCCGCACCGGGACCGCGCGGGGCCCGTCCGCGCCGCCAGGGGGCGGTGTCGGCCCTGCCAGCC
>WEIV01017547.1:337584-575006 GCA_013390005.1 Calyptomena viridis | reverse complement strand
GGGCGAGGGCGGCGGGGCCGCGGCGCTGCCTCCCCGGAGCCCCCCGTGGGAAGGAAGGTGGGTTCCCGGAGGGGTCTGTGCTGAAGTGCTGCTCCCGCCGCCCCGAGAGCTGCCGGGGTCCCACCCGCGGTCGTGCGTGACCCGTGAATTTCGCAGCGGGGCAGCTCTCCGCCGAGTTGTAAAGTTTTTGTGTAGCAGCTCGTATCTGTTCTCATTTAATATTTATGAAGTACCTGGGGGCAGAATAAATAGCTTCTACAGCGCTGAATTTCTTTGCTCTTGAGTAACAAAATATGCAGTGTCACAAATTAACAGAAGGTGTGTTTGGAGACTGAATGTAATACAGATTGCTACGGAGCAGCACCGCGTGTTTAGCACCCTTAATGGAAAATTAACAAGTCGGGCGTAATCTTAAAGCCTCCGCCTTGGTTATAATCTGGTAAGGAAAATGGCTTTATGATTATATGAATTTTTTTTTCCGGTTTAATTTTTAAGAATAAACTATATGGTTTCGAATTAAATGGTATCGCCTTGCAAGTACGTAGGGTAATTGCCAGTTTCTGGGTACCCGATGAATGAAGTCTCCTGGGCAAACTTAATTTAGCATATGGTCACACGTGATCCTCTTGTAGCGATTTGCACTTGGAAGGCATCGGGAGAACAGTGGAAAATGAGACTTCGCTTCTGTAGATGTGTGAAGGCACTGGGCAGAGCTCTAGCTCAAGGCAAAAAGCGAAGAACACAACCATAGCTCTTAAAGCTTAGTATGTCTACTCGAAGGATAGATAAGCAAAATATTTGCTTTTTGCGTTTTAAAGCTTTGGCATTCAGAGGAATCTGAGGTAGTTAAGTGCAAAAGAGCCTCGAGGATCCTTTGCAGGTTTCACCTGCAAATATTAATCTATTAAACCCAACAAAATGTTGAAGGGTGGTTTTAGTCTTCTAAAAACTGATGTGATGAGAATGCTTCCAATCTGAAGTTGCATAATGCTCTATTAGATCAGGACCAAAGTTCTTCAAATGTACTCCTATGGAAATTGTATTTTCTCTTGGAATTGTGTGAAGGCTTCAGAAACTGAAAATACCCAATCTCGAATTGCAATTAAAAACATTGTTTTACAGACCATAACAGTTGTATCATTATTTTAGACTATGCCAGCTCTGTGTAGTAAATATGTTTTAATCTCATAAATGGTGTATAAATATTAATGATTGGGTAGCATTTTCACTGCAGGTTGATAACAATACTACTGAGAGTGATAATGATCACTCTTCTAACTCGAGGAAATACATCCTAGGATGTATCAGGAGAGAGATTTCTGACAGAGATAAGAAAGAATTAATGTTGTTAAACAAGGAACTGGTAAGGCCTCATCTGAAACACTGAGTAGACTCAGTTTCCTGTGTTTAGGAATGTTGCATTCAAACTGAAGCAGGTGCATAGAAGGATAGTGAGGATGGGCTGATAAGGTCAGTGGATTGAATATTGCATGAGGGAAAACTTAATTTCTTGGACAAAAAGAAAGGATGCCTATGCATACGTCCTGTGTGGAAACTAGAAGGTTATTCCAGACTGTATGAGTTTATGATAGAAATGGAATGAAAAATACTGTAATTAATCTCAAATACAGTTGTTAAGCAGATGGATGAAATTAGATAACATGGCTGTGTCTGATAGCAGGTATCTGTACTTGAGAATTCACAGGCTGTGCATCTCTAAGGAACACTGTTGGGGCCTCACGCAGAGCATTGTGTTTCTTGTCCCACAAGGTTGGCTCAGTGGTATATAAAAATGTTTTGAATTGCAGTTTTCCTTTGGCATTATACTAATGAATAGGAAATACTTTGAACTTGGGATAAGAATTAAATCATTTATTTGTCTGCATCTTTCAGGAATTTCTGATGTCCTAGGTTGTGTTTATCAGGTGTTAAATGCAAATTTTAGCTGGAATTAAGGTTATCCCCCACAACTTATTTTACCTTTTTTCTTTTTTTGGGACTTCAAGATGCAGGATTTCTGCTCGAACATAGTGTGTTTTGTCGGGGAATGAATTTTACGATGTTTTATTTTATTTATTTTACTCTAAAAAGTCCATATGTTCATATAAATGTATAGTCAAAATAGTATTCTATTGCCTTCTTTAAGCTGATCTCACCAGCTAAAAAATGAGGCTTAAGAAAGCAAAGGAAGTTGCACAGTAAGGACAAGCTCTTATTCTGCAGGAGTTGAACACTCTTGCCCTGTTTTCCCATTTCTCTCCTAACTATTTAAAGGTGTACTTTAAACATGAGTGGTCTTGCTCAATTAAGCAGAATGTTAAAATTCTGTAGATTCAGATGATCAAAGTACACTTTTAACAGCATTTTTCCCCAGCTGCCTTTTAGAGCTCAGGAATTCTCAAGGTTAGCATCTGAGAGCACAGTTCCAGTGGAAGACACACTTGCTTACATTGGAGTGTTCTGGCATCCACAGTCTAACTATGAAGTACAAAGACTGAACAAGGACTTGCGTTAAAAACCTTTCCTGCAGCAAATTATACTTGGCATATACTGCAAGTAAAATATGAACCCTTCTAGATAATCTTCAGTGCATTCATGTGGTCTATATTTGGCCTCAGAAACAAGAGAACTCATTTATATAAAAAGAACAAAATGTAGCCAGAATATTTTTATTCCCATTTTGCTTTGCTGATGTTCACAGCTTTGTAGGTTGAGGTAAATTTAAAATAGGACTCACGAGAAATAGTTGCAGCCATTCTTGTGCATTAGAAAATTTCCCTAATACATGTGCATTAGCTGTTGTTTTGATAGGGTTTGTGTTTTGGGGGGTTTCTTTCCCCATAATGCAAGGAAGAGGTAAATGGTCTTGCTACAAAAGTGGAGCAGGACAAGGAAGTTTGCCATGAGAAACCTGAAATTTGAAGGATATAATGCTTGGGAGACAAATTTAGATAAATGGCAAGAGATCATAGAGAAACGGAGCTGTTTTCTAAGAAGCCTAAAGATGGACTATGCATTGACTAAATTATTTGCCAGTGTTTCCTTTTTTTTTTTCTTTGTGAATAATCCAGTGCCAATTGTTTGCAAATATAATATTAATTGCAACCACTTCTAGGCCAGGAGAGCAGAAGACTGTGCTTGAAGAACTGGATTTCTTGTTTCTTTATATGTAATGCTTTGCAAGCCTTCCTGTGGGGGGTCTAAACAGAGTTGACTGATGTTGTTTTCCTTTTGGCATGTTCCTTCTGACTTTGCCATGTACAGGCATTTTAATGGGTAGGAAGGCTGTGTAATTTGTTATGTAATGCCTACTCAAATATTTCATAACTTTCTACCAAAATATTTCCCTGTCAATTCTTATCAGGCTTCTCTCTCTGCTTTGTTTGCATGCAATACAAACTTTTGGGACCGTGTGTTTGTGTTTTTTCTTCCCGGATCTTTGTGTCAAGATACTGTAGCAGATAACACAGCTCTGCATTACATTAGTAGCAGCAGACTGTGCCCATGAGATGAACTTGAAGTAGCAACTACAGAGTCAGATTTTAACTTCAGTCACAGTGGAGCTATGAGACCTTTCGCTGAAGATCTTCCAAAGGTCATTTACTCACTTCATGCAGAGATTTTTCTTTAAAAGCCGGTTGAGTTGTCCTTGCCTGTAATCTAGACTACTAGTCTAAAAACTGCAGGAATTAGTGTTTTGCAATTGAATTCATCGGTGGAAGTGTAGTAAGATAGCCAGCTGTCTTATTTCATGACTTGTATTTATCCTAGTGGCATTTTTAGCTTTAAAAAAATCCCAAACCTACAGTAGAAACAATGAGACTTAGTTTCTTCCAGTTTGTGTTCTGAAGTGTGGTGACAGAATTTAAGTGTTTTAGATACATGGTGCATCTGTCTATGCAACATGACTATTTAAGACTTTTTTTCATAAGACAGAATTTTTCAGGACTATAATGATTCTCCAGTAACTCTTACATAGTTTTTTGTTGTGTAAGCTTACCGTCAGACACTTAATGCTTAATAATCTAAATCTATGACTATGCAAAATTCATTAAAGCTGATTAATGACTTAATAGTCCAATGGTGATTTTATCATAACTGCATTCTTTGGCACGTACCCTAGAAAAAGAGGAGAATATTTAGGTAGAGATTACATTAAATAATGCAGTAGAGCCTAAAAAAGGTATTGAGAAGGGCAAGGAGGACATGTCTAGCCATGCAAAGACAGCCACAAAATAAGAAATTCACCAGGTGGTCTGGAAAAAGGTAACTGGTGGGGCATATTTTCATGTATGTAAATTCCTGAACCCTGTGGAGAGAGAAACAGGGAACTGATATTCATTCTCTTTCATGGAATATGAAGTGGAGAAAAACCCAGTGATAGTTCTTTAACAGCAGGTTTAAAATACATGTCAGTATTTTCTGACACAGCAGAAATCATGCACTTAGCAGCCACTGAGAGCTGTGGCAGTCAGGAATGTAAATGAGTTCGAGCAGGTTCGAAATGACAACTTGATGGAGGAGAGCTTTACAATGCGCCAAAGGCATCTGGTTTAGAAAGTTCCTGAACTACAAGTCGTTGAACACTGGGAAGCCACAGCAGAGAATTGATCACTTTGTACTTTCTTTCTTGTTATGTGTCTCCCCAGGCATGTACTTGGTAGCTGGGATACCAGCCTAGGTTGACCTTTATCTAACCCGGTATCTGTTTGTTAAGAAAAAATTAAATACACTGTTAAGAGACCCAGGAAACTGTTTTCCATTACTGCTACTGTAAAGAAATCCATAGAAATGAGAACAATCTTCTTTGTTGATTTAATTATTTTAAAAATTAAATTTAGCTGTTATTTAAAATTAATTTTTGCCAGCTTTACAAAAGAGAAGCAGTTTGGGGACAGCTTTTGATTGCTGTGACATAGCTGTTTGTATTTTCATAACACTGCACCTGTTATTCCATTCACCATTGTTTTTTCATAAGCATCTACTTAAGACATATTTGAACAGAACAAGAAGTGGTTGTAGACCTGCTTTTGTTCAAGGAATTATATCCAATAATTAATATCACTGAAGATGGTAGGTTTTTTTATGAACTGCTGCATTTATCACTAGGATAGATTCCCATGGAGGTAGTAGGCATTTCATACTGGGTTTAACCTCTACCTCTTCCCTCTTTGTTCTAAAACAAAGCAACATCACCAGGTCCGGTATGGCTCTGCCTAAATTGATAACATTGTAGTGAGAAAGATTTCGGTCTTGTGGAATTTTTTTTTGTGTCAAGCTATGAATAAAATTACCTGTAGCAGTGAAATCCACTATCTATAAGGTGAGATTTGGGCGTATGGATCTTGTGCAGCTGTTCTAAAGGCTCATCTACCTTCTTATGCTGGAATAAGAAGGGGTTATTTAGGAGGTTTATTTAGGGGTTATTTAGGAGTCACTTAGTTTTGCTGCTGGGCATTTTATCATGTACCTCGTGGCCAAGTCAATCTATGAATAATAGTTGAACATTTCTTTCTATTCAGTTTTTTTTTGCTTTTTCATGTTTAATATAGGCTTTCTGTTTCTGATGGTCACATTTGTCTCAAAATACAGTAATTCTAATTTGCAGGCATGTCTGCACTCCAGTAAAAGGTTACTTAAGTTAGCTTCTGCTCAAGGAGAACTTGAGGTCTGGCTAAAAAATCACACTGACTTGTCTAAACTTTAGTACTTTATAAAAAACAAACCCAAACAGCCTACATCCAGGACAAACTGCTTCTGTTAAACTTCATAGCAAACTTGTCTGTTATACTGACTGCTAGTTCTAGAGTAGTTTTCTTGTCATTTGGTTCTGTGTAGAATATAATGTAACACATGACTAGTGATCTCATTAAACACGTGGGTAGAGATGGGTAATTGTGTTATGTTTATGGTATCTTACCATACAGGTTCACAATAGTCAAGGTGACTTGGGTGTCTAGCACTGAAAAGTGACCTTTCTGTAGGATAACAGCAAGTCCAGTGGTCTGCAAACACAAGTTCTGGCAGGTCTCTTCAGGAAGTCATTTGATAGATTTTCTAGGTAAGAGGCAGGAGCTGTTATGGTCAGGAGTAGGAGATGAAGTTGGTGATACCGGTTGGTTTGTTTCTTAAATTATGTGCATGAAGACTAATGTGCAGAAGTACATAAATAATGATGAAAAGTAATATTCTGATGGAATATTCTACTGGTGGTAGAGCAGTGTTGGAGGAGGAATGCTTTCTACTGTTTTCCAAACACGTGACGCAGCTGTTAATAAAACTGAGTTTTTGTATCTGCAGAGATGCAAATCCTGTTTCTTACACTAATATTTTATTCATTTTGTAGTTCCACTGAGATCAACGCCATCTGTAACAAAAATGTTTTAATTGAGTTAATGGTATGTTTTTTTTTTTTCTGTTCTTCTCTACAGTAGATGTGAAAATGCAGGCAGTTACTGTAGAACCAATAATGCATCTGCTGTGGTGAAATGTTTAGCTGATCATGCTCATAAACTTAAAATATTTTTTTTTTTCTTTCCAGGATGCACCCGGTAGGTGTAATTTGTGGTAATAGCTTGGTGATTTTTCTAAGAAATAGGGAATGATAATTAATATAACTTCAAGTTACATATGTATTCTATCTTATTTTTTTCTTTCAACCAATGTGACTTGGGAGTTTTGACATGCATGACAGTTTAGGAACTACTCAGACTCGATTGAAAAATAAGGGTCTACAACTGGCTAAATGCCTTTACTAAATACTAAAAATTTCTGAAGACTGATAAAGGTGTTTTTATAGGTTTGATTGTAAATACATTTCCAAAGTCTTATTCCTAAAATCTTACTGTATCATAAGTATTTTGGGGTGGTGTTACTTATGTAGAATCCTGTCTTCTGGAGAGATTATTTGTGTCAGAAATTTGCAGTTTTAAGTGATTATTGAGCACTTTCCTGTAATGTGTTGAAATTACTGAGATTATTGTAATGTCTTCACTTAGTCATGATTCATTGTTAATGTGTATTTATTAAATTGAAAGTCTCTAACCATGAAGACTATGTACAGGCCCTAACTTAAATTAACTGGAATCAAACTGAGATAAAGTATTCCTCCTGTTCCAGAGCCACTTACGTCAACAAAATTAGCTTGGGATTACTTTAGGCAGCATACATCAGGTAATGTTATTGTGGCATGCCTATTTAAAGGTGTATCAGAGTCTGAAAGGTAACTGGCATCAAAGTATTGCTACTTTACTACTGTACTGAGAGGATTTAAAAAAAATACTCTAGTCGTAAATGTATACTGGGAAGATTTGATTCTCCTGAGTTGCATGCTCAGAAGATACTGACACTCACACCATGTCTTGGATAATCCTAGCTAAAACAGCTACAGGGAACATTCACTATGTTCATACTGATATTCCCCCAGAGGCTCTCCATCCTGTTAGATCCTGGTTGACCTGTGTCATGCTGCTGTGGTGGTACTTCAAGGGGCAAAAGGAACGCTTCTCTGCTGCCCAGTACCTTGTTCTGAGACTCATATAAAGTGGAAATTTGTTGGGAGTACTGCAAAATTAACATATATTGATTTGTGTGGGTGCAAATGACTATAGAAGAAGCAGGGTGGTTGATAATTAGGACTCAAAAATCATTGTTTGTTGGATGTTTGTTTTGGTAACTTGGATACTACTTCTGACTGGGCAATAAGAATCTCTGTTTGATAGCTATTCAGTATGAAGCTGGCTACTTAATTACATACCTTTCAAATAAGTCTAGAATTGGCTAACATGTAAGTGCTTGTGGTTTACTATTTTGTGGCCCCAAAATCTGTCAAGCTAATGTTGAGCAGTGATTCTCTCAGCATCATTTGTGTCTAATTACTTGTACTGTATTACAGGGGGGCACAGTGTGTTTTTAATGCATTAGACAGTTTTGATGGATTGCTAATCTGTTTTGATTGTAGGATACAAGAAGTTTGTTATTTAGCTCTTTCAGGCAGTTTGGAGGGAAAAAAACAAATAAAAGATGTTCCTTAAGTAAAATGCAGTGTGTGTTTGTGGTATGAGACTCTTGCTGCTTAAGGAAACATGGCAATATCTATCTTGCTTTTGTGTATACTGGTGTCCCTTTCTCTGTTTTGTGTCGATGCATCTCCTAGAAAACATATCTGCTTAAAAACCAAACCCAAAAGAACAAACAGCCAAACAAAAACTTCTGCCAGGAGTATTGATGAAAGAGATGCCATAAATTTAAGAGATTTTGTAACATTGGATCCTACTGTGAAGTCAGTACATTTTGAGGAGAATGTGTGCTTTAGTGACTGCATGAGAATATTGGGTACACCATGCTTGCAAGAGAAAGGCAGGAATAGGAATAGCAATAGGAAATAAAACTCCTTGATCAGGAATGAGATGGTAGCTCTCGAGTAACTGAGAAAGCCACAGCACAGAGCAGGGTGAGAGCATGTCTAGAAGCTCAAGTGAAATTCAGAAAATTGGATTATATGTAATCTCAGCTCTGCTGGGAGGGGAGGATGTTGTGGGTAGCAGGCAAGGGTGAAATAAAACTGGAGAACCTGGCTGGGAAGTTGGGCAGTGGACAGGAATCAGCCAGGAGTGCACAAGCAGGGTTGGGGTGAGCCAGAGGACCACAACTTGGAGGAAGAATTTGGAACACAGCCGTGGGGATCCTATTTGCAGACCCAGTGCTGAGCTGCCCCTCCAGCAAAGTCATACAGGACAAAAAAGTGACAGTATGTTGCCTGAGCTGAATTGCTCTGGTTCAGTGGTCTCCTGGATGTGTACAGTGCTGGAGGTGTGTAGGTGTTAAGGGGAGTGGCAGCTAAATGATATCAAGTTTTGGGGTAGAGTGGGGAACCTCTGAAAGGGCACAAGGTGGCTGCCAGGGGGTCAGAGGGGTATTTTGCCACAGACACTTATGGCAGCTCTGGTTGAGAGGACAAGAGGAGAGTGGAGAGAGCTGCCTTGGTCCTGCTCTTGTCAGCTTGACTGTTGAACCTAATTCCTTGCATCCCTTTCTTCTTGAGGGAAGTTTTCATCTGTTTGAGCACCAGCTATTAAGCCTTCCACACCCCCATAGCACTTAGGAAAATTTTACCATTGTACATTAATATCATGGTGGTCTTTTAATTTCATTTTTTGGTCAGGATTTTTTGAGAGAAGAGATATTCTTGGTGCATTCTGTCAGTTTTAGCTGACCGTTGTTATTTGTGTAGAAGAATAAAAAGCATTATTTCTACTTAATATGAGATTTTCTCTCAAGACACTTACAAAATATGTTATAGGCAACACCCATTGTAAATGTAGGTGAGTTCTGGGTTCTCACATTCAATTTTTTTTATAAGCTGTAGTTCTATTTGGAAGACCCATGCAAATTTTTTGTTGTTCTTTTAATTTGATTTTATAACAGTTTCCATGACTATCTCATTGGAAGTTGCATTTGCTCAGCTAGAGGGACTGCTGAGCTCTTTAAGCTAGAGCTGTCAGGAGAGAGCACTATGAATGAGTTACTGTAGCATCCCTCCTTTTTTTCCAAATGAGATTATGTAGGAGGTTATTAATTTAGCAAATGTAATAGTTTAATAAAAGAACTATATTCTATTGGAGTGTGATACACCTCCAGGCTACCTCATATAAATAGTGTAATAAAAAATTCTGTGAAGACTGGCTGAAAAGTACACATTGGAATTCATGAGACACATGAGAAGACTTTCTGCAAAAACTTTGTGTTCTGTGGTAGATGGAGCCCAGTCCCATAGACTGCCTGGAAGCTGCACAGCCCTCAGTGGGAACCCTGCAGGTCTGTTGGGGCTGGCTTTGCTCTCTGGGGAACACTCAACTCGTGGTGTTGAGGTAAAGACCAGTTTGTTCTGGAATGTACTTATAGATGCATCCTGAAGGAAGTCTTGTCTTCTAGTGTTACGTAAAATTGGTTGTACTTGAGTGTGATTTGGAAATGCACGTCATAGTATTCACATAGCTCGCAGATTTCTTGCTCAGTGTCATGATTCACAGTGGCAGTTGCTCCCTACAGCAATGCAGATTTTCAGTATAAACAGTTTCTGTGGTCTCTGAAATCAGTGGCAATTTTCCCAGTGTCATCAGGGGAGGAAGGATTGGGGTAAACACAAATACCCTAATCAGTAAACCCTGTTACTTTACTTCAAAATTTTATTATTCAGACTCTTAAAGACTTAAAATGTTAATTTTGTTATGCTGATTCTACTTTTAGCTAGGCAAGGTTTGCTTGGCAAAACTGTATTACTTGAAACCTGAACAATGATAGTGTTGAAGACTGAATTTTGGGGAGTTGTTTCTATATAAGTTATTCTTGTTAGAAACACAAAAAAGACTAAGTAGTTATTAGAACTGAGGAAGTAAAAAGAAAATCAAGATGACTTAACTGGGTGTAAGTGCATTTGTTTATTCTTTGCTTGGCAGTGCTGCTGTGGCGTCTGTGCTGAATGCACATTAACAATTCTGTTCATATTCAGTACTTTTCTTTTGCTGCATCTTTATGGATGCGAGGGAAGTACTGCCATACACAGTGGTGAGATACACTGCTCTGATGGACAGGAGTAGTGCTTGGAAGTAAATAATTTCAGTAGACTGATCCAACTCTCACTGAGATGAAATTGGATCCTGTTTGTAGACTTCACAATATTCTCCCAGTACCCTTGGTTGCCACGAAGGAGTGTTCCCTGAAGCCATACCTCCCAACTTTGAAGACTTGCTATTTTTAACCATTGTAATTACTTTAATTGTGTTATATTCACATCCTGAGCATAGATTACATAGACCAATCCAAGCACCTTGATGTCTTTCTGCAGAAGAAGCTGGGTTGCAGCAGTAGATGGGGAAGGATAAGTAAATTGTTTGACTTGGGAGAGTGAAATGTGAGTTGAGCAACATGCTCTGTCTGGGTTCAGTAGTCTTGCTGGGAGTGCATGGGTGTGTGGAGCAGGTAAAGCTTAAGTGACAGGAAAAAAGGTTGATTTAATGAATTGAGGTTAATATCCTCATTTGCATTGATCAATGATCAGTGTAAAGACTGTCAGTATCTTTGACTGTAGCTGTATGTCCCATATGCTGTGAAATGCTGCATCCCAAGCACTTGTGATGAAACCTTGTGATTTTGCCAGAAGCAGCTCACCTGTTTGAGGGCTAATGCCCAGACTCATGGTGTTGGATGGATGATCTTGGCTATCAAGAAGAGGTGAGACAGAAAGACGTGCAGAGAGTGTATTAAGCAGGGCAACTGCAGTGCAGTGCAGGGAAGTGAGATGTTGGGAAGCTGCACCTCGTTGGTGCCTGCTTGTGGCAGTCCTATGATGCCTGGAGAAGAGAGCAATTTTGTTCCTTTTTAAATAATCAAGACTTGAATCCTGAGAAGTAAAAACCCTGAAGCTTAATAGTACACTCAGATCCTGGAGCAGTACCTTACCTTCCAAATATGGAGGACTTACATTTTTCTTGGCTTTCGTAAGAAAACTGGCACATAGCTGGTGCCTGGCTTCCACATAGCCCTGCTCTGCAAAGAGGAAACCATATACTTACTTAGACCAGCTTTTAACTTCTCCAAGGATACACAGCTCTCAGCTTGAATAAACTGAGCTATATCTTACTGCAAGTGCATTTGGCATAGTTTTTAGAAATTTGAGAATTTGAAAAGAACAGTGTGGGCACAGTGTTCCATTTGCCAGGAAACATCAGCTTTCTAACCTAAGAAGGTTGCAGCATTTTCTGTCTTGTTTGAACAGTCGTGAGGCTGAAGACATGACCATGCTGAGGTGCACCATTTATATGGTGTAGGTGCGGTATAATCCAGAATTTTATATTTCATTTGAAATGCCATTTACTTTGTTTACCTATCTGTACACCTACTCAAGGATGGCAGAATGTCTGTAACTTGTGTTGTGGTGTATTGCAGCCAGGAGAACATATTGCACAGTTCTCCAAATAACATTCAAGGAAAGCACTGGAGTGTTTGTGTGTCTGGATATCTGTATGTTCCAAGGAACATAGTTCCACTTGCTCAGTTTGTTATCTTCCCATCCATCTATGTATATATGTATTGCATGACAACAGAAATTCACGAACATGTAAAATTGACTTTTTAAGCTAAATTTTGCATTATCACATAATTTTAGCAGTAGGAAATGGTAGTGGTTTTTTCTTTCATGAATACAGGAGCTGAACTTGGTAATTACTGCAAAATACAGCCTTTTCAAAAGGGGAAAAAAGCGGTTTTAATTCAGTATTGCAGTAGAGATCTATGAATAAGAAGGTTAAGTATGGTCTACATTGATAAATAACTTGCCTATATAGGAAGTGCTTCCTTTTATCTCCTCCTCTTTTTGGCCTAGTGCAAATTACAAGTTAGCATGGTTTATTTGAAAGCTTTTTTCCGTAAAGATGCTGTGTATAGACCAGTCTCGATTTTTTTGACCTGATGGTCATTAGGAGTTAGCTAAGACTAAAGCTGGTAGTAGGATGTCTGTGTAGGGATTTGCATTAGTTTTTAATCAACATAAGCTGCTGTGCAGACAAAGGTCATGGGCCCATCTAATGTAAGACAGAGGTGAAAACGAGTATCAAAATGACCAAAGAATGCAAAAGAGCAGACATGGCATCCATGGAGTGTTGTGTTTGCTGGAAAGCTGGTGTGCTCACCTACAGCCCGAGCTGGCAGTTTCTGCACAAAGCTGCTGGAGGAGGAAGAGAGGTGCAGACTGTCTTGTGCTGCTGTGGCAAACGACGACACTTGTGCCAACAGAATTGCTTGAACAGAGGTGTTGCAGGCCAGAGACTTTGTTTATTCTTATTTAGGCCTGTTACATCGAAGTAGGATTTGATCCACACTGTGCTGAGGTAGAAAAGACTTGAGATTAGTTTTTGGCAAAACTCTTGGTATCATAGGTGAATGTTACCTTTATGAGTGCTGGATAGTGGCAGTAATAAATGGATGGCATCTTTTGGGATAGGACCGATGAATGTCCCCCATAGAAAAATGCCAGTTGTTTGCAGGCTGAACAGGGGAAATCATTCTTTAATCTTCTTGACTGTGTATATAAAATGTCAGCTATACCGTTGAATTAATAAAATAGTACATGGATCTTTTTTTGAGGGGTGGTGGTTTGGCTTTTTTGTTTTGGCTTGGGTTTTTCTTTTTGGTGTCTGGTTGTCATGCCTACCAGTACTTTTAGTGGCTGTTTATAATTAATTTTCTCTTCAGGAGCTTTGTACATTTCCAGTTATGAGTCGATATCTGAATCCAGGGGGAGCATTTGTGTATAATGTTGCATTATCCTTTTGGGTGTTTTATACTCCAATAAAGTAATTAATGGGTGGATGCAAATATGGAAGTAAATTATATGAAAGAGTAATATTGTAGAAAAGATGTAAACACTGTATGTTTGTATAACTTGATATCACCAGTTGCTTCTCAGTTGGAGGACTTGGCTACTTATTAATCTGTACACCAGATTTTGCTATGGTGCAAAACCTGAAGATTTCCTTTCTCTGTTATGTTTTTGAAAATACTGTGGGTTTTGTTTGTTTCATTTGGGTTTGGTGTTTTGGTTTTTGTGGTTTTGTTGTTGGGATGTTTTTGGTTTTGGGTTTTTTTGTGTGTGTTTTAGCACTTAATGTATGATGTGTGTTTTGGTTGCTGTATAATAAATTTTACTACCTCAAGAAAGTAGTATTTAAGGTACCTGTCACACTCGGCTATATTGGTAGTAACAGTTTCATTGCAATTATAATTTTAAGTCCCTTCTAAAAAAGGCTGGGCAAACTAAGTTCAGGAGCATTTAAGGCTCAAGACATCAGGGAGGTATTAAGCATCCTTCTGGAAGGACCTGAGTTGGCTGAACACATAACAGAGCTGTTAAATGAGCTTCTAATGATGTGAGATGAGCCCTTAAGAACCAAAGAATGCCAAGCGTTTCTCTCTGTGATGATTTAGTGATCAATAGCAGTAAAATAATCCAGGGAGAATTGCTGCTTTTCTCAAGTGGTTCTTTAACTTTTAAGATAAGCTTCATGGTGTTTCCCGTGATGATAATGATTAATGCTTCCTTTGCTGTTGACTGCTCTAGGGTTTGTTTCTCCATAGTTTATAAACTATATGAGAAGTTTACCACTGTCTCTCCCAGCAGGTCACTTCCAGCCTTGCTTAGCTGCTTAATTAATTGAGTCATTACTATTCGTATTTGGTTTTACAAATCTGTCTGAGTGCCTTGTTCCCTGAGGACACCACTGCACTTTGTTCTGAGAAGTGTGAAAAACCAGAAGAGAAGTTTAACTGCCAAATAATTACATCTAGGAGCATTCGTAGAATGGGAAGAGAACAGCCTAGGAAATAATTCCGTGCTCCTGCTCACTTCAGAGTATGTTCTGTGTTGTGAAATAGTGTGCTTTCAGGGGAAGGACTATTTGACCAAAAGAGAAAGTAAGGCTTGCAGTTTGTTAACTGCTGGACCTTCCCCTTCCTCGTGTAATCCTATATAAATAATATGATGGAGAAGACGTTGCTTGTATTAATTACTGTAGTGAGTGCTTGGAGCCAAACCACAGGGATTTACAGGATGGTAGTAGAGTATCTATTATTGGCAAAATACAGAGAGGTACATGTGGCATATCTTACAGGCCACATTTCTCCTGAGCATGAGCAAAAGTCATGCTCTGAGTGGATGTGACCTTATCCCCCTTGGTTGGACAGGGAGAGCTTGGCCCTCAGGTCATTGGACAATTAATATAAACAATATAGTCTGATATATATATCTGTAACTGCACAAGAAGAAGGGCAGACATGTTCTGACTTCTTAGAGAGCAGACATGTTGCAGAGCAGACCCTCTGCCTGGCCAGACACCTGGCCAGAGAGAGCCTTGTGTGCAGAGCCTTCCAGGCAGTTTGCCTCGGAAGCTGTGGATGCAGAATCTGCTAGGTAGGTATTAGAGCCTTTGCTGATGCTTAGATGCTTAAGCTTTCTCTGCATAGAAATTAGCATTCTTATAGATAAATAAAGCCTCTGATAAAATTTCTGGAGTAAACCTTCACATCGTTATGCCTCCGGGACCATGCAAGCAACCACAGGTACAGGATAGTGTCAGAGTATGCATTAATATAGACTACAAAGGTTGTGATGAATCTCCAAAATCCTTTTCTTGGACCAGGGCACAGGGAAGGGTAAAATGTGTCATTATTAAAAATTTTTAACTAGATTAATATTTCTCTTTTTTTTTTTTTTTCCTGTAAGCAAGGGTAGTTTATGTGTAAAAGCTTCATTCTGGTTAGCCATACTTTGTCCATCTGTGAAGCCAGTGCCTGGTGTTGAAAGTTGGGAACAGAGGAGCCTGGCATCACTGAATGTGCTTACCAGTTTGGGGGAATAGCCTGGATGTGTAGAGCAGTGAAACAGTGGAGAAAGCTTGCAGTGGGACTTAGTGAGGCCTTAAGTATTTCTAACCTTTGCCAGAAGCTGCTAGCCATTTTTAAATAGCTGCTTTACCTCATTTTATGGCCAAATACTTTTGCTCTTTCCTGTTTTTTTTTCACTCTTGCCATTTAAAAATAGAACACTTTATTTTACTGCAAGGCAAGTGGACATCAGTTAATGTTGAAGACCATTGTCAGGTTAAAAAGCATACATCTGCAAACTTTTCTCCATATAGGAGTGGTGTTTGCCCTGTGTGTTGGATTTAAATCTATGCTGCTGTGAAACTCTCGTGATCAGTATTTTCCATATGGCTGGCCAAGGTGGTGTTTGCCCTGTGAATATTCATCCAGATTTTTTTTTTCCCCACTCTCCACCGTAACCTTGTTACTGTCAACTCAGAATCTACCCCTTGATTTTGGTCAGTGGCCTGGCCAATACCAGGAAATTCTTGGGAAATGGAAGGTAATTTGACTAAAGATGTAAAAGCAACACCCAAGGGTCCAGATTAAATCCCATTTGATGACTGTCAGAAAAAAGATCATGTATGTAATTTATTGTTAGTGTGATTCACTGCTAAGTGCGGGTTCAACTCTCAGTAACACATCTTGATTTGAGGCATTTAGCTTGTCAGTCTTATATCTGTGCCATTCCTAAGTAGTTCAGAACTAAGTATTGACCCAGTTCTTTCGGTGTATTTGGGGTTCTGCCTGAGACCACCTTGCAGCACATTTACAATAGTAAGGTTTGCCAAAACTTGTGGGAGTGATTCACTGTGGTGCTAACACTGAACTAGTAGGAGTATCATGTTGTCAGCAGACTTGTTGAATGCTACTATGTTTTAGTTTTTTTTTTCTCGTGCTTTTTAAAACTCGTGCTATATTTGACTAAGGTATGGAGCTGTGATTACTGTTTCTGTAGAAGACTCTACCAGCATCCCAAGACTTCAGAATATGGAACGAGCTAGTTTTTGCAAGCAAAAACTAACTTTGGATCATGTAGGAGTTTGTTTCTTTTCTCCCCATAAAACTGTTTAAACCTTTATTATTTTTGTTGCCATGATACCATTAGTGGTGAGTCTTTACTTCATGTGTATAACTCTGATTTCCCAGATGAAAACCCGGCGCTTTGTCTTTTTGGGAAGGAATATAGGGTGTTGGACAAAGAAGGTAAAGTGCTTTATGTGCAGTTAACTTTAGGGTTGATGGTAAAAGAAAGACAGGCAGATGCTCGTTGTGTGGCACAATAAAAGTTCTTTTGTTTTTTGTTTTTTTTTTCTGTAGGAGACTTCCCCAAAAGCAGTATAGTTAAAACACTGATTAAAGATAGTATGTTGGAGAAACAAAATGAGAAGGCACAGAAAACACAAAGGAATTATTTTATTCAGGGGGAGAGGAGTCTTTGCAATGAAGGAGCATCACTTTTCTGAGGGATGAGACTTTTAAACCACTGCAAGAGGACAGAAATTAAATTTTTTTCCTTCTCCGTCCAACTTTGAGGATGTCAGGTGTTTTTCTCTTGTGTTTGCTCTCGGTGAGGTTAAAGAGGATGCCATGTCTCTTGTGCTGGGCTGTTTGGCTGCAGCCCCAGCCTGCACAGCTGCCCTCCCTGCTGGCCACGGCTGTCCAGTCAGTGCCTGGGGTGTGGGAATTGCTGCTCCCTTGGGAATAGCTTTAACTGCAATTGACACCTTTGTCTTAAATATGACAAATGTTGCTTGTGCTACAAGTTGTTAGTTACTCTTATCCCAACAGTTGGTTTTAAATCTTAGTATACTTATGCCTTGTTATTTTTCTGCAAATGATCCTTTCTTTTTCCATATAAGAATGGAGATTGTGTCAATTACTTTCTCAACCAACACGAAAAGCTGCAAAGTCTTGGGTCCCAGTTAGTATTCAGTTTTCACGTTTTACTGGAATGTGCCCCGAAGCTATTTAGGCTTCTTATTTTTCCAGACTGATGGAATCCCTTTAGTGCCAAAATATTCCTTTTCAGTGTAATGACACTCACTTTGTCAGCTTCATTGTTCTCTACCATTTGTTCTGAATTTTTCAATGCTTGAAGCAATTTCACCTTGGGATTTGATTGGCTCTGCTGGAGTATGTGTGTTCTCGCCAGGTTGGATACTTTCCCTTTGGACTTGCTCTCCCCTCCTGGAGCTGGTCTGTGCAGTGTGGCAGTGTGACAATTCAGGCAGGTCATAAATAACTCTTGACAGAGGCCTTGCTATAAACCTTAACTTCTTGGCTGTTTGGGAAGCTGTCATTCAGAGAACCAATCCTTCTTCTGTCCCATGGTTTTTGATTCTGTTTCTCAAGTCTCAACTACTCTGTTGCTTATAAAGGAAGTATGTGGGTGTCCCTTTCCTTTTTTTTTTTTGAAGGTTATGATGCCAATGTAAAATCCCATTCTCTCTGAGGAAGAGAGTTTCTGTGAATGTGCTAAAAAAGCAAGGAAAGGATGGAACTGAGGAGAAAAAACTTTTCAGATGCACAGTCTTGATTATCGGTTCCTGAAACTGAGGTTACCTGCTGCAGACTAGGGAATCAGAACTGCCTGACATTTCATTCTTTCCTGCTCTGCCCTGTAGTTATATCAAAGATGAATTCAGTTGTCTTCCTATATTCCCTTTGGAATTTTCTAGCACTGTTAACAATCCATTATTTTGGAAAGAATCCCCCAAATGGTGTTTTATTCTATGGGTCCTATAAATTATGATTTCTGACTATAAAGAAAAACACATTGAAAATGTTTTCAGATTAAAATTAGCCATACTTAAATGAATGCAGAAAATAACTGAAGGATACAAGTAGTATTATGCAAATCAGTTTTATAGGAAACAATGACAAAAGCTGCAGTAATGGAACAATGTAATGGGTTATTTTAATCACATCTTTGAGAATTGATTAAAAAAAATCTCAACCTACAGTTTTTAGGAGGGGAAATAAAGTTTCCTAAGAAGTTTACTTTGGATACAAAGGGAAAGGGATTTCAGAATGATCACTTCTGCAGTTGTGCAAAAATAGAGGCTATTATTACCAAAAGTCAGCAGTTATTATTATATTTAAAATCTGTGTAGTTCTGTTTTATTTTTCAAATATGTCATGTTTTATAAGGTTACGACCATGAGAATGGAAACCTTCTGTCTGTGAAATAGTTATTTCTGCTGCTTTTGCAAAATACTTTGACATATGTGTTTCTATAGAAAAGGTGGATTACTTTCTCAAAACTTTAGACTTTCAGGGTAGTGAAACCTCCTTCTCTGCCAAGAGAGACCACCAGGGGAAATATGCTTGGTGTTGGGCACCAAATAGCTGTTGTTCTGGATACTGCACATTGTGTATTGTATATAAATTTAAATTTTGCCGGAATATACAGATTCTGAACTGGTAACCTGTTTTATTCTTTTATCTATGAGAGAGTCTGCCTAACTGAAAAACCTTTGTTTTAGTGGGTTGTCATTTCTAAATAAGATCTCATTGAAAAAGAGCTCATTGAAAGGTGTAATTGCAAGGTATATGAAAAGCACTGAGGAGAATCTGAATTATTGTAGTTCAGGTTTCAACAGGGTTTGGGTGCTGAAGTGACACACACGGCATGAACTGATTGAGGAAAGAAGTAACAATAAATCATATTCATACTTGGTTGTAAGTTTTCAGACCCATTTATGCTGAGGTCCTACGAGCCCATCATTTTCCTGCCATGTGCCAGCAAACCCCTTAGTAATGGCAAGGTAAGAGTATGTGTAAGTGATTGCAGGGTTGTGGCTGAACGTTTCTGTGAGCCACATTCTGCCTGGGCCTCCTGGAGAGAGGAGGGATTCAGTACAGTGTTTTCCCTTTTGTCACTGCTTCCCATTACGTATAGGGGAGAAGTACAGGGGAGAAGTACATGCTCTGAATACTCTGCCTGGAGTCATTGAGATGTTCAAATGTGGGAGTGAAGTGTCAAACATGATGTATTGCTCTTAATTTATTTTCACATACCTGGACTTGTTTGCAGCAGAGCTTGACAGAAGTGTTGACAAGGTCCAGTAGAGCCAAGAGCTGAAAACATTTTTATTGTAAAAACCTGCTAGTCTGAATTCATCTTGCAGGTTTGTTTCAGGTATAGATGGCCTTGAGTAGCAAGTTATCCTCTGTATGTGTGCAGTAGGCCAGCATGCAGAGATGTTCAAGCCTGCATACATTTACAAAACATGTTCTGGTTTTCCTCATAAATCAAAACCCAGGACTGGGAGGTATAGCTTAGTGTCAGTAGTATTGTGAATTGAAAATTTGGCAATTGAGTCTGGTTTAATTTCTTCTGACACTTGTTCTTCTGAATGTTTTTGCATGTGAAAGCTCTCATTTATTTTTTTTAAAGATGGAGAAATATCAGCTAAAAGAACCCCCTCCATAAAAACCCCCTTCCAAGTCTCTTCCAGTAATGACATATAACTAGTAAAAATACAAATAGAGTTCTCAGTTTTTTTCCGTTGAAGAAGCAAATGGTGTGAGCTTTAGCACATATAAAAAAAGTTTTAATTGTTGTTTTGATTTGAGTGACAGAGCTGTAACTGTGGCACTTCTTATGAAGGCCAGTTATTCATAACTAACTTCCTATTACTAATTTTTGCCACCAGAATGTTATTTAAGGCCAAGAATTCTCAGGTCCTATCTGCAATTTCTAGTTGCCAACTGATTTTTTTTTTTAAGCGGCCATTACAACAATTCAGGTAATGAAGGGGGTGTATTTTCTGGAGGAAACTGTTTTTGCATTTCTAATTACCTTACTTGGATTGTGTAAGGAAAAGCTCTGCAAGATGCATATTGCAAAATATTCTAAGCAGGATTTTCTTGCCGAGGTCCAGTCGCTAATGCTGTTTGTGCTCATCCTTTTGAATGAACTGGCAGCCGATGCTGACAGAGGGATGCTGTGGAGTTTGTAGGTTCTGGCAGAGTCCCCGCAGCTCCCTGCTGGGGTGGGGAGGCTGTGCAGGGAGCCCTGTGGGTGCTCCCCCTCCTGCAGAGGCCAGCGAGCCCTGCTGCGGGTGAGCCCGTGTGCGGGGAGTTTGGGGGGGCGAGGAGCGGCCCCAGGCTCTTACAGGTAGGGCCTTGCAGTTGTAACCCAAGGAGGATGCAGAGCCTGAGGATGATGCTGTGAAGCTGTGGGAATGTGGGACAAAGCATAGGACACTCTTCCACCTCTAATTTTCAGAGGATGTTTATTCAGAAGTGTCGTTCCTTATCTTTCTCATGCTAATGTATTTTGCAGTGGCCTATCATGACTGTCCCAACTGCCCTCGTTTTCCCCTCACTAGAGTTGCTATGTTTGGCCTCCCTACAGAGTTCATGTGCTCAAGTGTCCTTTTGCTCACTGTTCTTCCAGATGCTTTGTTTTATGACAGCTATTTTCTGATGATCCAAGCCATGTAATAGTTGAATCTGTAAATATTTTTACTTCGTCTTTGTTAAACAACCTATTACTGCAGAACATGTTGTGACAGTTGTTCAGTTACAAACAAAGGAAACTAACATGCTTTCCTTTTTTCCCTGGGAGCTACAAAATTTCAGATGTGAAATGTAATTCCTACTGTAAAGCAGTTTGGTAAACCAATGCACTGACTGCCAGGACCATTAAATTAGCAGTATGTGGTGGTTTAAAAGAAGCACCATACCTTGGGTTAGTTTAATGGTAATTTCTTTCTTGCCCTATAGAAACTATTGGGTCAAATTAGATTTAGGTGCAATGTAACACAGACATGATTTGGGTAAGATGTATTTTAGCTGAATATTTCATATTAAGATATTTTAAAAATTCAATTAACTGAAAACATGAAAATGTTTTTTTTTTCTTGGTTTATCTTATAAATGAAAACTGATTGCTTCCTTTTTCTTAGTTCTGTTTTTAGAGAGGTTTATGAGGCCAACTTTTCTTGTGCTGGGTGGGACCTTCCTCTAAACACTGTCTTGGTGATTCTTCTGAGGCCTAGAGAGGTTTCAAAACAGATGGATGAATTATTATTTCCTCTTCCTGTCTTATTTTATTCAATTTTGTTGTGAAAGTAGGAAGCGGAGAACTGCAAGCTTGGTTATAAATTAAACCCTTCAAGCTTTTCATGGATGTTTTTTGTATTAATATATTCTTATTTAGCAAAACCTTGGGTTTTGGCTACTAACCCAAGAAAGATCTTGAAGTGATTAGCTGGGCCTTATGAAAGTGTTTCTACAAAATGTTTGTCTGTTGATCAAGATGAATTGGAGGTTCTGCTTAAAGGATAAGGTTTTTTTTAGGCATTGATGACAGATAATTGTTGCTGTGCTGAAGCAACCTGAGGAAAACTTGCTGGAGAAGGAACTGCTGGATCTACTAATTGTAATATGCTTCTGATTGACTTGTAGTCTCCTCATCAGTCTCTTTGACAATGATAAAGCTGACAGCTTTACAAATGTATGAAACCAAATAGTCCTCGCTGCTTTGGCAGATGATCATAGGCCCTATTGTAGTAGCAGTGTCTAGCCTAGGAAAGAAAGCTAAGCCTGGGTATTAAATTGTGTTGCTATTACGCAAGTTGCTATAAAAGTCAGTTTAAAGGATAAATTTGGACTAGGCAAATCTTTTTGAGGAGGCAGCTATGTTATAAAAAGAAGAGGATACAATTCTCCCAAATGATACTTCTCTGCTGAAAAATGCTGGTACCACATAGATTCCAATTTTGTCACAGCTGTGCATCAGAGATGGGTGAAGAAGAAAATAGGGTTGTTAGTCTGTAAATGCAAAAATAGCTCATAAATATTTTTACTGCTACCCCAGCAATTCATGTAATGTAAACAAATGTTTAGTATGTTCTGCTATAGAGTGATGCAATATGGACTAGAGCATTTTAAGGAACAAGAGGCTTATCTCTTGGATTATTCGTTTTAATTATGGCAATGGAGTGGTAAAGCACCATTTCTATATGTGTGGGTTTGTTTCTTGGCCTCATCTTCAACCAGGCAACCTCCCACCATATTTGTGATGTAAATTGCTACAAAAGTAGACTAAGCCAGATAACTGCCTTTTTTGTCCACTGCAGACTTCTGGATGGGGCTTCATAGATATTGAGGCAGTTTTAAAAATGAGAGTGAGACAGGGCATTGAAATACTTTGCCCACGTGGACACTAAATGTCATCTTTCGGTTGCTTATACTTTAAGTGTCTTTGGGCAGTTTTACTGATCAGTTCTAATGTTGAATTAGAAACATTTGGTTAAGCCCGTGGCTTACCAATGATGGTTAATGGTAAAAGGAGAGTTTTCTATGTGTCCTGGTAAATATTTGAAAAACATGTCTTTGTTGCAGCACCTCCACACTCAACATTTTAATACAGATATCATCCCTGAGTCCTGCATCTATTGTTAATGTGTGCAAAAGTCCTGTTTTAGATGTGTCACCTTTTGTAAAATGTTGTGTCACTTACTGTTTCTAGAAGATAGTAAAGTCAGCTCAGATGTTTGCCATCGGCAACCGACAAATCTATGGATTCAATAAAACCCCTTTGTTGCTCACCCATAGGAGTGTTCCCTGTGGTCTAAAGCCTTTGTATATATAAACAAGGAGTAGAAGGACCCTCACCTTTGTGCAGTTCCTTTCAGAAAGGGGAAGAATTGGAGATGAGAATTCTTTCTATTTGTTGTAGTGGGAATGATAATTTTATTAAAAAAGCATAAACATATTGTAATGCTAATATATTATTACAGTTGGACTTGATGATCTAAAAGGTCTTTTCTAACCTAAATAACTCTGTGGTTCTACTTTAGACCTATCTTTGTGACATTCATTTTCTGACTTGGCAATTTTCTTGATTCGTCAAAAAAGTCGTCATGTGTGGACAAATATATACAGAAAATACCATGTAAAGGATAAAAATATACACACTTTCACACAACCTTATAATCTTCATCTTGTATATATTTGGTAAGAAGCTGTTTTTCTAGAGTTAAGAAGTAAATCATATGCTCCAGTCAAAACTGATTTGAGTGAGTTAATACTCTAAGGATAAAAACCACGACACTGAATTTAGCTGCTTTTACCACACATTCAGCAGTAAAGCTGTTCTGTAGATGTGATGATTCTTTGAGATGTGCAATAAGTAAAGAAAGGGTGCAAGATTGATCTGCCTTACACAGACATTCATTTAAAACTCAATGTATTTAGATTTAAAAACAAGCATTTGTTTATTCTTTTTCTGATATCAACAGCAACAAGTGATTTAACATAAGCTAGAAATGTGAAATGTTGTATGATCTAAACGTGTCTTTGACGTCATGTGGGTCAGGACGTTGCTTGGAACCTCTGCATTGTGAGCCCATATGCAGCAAGCAGATCACCTGTTTAGGATTGTTCACACATTCCAAGTCAAATGGCTCAGTATGACACTGAATGTGAGGAATACAGACTTTTGTGGTGGTGTGCTTTTTATGTTTGTTTTACTGTAATGGCTTGTTTTGTTACCCCCTACCCTATATTTGTTCATTCTGTTATATGTATGCTCCCCTATTATGTAATCTCCCCAACTCAGCCNTGCTTGCCTCGGGGGCCTTAGTTGCCTGGTGGCTGGTGTCCCTTGGGAAGGACCCTTGTGCCATCGGGTGACCCACACCTGCCCGGCGCCCTCAGCCAGGGCTGAAGAAAGGTGTTGGGATCGCTGCCACCCAGGTAGGAGCCGCGGCAGACTTGATCAGCAAGATCAAAAACTACAGAAATTACTGGCACTCTGGATACACTAGACTGCATAAGTACCTTTCACTCAGCTTCCAAGGTGTACTTTGGTTTCTTACTCTTCTGCTGAGCAAAAAGATGAGCAACAGATGTTGAGTGTCATTTGGGGTGGGACTTCAGTAGGGATGTGTGTCATCTTAAGTGACTTTTTAAAAAAAAATTTTAGTCTGATTCACTGTGCATTCTGGAGCCTTCAGCAGACAACTTTTAAGCTCATAATTTAGTATTACATTTGAAAAATTCAGGCTCAGTTGTGGTAAGGGAGTGTAACTTTGGTAGCTCTGTGGGCAATAACTTGATTTTGTGAAGAAGTGGCATAGCTTTTAGGAGTAAGCAGCAGGTTAGAATTTGAATTATATAAAATGTATTTGAGGACTGAACTATTTGACTCTTCTCCATACCAACTGCTGTTACGTGTCTTCATCCAATATTCAAACAGGACAAAAAGGGTGAAGTACTGCAAGAGGAGCAGTTTTGTAGCTCATCAAAAAATGGAGTGCTAGGCAGATAGCAATGTTTTCATAAAGTTAGAATATTTTTCAGTCTCTAATCAGGGGGTTCATCACATATAGATGTTGTACCTGGGTTCATGCTTCGGCTGATCCACGACTCCAATTGTTGAGGTCACAGACTAATGTAGATGTGGAAACCTGAATGGTAAACCACCCAAATGGATGCTGTCAGCAAACAGGATTCGTAGATCTCTCTCCATTTGTGGCCATTGTAAAAATAAAGAAATTCATGTGCAGGACTTATGGTTCAGTAGAAATCTTACTGTAGTACTAGCAGGGAAGACCTGCTAGAAACTGCAAGGGTTCTTAGGCAAGCTTAAGGTTTCAGGTATGCTGCAAAGATAAAGAGGAATGCCCATAAAATCCTTGTTTATGGAACACCCAGTTAGTCCTAATAGTTCTGTTCCTCAAGGTGTCCTCCAGCCTTAGCAGAGAAATGAATCATCCTTGTCTCTTGATGGGCAGGGAGGAAAACACACTGTCAATGAAAAAAATTGTGGCTTTCCTTTCCGTTACCCTCCAACTCGGTCTGTAATGCTCCGAAAGAAAAGTCAGTGGAGTACAAGACTGCCTAGAGAGAGAGCTGTGTCTGAATTTAAGAAAAATCCCAGGCTTTGCTCAGGCAGTTTCTTTGTCAGCCCCTGTTCTTTGTAGCTCAGGAGGTGAGCCTGCAGTGCTCCTAATGCATGGGAGTGTTACTGCCTGCACAGCTTCTGCTATGGTACATGCTTGATCTGGAACAAGACCTGAAGGATTGACCATAGTATTGAGAATAAGTAATAATTCCAGTCTTTGCCTGTGTGCTTTCTCCATGCTCATTATCACATACTTCGTTTCTGCACCAGTATTTGGAGAGGTGCAAAGAGAGAACAACAACATAAATACAAGGAGTTTAACCATTTTTGCAATTATTGCAACTTTGTGTGCAATCAATTATTTTATATTTATTGCCATTTTTGTCACATTTCCAGTGACAATTAAAATTAGCGCTGACACAGTAAATCCTGCTCTGTGACAAGCTTGCAGAATTCCACTTTCCCACTCGACTAGAGTGAGTAATGGGTTTTGATGGTGTAGGATTTTCTCTGGCTTTATTACTGCTGTAGGGGTGTGTTCTGAGCTTGAATCGGTAGGTTTTCCTACCTTTCACTAAATGTTGCTTTACTATTAGTTACGATTCTTACTTATGAGAACCTGCTTTTTATGGCATTAATTGCAGCAGTCATGCCCTCTTTGTTTGGTGTTATTTATTTCCTATTGGAAAGGCTGTATTTGTCTTGTCTGATTTAGAGCTGCTTTTTGCTGTCCTGGCACACAACCAGTTCACAGCGGCTCCTCCGAGGGTGCTTTGCTCTGTCTGGCTCAGTCAGTACAGGTGGTGCAAGGACAGGAACAATGTGTTTGCTGCTTCGTCCTGAAGTATTAGGAAACTGTATCTTTATCTACCGATGAGATGAAAGGAGGAGTTCATTGACTGCCATGCCAGCCTGCACCTCCTGAAATTTTGGTTGAAAGAAATGCCTGCCTAATATGCTAGATTTTTACTAGATATATACTAGATTTTCACACAGATTCTGCTTTAATGAGGAGTCAGAAGGATATTATTATAATAGAGGCCACAATTGTGATTAAGAGCCCACAGAAACCTCTTTGATAACACTGTCAACAGTCTGCTGTTATTGTTGGGTGAAAGCTTGGTACAGACTATGTAGTGAATTAAAAATGGTAGGGGGTTGCTTCTTATTTGTCATTAGATCCATCCAGCCAAAAAACCTTTTGCCATTTTATTTCAGGTCTGGAAGTAAATGTAGCTGTAACAGATTTCGTACAAGGGCCTTTGCTGTCATTAGGGTTTTGTGCAATATTTCCTTTTACATGTGTATGTACAGACTGTTTCACTGAACAGCATGGTAAGAGTTTTGGAATCAAAATTTATAGTACAAATTAAATACACTTTGGGAAGCTGACACTTCAAATGGAAATAGTGGAGGAAAATGAACATATTGAACCACCCACTTAACTGCTTACTCACTCTGTTTCTTGACACACTCAGCTTCTGCTGGGTTTGCTGCAGCACAAAAATGAGGAGAGATGATTCTTCACTTCCTTGTCCCTTGCACTGCTGTTGATGCTTGCTGTGAATATTGTTTCATGTTGATGATCTTGGAAGGCTGCAGGGAAGGGCTGACATCAGAGATGGGCTCTCTGTTTTGTGTTTTCTGGTCAAAGGTAGGTATCAGCTGTGTAAAATGAAAAAACAAGGAGTTATCTTACTCTTTGGCTACATGGGCAATACGTTTTTTGCTATAGAAGTAGATTCCAGAAAGCAAAGACAAATATTCCAGGGCCTGATTCTCTATAAATGACTGCCCCACTCTGGTGCACTGCTATGGGAAAAGACAACTTGCAAGAACAGCAGCATATGCTTTTCACACTTAAACTACAATTTGAGGTGAGCTGAACTGGTACATGATTCCCCATCTAATAGTACATGACACACAAAAAGCTCTTTCAAATAGACTTTGAGTAAGGTCACAAAGTCAGGCACTCAAAGTGTAGGTGCTTATGTGCAATTACGTCTTGGAAACTTCCTTCTGACCTCTCTTCAAATGTTGTCAAGGCAACTTATTTTTTCCTAGCTTTCGTGTTGAATTACTTTTATATTTTTTAATTTCTTTATTCTTTAAAGGCACCTGATATGGAAAATTTCAGCTCAAAGAGTTGAAAGCTGGCAAGTGCAAAAGCAACTGAAAAAAGGCAAGCTTTTGCTAATGAGTAAAATTAGCAATAGATGGTTTTATTGGCTTGGCCTTCACTGTGGATGACTTCTGAACATACAGTTCAAAGAGAGCTAAAAACATTTTCTTAACACTGTTTAGTCAGTTTGCCTAACAGCAGCCTAATCGGAAAAAATCTTGATGGCAATTACAAGGAAGTCAGCATCAGTTTTTCTCTTTCAGTTTGCTCACAGCCTGTGTTGGTCACAGTAATGCCCTTGGATTCTCACTTTCATGAGTAATGGGTTTGCATTAACATTATAAAGCTTTTGCATGGTGAAAAGAAAAGGAAATAAAAAGCATCTAAACTCAATTGCAAAAAGTCCCTCCCATCATCTACGCATTAGGAGAGTATTTGTGGCTCCAATCAATCCTGTTGTCTCTGAAAAATTACTTTTTGTATTGAAATTTTAGGGGCGAGTAGGGTAGTAATTTTGCTGAAATGCACACAGAAATTTGCTATTTGATTCCTATTCTATAGGCAGCAAAGTGGAGACAAATATCAGTTGTGAAAAATGGAAAGCAAGCATGCTGTTGAGGTCATAAAGTCATCTTGGTCTTCCAGACCTTTTCTGGGAACTGTGGCTCTGTCACCAACAGGCTGTGGTTTACTGGATTGAATGAGTGTAGTCCCTCCAAGGTGGCATCACTGAGCTGGGCACCTCTGGTGGCAGTGTATTTGGGAATCAGGTGATGTGTAGGCACAGGTCACTTCTTTGTCCACAGCAGAGAATGTTACCTTGTAAGTGGAGCTGTCTTCCCCTTAAGGATAGAGCTGTTTCTTTTTTAATTGTTTTGGAGGAAAAAAAAAATTACTTTGATACAGTACTTTGTTATTACTCACTCAGCACACCCCAAGGGTAGTGTGTTTTTATGAGTATATATTAGGTGAAATAGACATATTTCTAAGTTCTTACAAAATTTTCAGAATCTGTAACAAAGATAACTATCACAGAGACAATACATCATCTTAGCTCTAATGCCATTTTACAAATACAAACTATGAGATTAAGAAATGAGGGAGAACACACTTCTTTGCAAACCTCTAATGTGTTGGTTAAAACCCCTCAACAACTGATTAGTATTTCTTCACATTGATAAATGTACTTGGTTTGTTGTCCTTTCATGAAACAAATAACAGCCTGTTCTGGGTGCATTTGTCTTATTTCAGCTCAGAGCACGAGGGAAGCTGTGTTCCTGAATTGAGCCCCTTGATTGTTCCCTGTTCCTGAGCCTTGGATCTCACTACAGAGGGATTTTGGGGAGAGCATGACTGGGCTCTGGGGAGCACAGGGAGGCACGAGGATGCTCTGCTCCATATGAGGTGTCTATCCTGGGGCCAGGTTAGAGGTAGTCCCAGCCAAGCCCTTGATGTGTGTATGTGAGGGGAGTGGTGCAAGGCTGCAGTGCCAACTAGTTTGCTCTTCCAGTTGGTCTGTGCTGCTTTGCTGATGTACAGACAGCTTGTGTTTGTGTGTGAAAAGAGTTTTAAAGATGGACAGAACTAGGACACACTAGTGTAGTATAATACATAGAGCAAAATCTTCAAATGGTTTTTGTGGTAGTGTTTCAATCTTGTGTGCATGATTATTTGCAAGAAGCTATTTTTATTTTTCAGCATAAGTATTCTGTAATAATCACCGGCACTTAAAAAATTAAATGTTGCTTTTCACTAGTAATAAAAATCTGAGGTAATTTTTCTGAAGTGCTGCTGAACAGCCCATTTTTCAAACTTAGTCATTTGAGCATAATTTCTTCTTCAATTATGTTGAAGTTTTATTGAGTAGCTGAGTTATGAAAAGTTCTGTATTAAAATGGTGTTTATTAATATATTTTCTTGCTCTCTTTGGCTTAATACAACTAATTAGACAGTTATTAGGCTGCTAATGTAGAAAACAAAACTATCCTGGAGTGCAGTATTGCTTGAAGACATCTTGGACAAGCCATGCATACAAAGTTGAGGGCAGGGACTTTAGTGCTTTGCAGGATGTGGCTGTTCAGTGGTAGCATCTTGAAAAGAAGTAACACCGTGAAAGCCAAAATACCAGTCAGTAGGGAAAGGATAACTAAGTGTTCAACTCTCCTGGTCTGGGACTTGATCCCTGGGTCTCCTGGAGTGTCACCAAGTCTGAATTTGAGCAATTGACTGAGCTTAATTTGACTACAAGCACTTACACATCAAAAGTGTAATCTTGTTTACTGTCCTCACTGCTGGAGCTCTGTGGAAATATGTGCCACCACCTCCTCTGCTGAGATATAATAGGATTTTGCACAGTCAGTTATGTCAATATTGGTCTGTCTTGCTGAAGATGAGGCTGTGCAGCTGTGAGTGCCAAAGCAGCTGATGAGACAGCACTTCAGCTCTTCATCCTGCCCCTGATGTGTGCCCTGCAAGGCAACTGGGAGCACCAAGAGCCTCCCTTTTGGCAGGATGTAGCTCTGCCTGCCCCTATGAGCCCTTGAAGACAGAGAGGGTAGTAGGGTATCACAATGTTGCCCTGGTTGGAGATGTTCCTGTCCCCTCTTGCTTTTTCTTTCCTTGTAAGATGGAAAAAAATGACAATTCCACTCTTCTGCTCTCTCTTCTGAAACCTAGTTGTATTCCCACCTCCACTACTCTGTTCTATGTCTTCAGACTGTTTCTTGAGTAGTGACCAGTTGACTGATGGGATGGAGGATTTGTTCCTTATACACCACAAAAAACCTATTGCAGCCACCACATCAATGTCAGGGAACTGTTAACTCCTGCATGTACGTTGATGCAATTTGCCAAAGGAGAAGGAAAGAGATGGATGGTGCAAAAATTTAAGTGAAGAGAACTTGATTATTTTGTTTGTAAGGGAAGAAGGTTGACAACTGCTGTTGTGCAGATATCAGTTGGTCCATTACATACTTTTATTTGTAGTGTGATGCTTCACAATCACAGTAGAATTTGAATAAAAATTTGATATAGTGCATTAGGTGCTAATGTGCCATAAAAGCTGTTTTTCTTTTGTTATTTGTATTGTACGCACAGGCAAGAAAGCTATTTAGTCAAGTTCTGAGTGTACTTGGTGGAAAAAAGTCTTCAAAAGAGCATTCTTTTAAAGAATAGTATTATTATTCTTGGTCTGGGCCTGTCTTACAACTTTATTATCCTTTAAAAGTACTGGGCTAGAAGCAAATTGATAGATAGCAATGTATTATCAGAGTTTCTTTCATAATACTAGACAAAACCCGAACAAACAAGAGGCAAAACATTGAAGTAATTCTTTCAGATTTTTGTGGGTTTTCTTGCAATCACTTTATCTCATTTGAAAATAATTTTTCTGCCTGAAAGCTATATGAAAAATACATATACAGCAAAGGAAATAGATGAATAGTCCTCAGGGGAGTAGTTCTGGCTATGAATATACTGTTGTCAAATGCGAAGTGTAAACAAACTGAAAATTTGGGATTTCCACCTGCCTAATTCCACCTACCACCTTCGATGGTAGCATTGGAAGAAAGCCTGTATAATAGCAATGAGAGGTTTCCCAAAAGGGGCAGGAATTTCAAACTGACAGAAGGTTGTCTCCTGTTGGTGCTGCACTAGCACCCATCTCTTACTCTGGGTATTATAAGGTTGGTAGGGTGCACACTGATCTGGCAGAATTTACTCAGGAAGTGGATTTGGTTGTGTTTAGTAAGGCTGGGCATTTAAAATGACAGGGATTTAAAATGTTATTTAGTCAGACCTTGGAGAATTTTTTTTCCTTTTTTTTTCTTTTGGTGTTTTTGCTTTTCAGGGTAGACAGAGACCCTTCATTCTGCTGAAGAGAGGGAGAAATCTTTGCTTCTCACAGCAATGTGGAGTTGTGGATGGGCCACCAGAGCTCTGTGCAAATGTGTTCCTCTGCCCAGTGCCAGTTTTGAGGACCTGGTGTGAACCACCTGGCAGAGCAGCACACATGCTGTGTTTTGATTTTTGGATTCTTCTTGTCTGCAGAGACTGAAGTATTAGTGTTTTGTTTGTTTGCAGTCTGGAGTGTGTATATCAAAGTATAGTGGTTTAGGACTGCCTCCAAGCCTGAATACAATCACTATCCTAAATATTTATTGTGGCTCTGTTCAGGAAAATCTGAGGTAAGGCCATGTTTAAACTTAGTCAGAGATCCATAGAAAGCATTTCCAGCTTTATGTTTGTTAAATAAATTCTGTTCCCTTCCAATTCTAGTTTTTTTCCTTCCTTGAGGGCAGCAAACGTAGCAAAGATGCATTGACTAAATGATTGAAATCTGCAGAAGTACCTTGGATCCACTGGGGCTTTGGAAGGTTTGACAGGTACGAGATAATGGCATCTTCTGTGCTCCTGCCTGACTGTGTGCCCCAGGCTTCACGTTGGCTCTTGCACAAAGATTCACCTTGGAATGCAAGTTGTCTGTCTGGGCTGATGGTGGGAAGCACCACAGCAATATGGTACTGATGTATCCACTGTGTGAACCTGTATGGCCATTGCCAATCTGTTTATTGAAAATAGCTCTTAAAGCAGCTCCTAAGATCTGCGGCTGTCATGTATATATATTCCTAAGGAACAAAGTAGTCCCTGTATACCTTATCAGCAGCCCTTTGTTTCTCCAATTTAACTTGAGCTGTGAAGGACAAAGAAAGCTTTTTGCCTTTTGATTTTGTTTTGTTTACTTTTTTCTTTTTAACTTGGGTAAAGAAAATAGGATTTGTAAACACTTTTTGTTTCATTAAAAGCTACAGATAAGAAAGAAATAGCATGGCACTGTGACCTCTGCAGTCCTTCATCCTGTACATACAAAGGGCAATATTCAAACCTGTATTGCTCTGTGAATTACTGTGGTGGCAGTCGGCAGACACTGACCCAGACCGTTCCTGGTGGTGAGGGAGGTGAATGGAACACTGAGAATCCTTCTGTGGTTGTGTTGTTTGCTTCTTGAAATTGAGGGACTGTTTGAATACTGCATGCTTCGTGATGACTTCTGCCCCCTCTCCCTCCAAGATTTAAAATATTTAACTTGCTAAAAGACTTTGGCTTGAAATCCCCTAAGTGGGGAAGCACTGATTGTTGCCAAGTTCAAGTGTAAAATTAGTTGTAAGTCCTTGTGGGGGAACAGTGCAACGGAGCTGAACAGTACACTGAAAATGAGAGTACTCTAAATCAAAACATGTTTGTTAATTAATGTTCACTGCTGGTTTCTGAGAGCACAGCTAGTAAACACTGGATCCAAAGTCCATTTAAGTTGATTGGCAAAATATTACCAGAATTAATTTGGGCTGGAATTTGAATTAATTTAATTTTCCAAGGTATTTATATCTCAAGTGTCTATTCTAAGTTGTGGATCACTCTTCCTTGGGTGTTTCATGAACATGATCGTACAGTGGTTTTATATGACTGCAGTGAATCAGACTCGGATATGTGTCTTCAGCACTAATTAATATAAGCTGTGGGAATATATAATTAATTTTGAATCCCAAGAAGGCACAGATGAATGTGGATTCTTTTCTTTGCATTTATATGTATTTAAAATAACTTTCTTTGAAGCTTTTTAAAAAAGGAATTAAAAGCAATGTTTAGGGAAAGCCTAAAGTAAAGGTTAATATTGCTGCTTAAGGCTTGCTTTTGCCTGGTCAGGATTGCTGGATGCTCAGATTAATTTCATTTATTGTCTAAGCTTTGTCTGACCCCTCTTTAAAGGTGAGGGTTAATCCACTGAAAAATTACTCTGTTCTGTATTGTATGCTGTTAAATCTTGCAGAATGGGTTCGGGTTGTTGATTATATTCCATCATTCCTGTTACACTAATTTAAGAGGAGCAGTATTTGAGGTATGTATTGAAACTGTTTGCTGTGCCCCAACATCATGTCATACAGTGTCAAGGCATTTTCCATTTACCCAGAGCTGTGCCGGTAGTGCTGTCTCATGTTACTGGAAGCTTGTGCCAGAACAGTTTGGCATCTTTCTTTAAAGTTCTCTACACAGTGCACCCTCTCTGGCTCTTCTGCCACCTGTGTGAGTTGGAAGAACATGCTGGGTATTTCTCCCCTTACTGTTTCCATTTAATTTCTGTTTGCTTTGTGAGAGCCAGGGAAGAAGTGCTGCTGCTTCATCCAGCCTGTGGGCAGGCCCAGTCCTTGGCCTGGCAGGGTCCTCCAGGCTGCTCTGTGGCTGTGGAACCGGCACAATTGTTGTTGCTGTTTGCTCAGGGAGGCAGGTCTCAGCCTCGTGAGGCCTTGGATGTGAGGCATTTTGCTCTGTGTGTTTTTTGCTTTGAAACTCTCCTAAAGAATTGAGTATGGATGTATTTTTCTTTATCTCCTGTAGTCATACAGCTTGTCCTGTGTTAAAAGATCATCAGTGTGGTGGTGAAGTCAGCTCTCAGAAGAGAGAAAATGGCAGATTAAGACTGCCCAGGTAGCTATGCCGTGGCTTACCACCTGCATAAATTTTAACGCTCTCCTTTGTGGTCACATTGGCCACATAGAATGTTTTCTGAGACTCCTATTTATCCAGCACATAGGAGGGGCTCTTTACCTAATGATCAGCTCTTGTCTGTTTTTGTCATTGTTGTGTGTGTACTCCAGCACCTACATGCTGTTGAAGCAATGTTTTCAGGATAGGATTATTAACTAACTCATGACTTTCCCTTGGTTCTCATTAATATAATAGCTTAGCGTTGCTCAGGCAATAATTACTTTGCCTTCCACACCTGCAAACTGAGGGCATATGTGTAATTTTATAGATGTAGTAACTGAGACACAAAGAAAAGAGAGTGTTACTTAGAATGCCTGATTTAAAAGGCTTTTGTTTTGAAGAGTCCTTAGTATTACATATCTGTGAGAGTGGATCAAAGAAAAGGTCATGATGTTTTTCTGACCCGTGAAGACTAGGAAGAAGAGCTGGGCTTTCTCGCCTCTTGTGTCATTATTGTAAATTGCAGACCTCTCTGATTTGAAATTGAGCTGGTGAAAGACAACATTTGATTTGTGCAAGGTCACATAGTGAAGAATGCTAAGTAACCTTAAAAGTAACCAGTCTCATCAACAATTAAGTCTTTGTTTTATCAGGAAAATGCCTGCTCTTTCTCTGCTGTTTGCTCTGAGCTAGTGATGTTCTGCACACTCACTTGTGTCAGTGGCAGATGGTTGCTACCTCCTCCATACCAACTACAATCCTTGCAGCAGTAAGTCTAACAGGTGGCATCAGAATGCTTCCCCCCTTTTTCTCCTCTGAACATTGTTTGCTGGAGCTTTTGGGACATGTGGCACCAAGCAACACTACTGTGGTAGCCCATGGTGTGGAAGTGGGTGCCCAGGGTACCTCTTGGGCAGCCTGGGAGTCCGTGAGTGTGATTCAGGATGGCACCAAGGCCTGGTGTTCTCTGAACTGCATTGCCAGAGAAATCGTATTACTGTCTTGCTCCATGTGATCCTGTACTAACTTTCCAGTTCAGTCAACTGATCTTGGCATTTTTGCCTTGTTTTCCGGGTACTTAAAGGAAAATGGTAATAATTACATTTAACTGTGGGTTTTTCTCCTTATAAAGTTGGTGGGAGTTTTTTAAAGAGTCTAAGGTCTCAGGGAGGGGCAGTGTGTCTCTGTCCAGCCTTATATCTGTGACAGTGTGAAAACAAATGTTTTCGTATTGATATGAAGCAGTTAAATAGAGATGAGTCAGATTTATAGTTGCTTTAATTTTTTTCTTCTTTACTTCCACAAGAATGTAAAGGGCTTTAGTGTAAGGAGAGAGAGATGGCCAGAGTGATCTGGCTTATCTGGTTGTGAATGCTTTCTGACTACAATACAATACACATCCAGTACAGAAACATAAATGGTAGTTCTCAGCAAACCATGTGAAGGCCAAGTGGAGATGGTATGGCTCTATTAACATGTGTCCTTGTGAGTAAATTGAGATGTGTATTTCAGTAATATAAAGAATGGTTTTTTTGTATGAATTATTATGTTAATTTTTCATGTAGATTGGGAAGGTAAGGGAGACTGTTGATAGGGTGAAACAAATTAGAGCATATGTGTTTTCTTTCATCAGTTTCCTTTCTTATATCCTTGAGTGTCAAGATTTCACATCACCTGTAGCTGTGTAACTTTGTTAGATATGTACTTAGCATATATTTATTCAGAGCCAGATTTTGTAACTCACTGACACCTGTTCTCTATTCCTTTGTAAGCTCACTGTTGTTTGCTTCACAGTGTAACTTCTCTTAGCAGGTAGGGTTGAAACTCTTCACTGAGTCAAGTCACTTATTTGCATGAACACATCCTTGTTGAACACAAAAGACACATAGATGAAAACAAAATGAAACAAAACACATAAATAGACTTCTGCAGCCACAGATGTTAATAGTAATTTACAATTGGTTTTAACCTAACTCCCTACCTGCCTAATCCTCAGAGTTTTGGTTTCCTCATGGCCCTAGTTCAAGAAGGCAGTTAAATACTAGTCTTAAGGACATTGTTATTCAAGACAAGCCTTTTAATATTTTCCTAGCGTTAAACCCCATAAGAATGGGATTAAATCCCCTCTTTGAACTTCAACGTGTCCTTTTTTATTCTGAATATGGATGTTTTTTAAATCGAACCTTGACAGGTAACTGTGTAGGGAAAGAATATTTTAGACCTCCTTTGATATTTTGTTGCATAAAGAGAGACGAAATAACCCTTAACAAGAAGGCTATTTTTCCCATTTCCCAATTTTACTTTTCATGACTTATGATGTTGTTGCTAAAAATACCCAGAGATTTTGGCAGCACAGGTGGTGGTTACAATGCCAAAGCAAAGTGCACACAGATGTGTGCCTTGTCCTTTGCCCAAGTAATCCCTCCTGCAATGCCCCAGGCTGGGCATGGCAGGGGGGCAGCAGGGCTGGCTGGGTGGGCACTCGAGGGAGCCAGGCAGCAGGAGCTGCTGCCCTGTGCCTGCCGTGCCCCCAGCCAGTCCTCCCTTCCTTCTGCCAAGCTGCCCAGGACTGCTGTCCCTTCATGGGGACAGACTGCTGTAGGCCAAAATCACTGTGTCTCCTGCTGCCTTTATGTCCACTCTGCCCTCTTAGTATTCAAGTCACTGGCTGTTCTGACTGGTTTTCTGATTTAAATAAGAACCCTCTGTGGATTAAGTGGAGACCCTTGGTTTCCAGTGTGGCTTAAGCTAGAATTTTTTTTTTTTTAAGTGTCCTCTACTGGTAAATGGGAAGGATGTTCAGTTGTACCAACTTGGTTCTTAAATAGTTGTGTGCTAATTAGGTGGGTCAACAGCTGGTCCTGTTGCTGACCATTCTGGCGGGTTTTTTTTGAAATAAAGAGAGAAGTATTTGCAATAATTTTTCTCTTCTGAAACTACTGTTTATGCAGTAGAGCTGCGGTCTGTTCTGTTACTCTTTTTAAGAAGAAGTAACATTCCTCAACATTTCTTAATGTATGCACTCAATCGAGTGAACCAAAAGCATGTAGCTGTGCCATTTGTTACTGTTCACTGCTCTTAGGGTTTGTAGATGTTGCATACAGGTGATTGGTGTGCAGTTACACATTTTGATTAATATGTGTATCTGGCTGGACTGATTTTGTTTTCTTGTTTTTGCACTGCTTCCCTTTTATTTTAGACTCAAATACCAAAAATACCTCAATCACAAAAGATATCTGCAGTGCAGAAGCCTGGAATTCCTGAGACTCCTGAGCCATGTGTCGTATTTTCGGTGTGGGAAAACAGTGAGGACAGGCAGCATGTTTTGCTCTGCTGCTGTCACCCCCCCAGGCGTGCTGTGGGCACATGGAAACTGTCCTCACAGACTTTAAGCACCCTTATGTTTCATTTTTGTTTTTCATTAGGTTTTTTTTCTCAGAAGAAGGGGGCAATAAAAAGAAAGGAAAGGGTGTGAGGGTGTTGGAAAAGCAGGGGAATGGGGGTAAACTGATGAAGATTCTAGTTCATTAATGTACTGAGAAGCCTGATTAGAGTGGCATATAGAGCTTTCAGAGCTTATTGTCTTGCCATAGATGTTCTGCCCTCTGAAGTAAGGAGGTGCTCAGCTAAGTGCTGTAAGGGGAAAACTACTTGCAATATGGAATCAATGTGGTACAGGAATTATGAAGAGAGATACAAGTACAAAGGTAAAAAAGCAAAATCCTGGAGAATAGCTGCTGCTGCCCAAAGAAAATAAGGGGGGGGGTATGTGGCAAGAAGGATAGTCTGGAGAGATGGAACTAACATGGGAGACAGCCACAGGAGTTAGGACTCTTGGTCATTTGTTATATAGAAGGAGAAGGAAAACATTATAAAATTACTAAGTTGGACTCTCAAATTTTTGCCCTGTGTCCCCTTAAGTTTTAGAAGTCTTGCAAGATGGAAATCCAGAGGCAAACTGACTTGTATTGAGTGAATGCACATCACACCCTCTAAACAATTTTCTTTTCAGAGGGGAAAATGCAAGATGCATTTGGTTTATAATCTTTGGAGAAGACAGTTGTCAGTGAAGACCTTGATAACGCCTCCCTAGTGTAATAGGAAAACTATGTATTCATCATCTAGGGAATCAATGCCTAGAATCTGCAATAAATTAGGCTTTTGCTTGCTTAAGAGACTACTGAGGCTGTGACAAACTGGCAATTAATGTCATTGATGATTAATGTTTGATTGTGTTGGAAGATTTATTTAATGATTAATAAAAACATCAGTGTATATTTATAAAAGAAGTTCATGGCTGTAGAACAATTTACTGGCTGAGGAAAAAATTGGTTGCTTTCTTTTAAATATCAAGTTGTTGTTACTTTAGTCAGAGATCTATTTGTAAGTAGGCAGCATTGTTTATTTGCAGAATCAACATAACTTTGAGAAACTGCTGTAAAGATGTTTCACAAAGTCAAAGCCAGATAAATAGCTTTCCCTTTCTCTCTGAAAGAGAACCTGAAATTTTTTATTCTCTTTCAATATCTGTAGGTAAATTCAGTTTTTTAGTAATGTTTTTCTTATAATGGCTTAATGAAAATGAGCATTCACGTTCAGTAAGAGGGAAAACTGCTTTTAGGTCACACTCACAAGTGTTTTGCTGATCTGTGGTGAAGAAAGCACAGATCAGGGTGTTTGTCTTTCTTGGCCCGTGCGGTTGTACATTGGTTTCTTTCATGCAACTTAAACTCTGGATTTGCTACTTCATTATTTTATTTGATTGTGTAATGCAAAATGAATTAAATCATACATGTTTTGAGCTGATTTTCTAAAGTAGTTATTTCAGAATCAAAATTGGGTTGCTGTTCAAGGGAAACCTGTGTTTTTATTTAAGTGAAGTGACCTAAAAAGCACAAGTCTATGCAAGACAAGGAGGTGCCTCAATGAATACAGTACTATGTTTGGCTGTTCGCTAGCTTTTCAATATGTATTCTTATCCCAGGCAATAGAAGTGTCTCCAGGTGTGTCTGCCTGATTTATTGCAGGCAGTCTGAAAACTAGACACACAGATCACCTTTTTGTTACTTAGGCTTAGAAGTTTGAGTGACATTTAACCATCTTTTAAAATTAAAGACTTGAGCGTTCTGATGGGGTTGAGACTCCTGTGGAAGCTGCTGTAGGTACAGAGACTGTCCTTGGTTGTATTTACTCTTCTGAAGTTTGTAAGGCAGCCCAGCAGTTTTCTCCCTCACTGGAAGTTGCATTGTAGCAGCGCCGGTGAGAGGGGACAGTTGACTTATTTTTCTCTAAATTTCTTGGATGTAGTTTTAGTATCTGGCACGCTTCTTCAGGAACAGCTTCCCAGAAAAGCATTTTAAGCTCAGTATTATCTAGTGCATGGGAAGCACAACACATAGGCTTTATTATGGGTTCTTCTAATAAGTTCAGGTGACCTTGGGTAAGTTACTTAATATCTTCATGCTTTTGTTTCCTCTCCCACTCTTTGCCCTTGTTGTCTGTTAGCTGGGATGGTATCTTTTACTGAGCACAATGGAAAGCTCATCTTAGATAGGTCATCCAAGTATTATTGTAATGCAAATGAAAAAGATTCTTTTTCCCTTTTAGCTGAAGAACTTTGACAGTGAAGGGTACTAGTGTTCTTTTGTTTCTACTGTTACTGTTATAACTACTGATCTTCCTCTTGCTGGGCTTTTCTCTTTATTTTGGATCAGAAAGCATCTACTTTATGCAAACGCTTCATACTTCCAGTTGTTGATCAAACTGGGAGGATGGAGGAAGAAAAAAGAAGACGTGAGGTTGGGCTCGTCTGATTAATATTCAAAGATTATTTTTACTAAAATAAAGGGAAACTGAATTTTTCATTTTGGGTCAAATGCAGTGTTCCTGATGTGTCAAAATAATTTATTCTGATGTATGTGAAGCTAATTGTGTTGACATTTAAAAAAATGTGTTTGTTTCCCCTTGCAAGGGAAAGTGAAGTTCTCAAATCGGGACCAGGAACTACGTTCCTCTTTGTGCAAGCTTGAACTAAGGGCAGCATGTGTAGGGTTTTCATTCCTGTTGGAGGGGCTGTGGAGCCAGCTCCCACCACTCAAATGGCAGACCACTGAGCAGCCACCATCCTTGATCTGGTTCAGAGCAGGAGTTGAAATCAGAATTTCCATGATTTCTCACATACAGAAATAACAGTAAATAGTGCTGCAAACAGGATCATGTAGATCCTCCTCAGCCAGGGGGGACCAGGGGCTGTGGGTAAAAGGGAACAGTGGTTTGCAAATCTAACATTGATTTGGGAGTGGGCAGGTGTTTATTACACAAGCTTGAAAAGTTCATGTTGTGGGAATGTTTATAGTTTATTCTGGAACTGCTGGAATAAACTATGTACTTTGTGTTCTTTGTGTACTATCTTGCTGAACTGGAACCAAATAAGCCCAGCAATTTGAAAACATTTTTAATTTGGTTGAGGCCAAAGCATTTGGCAAAATTCACATATATATATATATCTGTTGTTTTGGTTACTCTGAAGTTCTAGTTGTGGCAAAATGAACTGTCTAAAGCAAAAGCTGAAAAATATTAAGTCTGGTTTAATCTTATTGAGAAATGTCTTTTCTATTAGCTATGCATTTTATAAATTAATTCAATGGTTACATGAATAAAAAATAAGTCTGTTAGCATAAAACTTTGTAATAGTATTAAAAACCTTTTCATCTCTCATTTCCTTGCTTGTGGTACACACAGCACAATAGTCATTGAACAGTAACAGTAGTGAACTGATTATCATTCACAAAGTACTTGAGAGTGAAGAGTTAGAAATATGGAGTGGGAATGACATTTATAGCATTGGCTGTGAAATACTCATGGAAATCCACTTCTTCCATAAATATCACTTTGACATTAGTTTAGGACTTAATAAGTGGAACTGCTCAAGACGATAAAGATTCTTTATTACATCCAGATAGCCTTAGGAAATATTTCTGTCTGCCATTTAAAAAAAGGTATGAAAAAGATGTGAAAAGGTTTTAAGTTACGAAAAGCAGAAGAGGATTGATGTGAAGTTAATTGATGTTTAGAGCATATAAAGTAGGGCCAAATTTTACTTCTACATTTACATAAATGGAGTCAAAGCCCATTCTGAATGGAAAGGAAATGCATCTTGATTTCTTTCCAAATTTGTCAAATGTTTTCAAGGTATTTTTGCTCCGAGTTTCAAAGTGCCCATGTGCAAAGTACAGGCTGTGTTTCACTGTAGCACACATAAAAATGCTTTAGCTGAGGAACCAAAATAACTCAGAGGTGACCTTTTGCTTCAAGACCTGACAGCTTTAAAGGCAAGTTACAGAGTCATAGAATCCTTTAGTTTGGAAAAGATCATTGAGTCCCACCATTACCCCAGCACTGCCAAGCCCACCACTAAGCCATGTCCCTAAGTGCCACATCTACATGTCTTTTAAATACCTTCAGGGATAGTGACTCCACTATTTCCTCAGGCGGCCTGTTCCAGTGCTTGACAACCTTTTTGGTAAAGAAATGTTTCCTAATATTTAATCTAAACCTCCTATGACAGAAAACTTGTTCTCTTTCTTTTTACTTGGTAGAAGAGAACATTCCTTGTTAAGTGGACCTGCAGATTTCCTGAAGTGAGTTGCCTGCAAAAGGAGTATTTCCAGAGAGAGGAACACTTCCTGAATTGCACTTCATTCTTTTGTTTCCTTTTGTTGCTTTTTCTTGCCACATTATTTTATGGTATTCTCCAGGTCATAGGTTTGTTGTCATAGTGATGATACTCATCTTTGTAAAATAATAAAATAATTTAATTTCTTGACAGCAGGAAGAGAAAGTAGATCAAGTTGTTGATATGCAATATCATAAGCATTCTTCTTGGCAGGAAACTTGTACAGATGATAAGTCTCCTAACAAAAACCAGACTTTTATTTTCATGGGGAGATTTTAATTGAGTTTTAGATTAAAAATGGTTAAGACTGTTTCAAGCTGTTGTTTACCTTTCTGTTCTACAGCTATGACTACATTTTTTTTTTTAAAGACACATAGTACTGCATGTCCCTTGAAAAGAAAAGCAGCCAAAAAACCCCAAACCAACCCAAAAACCTAAAAATGGGAAGTTAAAATGTTCCTGCGGTAACTATTTTGGTTTGACGTTTTAATTATAACCCAAAGGCCTCAATATCACTGTAAACCTGGTATTTATATGTAGCAGAAAATTGTCTTTACTTGCAAGAGCTCGTAGTTCAAGAGAAGAGACAAAGCAGGTGTCTGAAGCAAGGATGTGGACTGGGGCCACTGCAGCTGAACCCACACACTCAGTGCTGCCAGTACTGATTTGTATCATAACCTCCTGCTAGTGCTAGGTGCAGTTGATCCAGTCGTCATAGATAAGTGGTTTAAACTTGTTTTCATATGAGTAGTTTGTTCTCTGTACAATGCAGGCAAAGCTGACTCAACCAGGAGGTAAGTTTGTCTGAAAATTTGTTGCTTATTGTGCTTTAACTGTATGGATTTTTTTTTTTGTCCCTGGACTTTAACCTCTTGGGTTCAATTTCTTCTTGCTGGGCCAAAGACATTTAAAAGAAGATGTTATTGCAAATCCAGACTAAAATAGCTCAATCTTGCGAGAATGTGCAAGAGAGGTTACAGCTGCAGATTGCTCCATGAGAAAGATCTTTCCAACTCTCCCTAGGACACTTGTAGTACAATGGGAATGCCCAGAGGGGTATTCTACAAGGACGGTCCTTTTTAGCTTGTGAATTTATATTCGCTTTTGACTTCCAGTTTATAACAGCTGGGAAAAGTTGATTTTCTTCAAAACCCTGGGGGCGATTCCTCTAAAAGGGTAAGAAGTATGATGATAGGACCTTCACTATGAAATTGCAGTTAAAGGCAAACCATTTATATACTTTTGAAGGCAGCTACTGAGTTAGTTCTGAACGCTCTCCTTACTTAGTTTACCTTGAAATAAAACCAATGTGACTTGTCTATGCAAACATCGCCTTGCAGAAGGACATACCTTTGTTGTCAGTGAAGAGCAGTGGTGGGTTCCTTCACCACAGAGCCCAGGGTGTGATGGGCTGCAATACCCAGGTTATTGCAGTAACTTGTCCCTGAAAGCATTTAACCAGTAAGTTTCACTTGCTGAGTTGTCCCGTCACTCCTGAGGGTAGTATTTATTGTTACCAATGTGGGAGAAGGAATTAGATGGTTTCCATTTCATTATGAAGTTTGGGGTGGTTTTATGTTTCATTTAGGGCCGAAAAAAAAGTGTTTTGGAATTAGCTGAGTTGTATTTTGAAGAAAAAATGAGCCCCTCACACATTCCTTTCAACTGTAAAACACAGTTGACTGGTACCCTGGTCCTGGCTGTGAGAACTAATGATCTCTGAAAACACTGAGGAGCAAGTTACTGCAGGATCAGAACTTCCAGCAATGCCTAGTTTGGTCCTTGACTGATTGTTACAAAAAGCATCTTTATAGAAATTTGAAAAGGCTATACTCCAGAAAGTAATTTATTGCATTTCTTTATCACATGCTTTGAATGAATGCTGAATTTGATAATTTTTTGGTTAGTATGTTGGTTTTTTTTCTTATTTTGCTCCCCCTTCTACCTCCACTGAAATTTGGATTCTGATATATTTGATTTTAGCTGTATAGATAACTCGCTTCTCTCAGAACATCATCTTGGCACCAAAATTACAATAGAGGCTGTTTAGAGGTAAATGTGGATAAACTTTAGTGCAACAGGTGGGTAATTCCTTGTTTGGGAAAGGTATAAAAGTAGCCGTAACTGATTGTTCTTTTGGTTTAATACACTGTTAAATGGTTTTATGATCCACTTAGGATATGCATGACTGAATTATTTATGAGAGGAAAACTTGAGGGACAACATGGCTTGGAAGTGGGCCTTTTATCTCTGGGTTGAAAGTTCAAATTAACCCAGTTTGGAAGGCTGTTCTAGCATATGGTAAACTGGATAGTCAATGCTGTCATATGGCTAAAGCTTAGACTTGCATCAGGGTTCCCAGGCATCCAGGGCACTGACCACTTTGCTCCTCTTTTATTTGAGGTATATTGCCATGGAAATGAGTCTGGGGCAGTATTTTGAACAACTCCGAGTCAGTTGGTTATCTGGGCAGTCAGAGCCCAGCAGCTGGAGGAGAAAGAGGCTCTGACTGTCATCACATACACTCAGGCCTTGTCTTGATGAAGTAGCAAAATGGTATTTTAACTATAACTGAAGGTGGGTTTTACCTTCCCAGTTATACTGCTCTGCTTTCTAGCCTGCAGATTAATTTTAAGATTTTAAAAGTACTTGTCGAGTAAAGTCTGAATATGGAACCTTTTAAGGGCCTCCTTCCTCAGGTAAATTGTCTGAGTATGGTGTCCATGCATGATGCTTTTAGTTTTTCCCTCAGATAAAGATTTTTTTATTTGTGTGTGCAGGTGTGGTAGTCACACTCATATTTCTTTTTTTGTACTAGTTTTATATCAATCTTTGTGGATGCAAAAAGTTTATTAAGAGGTAGCAGAAAACAACTGTTGTTAGTATTAATATTCTGGTTAATGGTTAAAATAACAGGGAGAGCCAGATGAAATAAACATTTATTTTTCTTCCGATTATGACAACATACAACTTTGAGCAGTATCGAGCAGCAGAGAAAACTACAGCATTCAGACCTTAAACACTGATCAAGAAAAGGCCTTGTTATTACTCAGAATGATGTGCCATCTGCTAGATTTTAACCTCTAGGTGCTCATGTAAGAAAGCCATCAAAAATTTGGCAATACACTTGTGATTGCAAAATTCTCTATCTTTTTTCCCCTTGCAAATTAGCTGCTTTAAAATAAAATGTAATTAAAGTAGTGCTGGGGTACTAGTCCAAAAATATTCTGTGCCACTTCGCTACCGGGTATTGACATATAGTAATGAATTAATTAAATTCTTCTGATTTTATGGCCTATGCAACACATACTGATTTCCATTCATGCATGCTTTATAAATGTGATGCTGTGTGTGTTAATGAGTTCATATTATAGTACATCTTGTTAAAATCAGGTATGCTGGGATTCCGTATGTTAGGACAACTACTTTAAAAGTAAGACCCAAAAATCAATAATTTAGCTAAAAAAAAAGACAAATTCATTACAGTTATGCTTAAACTTTAAAAATGCGAAGTCACAGATTAAGATAGGTGCTTTCTTTGTTCTTCTTGTTCTGCTTTTATAGGAAGTAGGCAAGATAGTGGACTAAAACATTCATTCAACTCTTAAAACCCAACCAAACACCCCAAAATGAACAAAAACCCCAACAAGTTTCTGGAGACTGCTGCTGTTTGTGGGTGGAGACCAGAGAAAAGGAAAGGAAAGCAGTTGGCAACACATCTAAGATGACCCATATCTTGAACATAAAACGAAAATGTTAGCATTGACATTTTGTGCTTTTTTTTAAACCAGATAAGTGGAAAAAAGATGTGGCTTGAGCCATACACACAGTCTATAGGCTTGGATGCTTTAAAATTGCATGTACCTGTTAAAATAACTGAGAAGGAAGAAGGCAGGGATTTCCACAGATCAAAAGGTCTGTTAAGTAGAAAAGCTCTATGGTTTTCTGTATTATACAGCTGAAAAATGGTAGTGTTGAGATAAAAGGAGTTTACCTACTGCTGGTTTTGCATTGAAAGGTTTATTGACTTTCCACAGACATCAAGAAAGTGTTCACTTGCTTTTTAATTTATTGCCGCGCTGATGAGCAGGAGGAGCCTCTCTCTCCCAGTGCAGAGCCCAGGCAAGCTGTCAGAGTGCCTAGTAGTGCTAGGCTCAGTCAGCAGCCCCCCACAGCCTGATTCAAAGTACAGCAATGGTCCTGGGCCATCAGCATCCCTTGGATAAGTCTGTCTTGGCAAAAAATCATATTAGGAAGGTATTGTTTCTGAGAATTCCTTTACGCATTTGGAAAGAAGCAAGTGGAGACCAAGGCAGTCGTGTCCACTTGGCAGGATAGCAGCCTTGCTTTTGCAGCTACAACTCTTTGGCCCCGCGAGCTGCCTCTTCTGGTGAAGGTCCATGCCATACTGACACTGGCCCAGCACTCTGAAACTGCCAAAAACTCAGTCTAGAAGGGGCCTTTAGACAGAACAGAAATGTTGCGAGTAATCCTATTGCTGCACTTTATCTGCAGATTTGTCTTGTGTGGGACTGGCCCTGCTGGTTCTGGGGGAAGATAAAACTGAGACATTACTCAGAAATGTGTGTGCACTCACTTGTGTATACAGAGACCTGCATCAAATGGTTTTTCCATGTTTGGTGGTGGAGTTTCTCCCAGACCATTTGGCACACATTTAATAAAGGATTAGAAGAGAAAGGAAATGTCCTTGAAAAAACTTAAGCATTTAGGAAAGACTTTGAAGTTCCATTGCTGTTGCTTTCTTCTTTGATCTCCAGATGTACCAGTCATTTTTATTCCCATGCACGTGATTATTAATTGCATTTATATTTAATGTTTTAGGGGGCAACACTGTTTTACCTTTGATCAGCAGAGAAGGTGCTGGGATCCCATCGGTTCACTCCAGAGCAATAGAACTTGTTCAGATAATATGATAGCAAGCTTTAGATTTTTTTTTTCCCCAGAGAATTGTTGCCCTACTGAATTCACAACTTACATCCTGTTCCTTCTCTGAGGTTTTAACCTTAAGATGGTTCATTACAGGACCTCATATTATGATTTGTATTTATTTTGTCAATGACAGGGGTTTCCCCACAGTGAGAGAACTATGGAAATATCCAAATTCCTCATGTACAGTTAAAAGAAGGGGGGAAGAAGATATTATTATGCCCTCTGCTACAGTGATTTGTTTCCTGGATCTGCCATAATGCACACTTGGAGTGTAATTCTCAAATATTTGCAATGTAGAAGGATTTACACAATTCAGCACAGAGATCCAATTTATAAACAGTTCTAGAAACCAGAACAGCAAAATGAAATCTAATTATTGTTTCAATCCAAACCGTGTGTTTTGTAGAAATCAGTCCATGTAGAGAAGAAATGGAGCTGCCATCCAACCCAGTAAAATTTTATCAAAAAAAAGTTTTTTGAGACTCCCCCACTGTCACCTAGACTACTGTCTCAAAGAAATACAAATACACAGTGCCCTACACTGTACTTGGAGCAACTTCAGACTGGCTGTGAACTTGGGCAAGTATTCCTGTAGGGATTTCACACAAGGTTACTTTCAAGGTTATTTTCAAATTTTCAAGTTTGATGACCTTATTTTTATAAGTAAAACCTGAGATTACAAGGGTGGTAAGGCACTGGAACAAGTTGCCCAGAGAAGTTGTGGATGCCCCATCCCTGGAAGTGTTCACATTGATGGGGCTTTAAGGAACCTGACCTAGTGGATGTCATCCCTGCCTGTGGCAGGCTGGTTGGAATTAGATGATATTTAAGGTCTCTTTCAGCTTAAATCATTCTGTGATCTTTTTTTGAAGTCATCACTTAATGAGTTGTGCTTAGATTTGGTCCTCCTACTCAGAGTTTATACTTCTTCAAAGTGATTTCTTTCCTTTTTGGATTAAAAGTGAAATGGTTTAAGAATATTTCTGGTAACGTTTTTCACACAAGCAATGCAATTCACTTTGATTGTGGTGCTTAATAGCCAGTAAGTAGTACTGGCTTTTCTTTGCAGAATGCAGCAGTTGGAGCTGTTTGCCCTGAATTATAACACAGACTGTGGGACTTGATAAGAAGACACTGTGTGGGAGCAAGATAAAATTATATCCTTGGGATTATACTAAAAATACATGTGTGAAAATGGTGTTTTCATGGCACAGTTTGATTTAACCTGTCCTTGAGGATATCACACCTCTTTTTGCCAGGTGCAGTTTTATCTTGCTTCGCAGATGACATGTGGGGAAAATAAAGCACAGTGATAATGGTCAGTGTCCTGTGTATCTGAAGCTTTGCAAGCAGCAGTTGCACACTGTTTATAACCTCAGGCACTCCATGATTTTTGTACTTATCCCTGCTTGTCAGACCAGGATCCCCACTGGGTATAAGGGCTTGTTCAGACTTCTATCTTAGGAGCAGTAGAGGACATGATGTCTGTTTTACTGCTGGAGCGTTGCCTCCCTACCTGTATTCTAAAAATGACAGTTGGCTCGAAGTTAAGATAATGTTATGAGAAGAAATAGGCACAGGAACACTTAAAAATAAACATAGCTTTTGCTTTACACTACAAAAAATTAATAAATTTAATTAGAATATCTGCTGCTTGGAGTTTGATGCATAGAAATCAGTATGAAGTAAGAAAGGTTTGACTCCTTATCATCAATCAAGATGTATAGATTATTTACTATCTGGTAGTTACCATTACACAGGACTCCACAGCCTGAGTGTATCTCAGATGTTTTCCAGAGTCCTGGGGGCATGTGTGAATTTGCTTAAAAACGTTGACCTGTCGCCTAGTATCCATTTAGTCTGGGAGAGAGAGGAGAAATCTGAACTTCTTGCTCTGTTTTTACATCTCTGGAATATCTTGTATATTCAGAATAAATTTTGTTTTTTGGTTAAAAATGAATAGTCCCATTTTTTAAATAGCGTAAGCCCTAAGCTCATTGAATCATAGAATATACTGAGTTGGAAAGATCATTCAGTCCAACTCCTGGCCAAATGTTAGTGCTTGGAAATCAATTACTTTTAATACAAAGTAATTTGTATTAAAGGATTTGGTCTCCTATGTGTGGTTTGTTGTTGCAGTCAGAACCTGGACTTACCTGGAAGCAGGAAAAATGCACCAAAATTTCTTGAGTGAGTTTATGGTGAGGAAGATGCTACTTCAGGCTGTAGCGCTGTCGCATTTTGTCTCTTCAGGGATTCATGTAACTAACACCATGGGCAGAAGAATGAAAGGCCCCTAATGTTTTACTGCAAAACTCTCTTTTAGAAAAAAACTGGGTAGATGAAGTTATGTGATGCTGTATAGACTTTTGGTGGTTATGTCAGATACACCTTGTGCAATTTTAACTAGTAACAATGAACACATGATAGCCTAGGCTTGGATTATGTGATCTTCTAAATGGAGCTAGTAAGTACTTTATGGACAGCAAAACAATCTTAAGATCATTCAAAAAATTATACTTAGTTTTTGACATGGAATAGGTGTTAATACTAAACCACATCTTGTACTTGGACATCTGCAGTAGAAATGGACTCGGGGTCTAGAAAGTGTTTAGAGGAGGTGCTGTGTGGGAGCTGTAATGGTGACCAGCCAGTTTGACCTGTTGGTGGTAAGACAGATTGACAAGGAGTCCTGCCTATCTATGGTTTTTCTGTGGGGCTCCTCAGTCACCCAGAGTCACTGTACATGATAAAGACTATGGCTGGCACTAAATAAGTCTACAGTCTTCAGTGTCTCTCAATCTACAAGAAGGGTCAGTGTTTGGTCTGGTCTGCAACCAAGGAAGGCTTCCCATGGCTTTGTCTGGCTTTAGCTCAAAGCAGTGAGGTTGGAGGGAGACACAACTGTCCCTTTCCTTATAGGGGTTTTAACAATCTTATATTTTTTCACTTTATTTTCTTGTTTGTCCTTTCTGTAAGGGAAGCTCTGTTACCGTTTTAATATTTCTTCGGTGCTAATAGAAGAGTAGGATTTGTTGGTGTATCTCTCTTCCAGTTCGATTTTGAGTTACTATCTGTTCCTATTCATCCTTTTCCCTCCTCTGCCATAACCACACAACAGTCAGTCTTAAATGAAACAAAAATTAAAGATTAGAGAGATTAGAATGAGGAATTACTCAAAGCCTTTCTATGAGAGCTATAATAAAATAGAAAGTCCTTTATGTAATGTGCTGTATGCACTGAAGTTATTCCTTTAAATAAGGAAATGGGCTATTACTGTCAGAATTTGTTGTGCATGGTGAGATGCTGTGAATTTGGACAAGTCCAAAAGGATCAAGTCTGTGATACAGGATTCCCAGGGCTATAAAACTCATGAGAACTGTATAGAATAGGGTTCTAAATATTGTCTCGGAGAGAGTAGAGCACATATTCATTACGTGGAGATGGAAACAGACTTCAAATTTCTTTTGCCATCAATGAGCTGTGCTATTTTATTTTGCCCTAAGCAATGGTTGTCTTGCCTGCTGTGGCAAGAAGTGCTGGAGTAGGACTGCTGGAAATCAGGAGTGAATGGCCTGAAAGTGCTGAGAGGGTGAATGCTTGTTGGGCTTGACTATTTAAAAACATTGTAAGTGTATTTCAATAAAGAAACAGTCAAAGCACCATCCATTTAAAATAAACTGTATAAGAAGTAAATCTTCCTGGCTTCACCACCTCCAGAGCAGCCTGGTCTGTAAGTTGTGATGGCAGTAGCCCCATAGGATGAAGGGGACTGAAGGGCTGGCAACGATCAGAGTTGAGCAGGGTAGGGAGTTGGAGAGAGAGTGGCAGGCCGGGAGCTACCTTCAGCTTCCCAGAAAGACAGAACAAATTTGGGGTGGGGGATGGGCCACCTTCTTGTTGCCTCTTCCTCCTCCCTGCTTTTTCTATTTGCTGCTTTAGGTGAATGAGTTGCTTAGGCTGAAGGCCTGATTTCAGCCAGGGTAGCATGTGGGTCACAGACACCCAGATCATGGACTTCTTCTAAGGGATCTGTTGAAAAGAAAAGCAACTTTCCTTGTCAGACTAAAATACATTTTAGAGCTCTTCACAATGCTGATAGAAAAAAATATAGGAGTCTAGATGTTAGAAGTTCAAAAACCACTGCTGATGTGCAGCTGTTTCGCCTGGTGCTTTCCTATCAGCATCCCGAACCCATCCTTTTCTGCTTTTATGAGACGCGTGTCTGCAGTGGATATGCCACTTCTGCTGCGCCCTCCTACTTGTCATTTGAATAAATCTGTTCCTCCTGCCAAGGGGCTGAGTGGGGCACATGCCAAGATGCAATCGGGTTTTGCTTTGCAGGAACAAAAGATCAATCTGACTCAGCAATTTAATTTCTAATGATGTGCTTGCCTTCTCCACTCCCTTCAGGCATCTGGTTTATGCTTGAAGTATGTGATAGCTTGTATTTAGACTTAATTTCTGTGCTACTTAATTTAGCATTCAAGATGTTTTTGAAGACCTATGTTAAACATTAACTTTTTCTACAGGCTAAGAATGATTGGACTGTGGATGTGGTTGTAGCTGCTGGTACTGCCTTTGATTCCCTCCAGAACAGGAGAGGTCATTCAAACGCTACAGTAAGTGTTGAGAAGCCTGAAGCTTAATTCCTGATAGATTTCCCTCTCCCATCTTCTGTGCCTTTTGAGATTCCAGTTTTGCAAGGAGTCATAATTATTTGCCAACTACTTTTATTCACACCACCAAGAGGCAGGTGAACTGAAGTCAGAACGTGGCTGTGTTGGGAGCTCTCTGCCCTGATCCTCCTGAGATAGTCTGGCACAGCTTATCATGTTGGAGATAGTGCCTGGCTTCTCATGCTGGCAGGTGGAAATTATCCAGTGCAGTGTTCCTGATAAACAGCTTGTTTGTCTGGAATCCTACCTTAAGCCATCCTAAATCTTATTGAATCTCAGGGTGAAGTTGAATTTTCTTCAGTACCTTCTCTGCACACTAACAGAAGTGAAAAGCTTCTGTAGCTGACTAGCAATTTTGTCTTTTGATTTTGGAGTGGGTTTTTTTTCAGAGGTGGGCAGGTGAGAAGCAGAGACTTTTCAGAGAAGGATCAAAATTGAAGTAAGTGAAATGGTTAGTTTATAGTACAGCTTGCAGCTTTTACTTTCTATGTATTCGTGTGACCTACTCATTGTCTTGCCAGTCTGGTTGTCTTGATTTTGCTGTTTTAAAACACAGTGGAATGTGGCGTTATGATCCCGTTCAATGTTTACTTGGTTATAACAACAGTTTGTCTTTGATTCTGAAAACCCCATTGTACCATGATATGCAATCATGTCTCCAGAAGAATTTATCATGAGAAAAAGGAGGCAAAACCAAAAACCCTGGAGGACACAATAACCCAAATCAATCCACGGTATGGTTTTTATTTGCTATTTTTTTCTGTGTTTATTTCCTTTTTCCTTTATTATTTTTTCCTTGTGTTTAGACAGAAGATGCCAGGATGGGAAGGATCCAATTTTAACAGAGTTTAATAGCCTCTTCTGAGTCGTTGCAAGGCAGTTGTAAATGTAGTGTGGCCAGCACTTGTGGTGTATTTTATACAAACTCAGTACCAACCATCTCTTTCTTAGTGTATAAGCCCTTCTGTTTTTTTGGCGTCTGCCTCTTTTCCTGGCACTGCTGATTTAATTTCACAGGCTGTACTAAACTCGCTTTTTATTTAAACATTTCTTAAGGGGTTAAAATCTTAATGTATTATAATTCTATTATATATCTTCTGAAAAATGCATCTCTGAAATGAGTTTGTCCAGATTTGTCTATGAAAGCAATCAAAACCCCACATTTCTTCCTAAGGGCTGTTGTAGTCTGGTTTAAACACAGTGCATAGCAATCTGGCACTTCACTGAATTGGATGCAATCATGTAGGCAAAGCTGTATCTCTTGTGTGTATTTTCCACAGCCCTCTGGATTTTTTTCTCTTAGAAAATCCGCCTCATTGTTCATTTGCAGTTGCAAATAGTTCCAGTGCAATAGCACCCAGAGATGCTTCAATAAAACCAATAGCAACTTATTAAAAGATGACCATAAATCAGTAGGTCTCTGGAGTAGATTTAGTGGTTTGGCTGCTTTCCAACTGAAATTAAAATCACAGAATTGCCATTAAGTTTATTAAAAAAGTATGTTGTGGAGATGAGAAGCAAAAAACCGAATACATAAAATGTAGCTGAAATATGACAAACTGCTATTATTAAAACATAAGTGCTTTGCATCCTACATTGGTAAGTAATTATTCTCCAAAATAGAAGTGCCAGAGGCTTCCACTAATGCATCAGGGACTTCCCTAGCATAGATTTTTACAAGAAGATACTCAGCTACTGCAGTAAGGAGTGATTGTAGAAAAGGGGAAAGAAAAGGTAATGAAGGTTATATTGTGTGACATGTGGATTGCTACGCATTTCTGGATATGACACAAGAGGCATGGCTGATGACAGAACTCTGCTTCAATCATTCTCAGGTGCAGATGCTGCTGGGCTGGGTTTTCCTTACCAAACCATTACCATTTTGAAGGACAGATCCTCAGCTGCTCTGTTTGCTGGAGTTGTAATTATTTAGAGTATAAAAGAGTCTTGTTGGGATTTCTAGCCATGCTGAGAGAAGTAAGGAATAGTGATGGTGGCAGACACAAGCCTGAGATAGGCAAGAGATGCTGAACACAGGCTGTGGAGATCTGTGTCCCTGCAAACAGGGCAGATGTGTGTTCTCTCTCTGAAGATCTGGGTGAACACAGCTGAGCAGCAATGAAGCCCAGGCTTCACATCATCTTCTCTGGTGTTCACTTGTGCTGGCAGAGCTTCAGAGTGATGGGTGCTGCTGATGTGGGCTGAGATTCTCAACACTGGTAAACGAGGAAGTCTGGAAAAGCACAGCAAAATGACTGTGGGGGATTTAATGATTTCTAGGTAATAGTGTTGTGAAGAATTCGTCTGCTTGCACTTGTGCAGAGCTCTCTGGAGTAATACAAGTGCCTCATGGTGAGGGCAGAGGAATCCCAGTTGTTGGAATACTATGGATTATACCATACAGATGTCATAAAGGAGGTGTTATCCTTGTACAGGACTTCTGCAAAATCGAGTCTGTCTGGAGTGGGAGTGACCTACTGTTGGGGATAATAAGAGAAATGTTTTAAGTGAGGAATGACTGTCAGCCTCCACATGTGATACTTGATCTGTGTTGGAAGGAAATACAGACATCTAGAATGGGAGAGAGCTGTTGTGTACCTTCTCCAGATCCTCAGTGTGGCTGAGGTTTCCCACAGTCTCGAGCAAGCATGGAGACTTGGCTTCCAGGCTGGTGCATCACAAACAAGACAGCTTGCAGATCATAGCATATTGACAGGAATTGCAAATGCATTTAAAAATGAAGAAAATAGCAAAATATGACAGTTTGAGACATGAGAAAGCTGAATAAGAAACAATGAAATTCGGCCTTATATATAATCAAGTGTATTGTGTGGTTCTGTATTCAGTAGAAGAAAGCTAAAGCAAATACTTCTGTGGGGCAAGACGGTTTGCAAGAAATAAATGGTGAAGGAGACTTAGGTGAAAGTTAAATTAGAGTCTGGTTTTCAGTTACAGATCTGCTTTATAAAGCTGTGGTACCTGCATTTAAAATGCTGCTTTATTTCTGCGCTTTTTCAGTGTCAGAAAGACACAGACTAACTGGAAGGAGTTTAGATAAGAAAGCAATAAATAATTTAAATGCTTTTGGGGAGTCTGGAGAAAGAATCAAGTACAGATTAAGTTTGGCAAAGTGTAGACTGTGGAAAGCTATAAATCTACATCCCCTCGAGAGTAATAGCAAGGAAAGGAGTGCAGCAGTGCTCTGGGGTATGTGTGAGCAGAGTCTTCTGGCACACAGTTGTGATGAAGCTCTGCAGGGCTCTGCCTAAACAAGTCAGACTGCAGGAGCAGGACTTACATGAAGCAAGAGTATGAACAGTCATGAAGGCAACAAACAATGCGAGTCTCGGGGGATACCAGCTGCTAGTGAGTGAAATGAGAGTAATTTTACTGCTTAGAATGATTTAGCTTAGAATTAGGCTAGAGGAGCATGATAAAATACTAAAAATTGAGAGGAATCGCATGGAGGAGTTGATGATGAAAAAATCCCAAAAGTAGAAACTGGGAGATGCAGGAGATGGACTGTATCCTTTCTTTTTTTCCCTTCTGCATGGAGACATATGCAGATATGGCTCACAGTACTGTAGGAAATATTACTTGATATTGTTTCAATTTTTCAAATTTTTTTTTTGCTTATGTGTTTTGTGTGTTTGTTTTTATTTCTGTTTCTTTACAAGCTAGAAAAGGAACAGAGCTAGATGGAAGGTACAGAGCTGCAATTTCATTACAGTTTCATACTGAACTGAGCTGTCCTCTCACAGATTGAATGGGCTTTTCCTTAGGAAAGTAATTAAGAAATGAAGCAGACTCGATAAAATAAGAACAGTGATTTAAATCTGCTTTTTTCAAACTATTATGTTGCAGTAAATCTTGATTTAAATTGGCTATGTAAATAATCTTGATGTTAAAACTCTTTCTGCTGTGGAGACATCGAATCTTGAGGCAGTTCAAGAGGTTTTCTCTGTTTTGTGTAAAGTTTGCCACTGGTAATGTTTTATGTGTTTCCTAAAGAAACAAAGAAATAAAAAAAAAATCCAACTCCAGAGTAAACAAGCTTTTCTGCCAGCTCCAAAGACTTTGTTGGCTGCGCTGTTACCTATCTAGGATAGAACCAAGGGCCTCCTGTGCCACACCTGTGGAATCCCACAGGATTCTGCCTGCACCCACCCAGTCAGCAGCCAGTGATCTCCAGCGACTGCCTGGGGATGCCTGCCTTCTGTCGAGCTGGGTTACAGCCACATCACACCTCCTTCCTGCAAGGCACAGGGCTGGCATAGTCCCTAACCTTGTACCCACATGGCAAAGGCACCTGCAGCCTCAGTAGGAGAAAGAGGAAGCAAGATCTCTTCCATGATCCTCTGATAACCTGTGGGTTTTATTGTGTGCATGTCTCTTGTTATCTGATTGTATGAAGAAACTAAACCAGAGCAGTAATCTTTGGTCTGGTGGTGCTGTACAGGGCTTGGGTAATGCTGCCTCACATGTAGACCCCTGCGATCCCTGCTCTGCTTCCTTGGGATATTTGAAGCCTGGAGAAGTCATTTCTTGCCTGCAGTCGAGGTCAAGGTAATGATCTGCTTGTTTGATTGAAAAATGCCTTTTAGGACAGCTGGAGTGGAGCTGGTGGAAGCACAGCTTGAAGCATGTTTTCCTACCAAAAGCAGGGACTCTTGGCTGACCTACTCTACAAGATAAGACTGAGTGAAAGCCTGTCTGGTTTTGGAGCAAACTGCAACACCTGTCTGTCTGCCACAGCCCCTGCACTGTTGTCATCTATTAAGATTAAAGAGAAACAGGGTTGGGAGGAGGGGAAAACAAAAAAACCCTGTGTTTTGGAAAAGCAGAGAGAAGCACTATATGAATCTGAATGCCCATATTGGGTATTTAGCTGTACAGCTGCTGTCAGACTTAGGTAGAAACGGGACCTTATACTGTGTATTTACCACTTCGACTAAAAACAATGCAATCCATCACTACCTAGACTCCCCTGGATACCTGGCTGGGGAAAAGAAGCAGAGTTATTGACTGATCAAAGTCCCTTGTCTGAGGCTGTGAAGGAGATGCTGATTGTTCTAGTCTTGTGGGAACCTGGCCTATATAAACTAAGTAGGATTACCACTGAAAATAGGTCTTGGGCTAACAGCGGTTTTGGGATCCATCTGGGGACAATGTGAATGGAATCTTTAAAACTAATGGCGCCTCCTCTTTGAAAGACTTCTCAGTGAATGTCGTGAGCTACAATGCCCCCTCTTCAGATTATAAAAATGAACTTGGCATTGTTTTAAGTGTCGTTAGCCACTGAGGACAATTGTCTGTGTTTGGATCTGGAGGATGCTTGTTGGGGAACCACCTGTAGGTATCCTATGAATGTCTTCTGTGTCTGTGATGAGTATAGTGAGTGATAGGGTAAGAGTGAGGGGAAGGGCACCTTGAGGATATTGGGACACAGCTACTCTGAGTCTCAAACATTTCAGTGTACTTTTGGAAATACTGTCAAAATCTTAAGAATATGGTAATTGCTGCCAGCATCTAGTGATACACCAGAGACCCAACAGTTCCGAGTCAGGCTGGATTATGTCCTCATGCCTTGTAAACCAACACAACTCTTGGCTGTAACATGACATGTAGATCCAGTAGTCCATAAAGTTCACTTGTCCTTTATGCATGGAGAACTCCTTTGGCCTTTTCTGCAAGTTGCTTGTTTTTCTGACCTCTGGATCTAACACTTCCTCGGTTTTCTTATTTTAAAGTAACAGTTGCAGCAATGACTATGTACATAGAGATTCAACACCTGGGAGGTTTGCACATTGTTTATGCTGATAAATGATAAGTCATTAATGACTTGGCTTAAAAGAGTTTATATTGCTTGTTACCAGTGTTTTGGGTTGAGGGTTTTCTCCCTCCACTTTTTTATTTTTAAGACAAGTAGCATGTGTTTGCTATGCAGGAGGTATTTGTGGTGTTTGTTCATACATTTTCTTCACATTCCTCAAAAATGGAGCAGTTAGAGGACCTCAGGAGGTTGTTTCACCCTGAAAGACTCTGTTGAGACTTCCAGTGCATGTTGCTGTTTGGCAATCTCTAACTTGTTTAGTGGATGTAAAAACTTCATACTAATGAAACTGCCAAAAATAAACTCAAGAACTTGAACATTTTTGTTTACTGTAACTTCTCATGTTAGGATTAATTTTGTTCAGTTTGGTTTGCTGCATATTGCCAAGGGGAAATTTAGGGTTGTTGAAGTGTGTTAAATGTGTATTTTGAGGGTACATGTTCTAGAAATGTTAGGTATTTATAGCAGATGTGTGTATTTTAGAGCATAAAACAATTGGTGTGCTTTTGGTTTAAATGCTTTGTTCTGTGGAAGCAAAATAGAAAAGGAAGATAATGCTGGCAAAGACCAAAAGTGTATCACTTCAAAATTATACCAAATCAGGATTGTCTGCCTAAGCAAATATTTATTAAAAAAACCCAACTCATGCCTGTTGGAACAGACTGTGTTCAGGCCTTTTTTTGGATTTGCAATGTGATTGAAGGGAAGGAGGAACAAATGGTTTATGTACTCTATTACAGTTGCTTTTACTGATTTTTGGACAGCACAGGAAAAAAAACCCCAAAACTTGAATGCAAAAGCTTAGGAATTTTGCCCGAAGCAAATCCCACAGAAAATATTTCATCTGCACAGAGGCATAGGCATTGATACTCATGCCTTGATCCAATAAACTAAGCATGTCCATAGTTCAAATGTTTTTCTAGAGTGTTTTAAAACTATGCATAGTCTGAAGGAATCTGCTGGTCTGGGGATTTCTGCCAACACCAGAGATTTGAAGGAGGCCACCCACCACTCTGCATTTGTATAGGAGGAACCACGACACAAATACTTTCATTTCAGGGTGCAGACCCCCAAATGAGAACAAGTTTGCCATGGCATTTGCAGAATCCAAGTACATTGCACTCTGTCAAGCCTCTCACTATGGCTAAATGCCACTAAGTGCTTTGGAGCTCTTGGAGGCAGCTGGGACAACTCCAAGGTTTGCTGAAGGATTAGACCTTCCCATCATTCACTAATGCTGTTAGCATTAAAAATGACAAAAAAATCTCTTGTTTTCAGTGCCAGGTTGGAAAGGATAATTTATTTGCACTTTTTCTTTAATAAAGGGAATTTGTTAGTTCACATTTTGTATTTGAATAATTCAAACTATTCTTGTTGCTAAGGTGTTTCTTATGATGTTGGTTTGTTTTCAGTTATATCAAGTCAGAGCTCAGTGGCCTGAAGGCACGAGCAATTACCTCATTTATTTATTGTTTTGAAAATGCCAAGCAGAAGTGATGGCTGTTTAGCTTCTTGAGTGATCTTTTTTTTTTGCTCTTCCAGAAGCAAGAAAATTTTCTAGTCATTGGAATTTGAAGAGATATATACGCTTTCCTTTAAGTGCTAGAAGAGAGAAGTTACCAGATGTATTTATTTTTTTTTTTAAATACAGGAAGTTCTTCTTTTACAATGGAAAGAACTTTTTTGAAGCATAATATTCAGGTTATTGTTCCCAGGCTACTGGGAAATGAACAGTGATGCATTATTAAAAGGAGCTTACATGTTACTTTCTAGGTGAACATATAATTAGTTAACTGCAAGCCACTGCTTCAGTTACTTACTGCTGAAAGTGTAATAAAGGCACTCATTATCATTGATGAGCCTTTAAAAAAGATTTGAGTGACTGAAATTTATGCCTCTGGGATGATTTATAGAGGTGCTCTTTGGTTGAGCCTTGAGAAAAGCTATGCAGGGGTAGTAAAGCTATTCCAAGCATAGTGCTTACAATGTGGTCAAATAGCTCCTTCCACAAGAAGGATACGAAATACAAAGTTATTGTTTCAAAAGGAAACTTGGTGCTAGTAAATAGTTACTATGGCTGCAAACTCACCTGAGGGAGTAGACTCGGCAAACAAATGTCCCTTTTTATCCAAGGCAACACTATGAGTAGATGTTACTTTGTTAATGCCATCTATGTAAATTTTAGAGAAATATCAGCTTTGTAAAAAGAGACTTAATAATTTATTTTTTTTTTAGCCTGCTTGCAACTCCAAGCAAGCCAAGCTATGGCTGTGGCACAGTGATGGAGTAGATGCTTCAAAGTGGAAAAAGGTGCAGCTGAAGCCATGTAAGAGCTGCAGTTTTGTTGTTGAAGTTGTGCAGGGGAGCTGCAGTGCTGCACCCCAGGAGTGCCAGGTGGCTGACACCACTCTCTGCCCTCTGGGTGCTCCTTGCTCTTTTAGATAGAGAAAATCCAGTTGGGTTGGTTTCAGCAGGATGTGTTAACCAGCTTTTTACCCCCAAAATTAGCATGAAAGAGAGTAATGCATGGTGATGAAACAATTTTTTCCTAACTGTATAGGTTTGAGAAAGCATTTGACAGTTTCTGTTGCAATTTACTTTGACACATTTACAAATGTTGGGATATGCCAATAATAAAATAATTATAAACACTGAGACTGTAAATCAGATTGCAACTTCCACATTTAAATAAGTCACTTAAATTGTGTTTACTTTAACATAGACATTGGGCTGTCAAAACAAAATGAAGCCTCCTTTGCCCTACTGCCTCTTGACTCCATTGTAGAAAATCCCAGACAGACACTGCAGATTTGTCACACAGCTTAAAAATGCTGCTAGAGTGTTTCTGTTTTGCTTATGGCACAGTCTTCTTACTTGTCATCTTAACCAGTGTGAAAGCAAAGCCATGCACTACCCAGAAGATGGTGGGAATGAGGAAGAGCAACAACTCTTACAGGTTAAAGTGTAAGATGAGGGCAAGTTTGTCTTCTTGCAGCATTGTGATTCTCCAAGCTAAACACTGTCTTCCCCATCATGTTTGATATTTTTTGATAGATACTACTTCTGTGAGCTTGTCTGGTCACTTTTGAACCCTTTTATGCTTAGGGATCTAAAGCAGCACTACTGAAAAGCAAGTAGAAAGAGGAGTTCACTCTCATGCTTTCCAAGTGACTTGTACAACAGGAGGTAATCATAAGAAATAATGCCACTGCCTGGCAACAATCAATCCGTGATGCTGTTTTAGTTTTAAAATATGGATGAGTGAAAAATGCAAGCTAACAAAAAGGAAGGAGATAGTGCTTTGATCCATCAGAGGTGAGACCTCAAAAATACAGGGTAATAGATGACTTAGCTTATGTTTTTCCTTAGGAAAAGGAGAAATTTTCTAGGATGCTAGGGCAAAAGGTAGAATGTTATCTTATTCATAATAGTATTTCATATATTCAAGGGTATGTCTACTCTTAAAAGTAGATAGTACTGGATCAGATTTCAGGAAAAATGTCTTCTCTTTTTCTCCTTCCTCCCAGGGCAACCCAGAAGTGGTGGGGAAGTACAGTAGATACACAAATGTTTCAGCTAGAAAGTGATGGAGCTTAATTTTAGCTTTCTTGAACTTCTTTTAACAAGACACATTATAAATGCATTTAATAAACTTAAAGAATATTTAAAATCAGTGTATATTGAATGGATTTCCTGCTGAAGTGCAGAGCTACTCTGATGCTGCCTGTAGTACAAAGAGCTCATTCAATTTTGAGGAGCTTTAGGTATGTTTACAACTGTCTTGTTCACAGATTTTCCCCCGTAAACTCCCAGCTATTCAGACTTGATTTTTGAGAAGTCCTTTTTTGCATGTTTTCAGGTAGTTTTAAACAGCTCAGCAACCACATCTAGGTAGTTATGTTTGTGGAAGTTTATACAAGCTACACTGTTGCTGTTAATATATAGTGAATCCTGTACAGGGCTTAAAATACAAATGGGTTCAAGTCTTTCTGTGGTTACTGTCCCCACAGCCTCAGGCATTGCCTCATGGTGACTGCAGAGGAGCTTCTCTGTGCCAGGCCTGAGATGTACACGTGCACCAAAGACCTCAGCACGCTGCTCCCCTGGCCCAGAGATCAGGCCTGGGTCTGCTGCAGCACCACGTGTCCTGCTGGCTGGACTTCATTCCCTGGATTTGGTAGGGTTAGCAAGCCTTCCTCTCTCTAATGCCCAGGTCTTTTTAGTTGGCCCTCTGGGGGATGAAGAGTAAAAAGAACAACTAGACTTCGTTAATGACTAAGGGACATGCGGTCGGTGATATTGCTTACTAGATTAAAAAGCAAATTAATAAATACAATAGCAAGGCTGATGTGGTCACCAAATGTGTTCTACCCAGTTCATCTGACTAATATAGTTTGAAGTGTTTGTCTAGTTATTCTTTCTAAGCTGCTATTTATGGTGTACCACATAGAGCTGTAATAAAGGCAAGCTCAGTCTTTGTTTCTCTGCTTCATTGAAATTACCAGACTGTGAGAGCTTATCAAAGCTGTGGGTGCAGAGAAGTGTCTGCTGACTCCCTTTAGATGAATCCTAGAACAGAAAGCCCTGAGGAACAAGGTCTCTGAGAAGTATTTTGAGGTCTTCTCCTTCCCTTATTTCTGCCTTACCCCAGATCATCCCTTTACTCCCATTTCTGACAGTCACCTTTTCTTTGCTCTGGCAGCATCCCAGCTGGCTGTGAACTTTTTGGGAAGTCCATCACAGAGACCTGTGTACCATGATAATGAACTCAGAGTGGTGGCATGAATATAGCACTGTGCACTGTATGGAGACTCTGACTTGTCTCTCCCTTACCTTGGGCACTCCCTGTAGAGTAACTCAGCGAGTACCTCTAAATAGCAAAGCACAGCTGGTTGCAATAGCAGTCACTGAAACTCCCCTGTGAGCACCAAGTCATGGTGCTTGCTGAGGTTCTCCAAACATGTACAAGTACTTGTCTATTCCTGCTCAGAAGCTTATTTTACTCTCCTTTGAGCATGTATTATATAAAGCACAGGGAAAGATGCTTACCTGAGTAGTGGTTTTCTGAACAATTTTTGAATTTAAGTGCCCTGAAGGCAAAATTATAAAGTTTGAAGAAGAAAATCCAGGTCAACATATGTTATAACAGATTTGGCAGTGACTTGTATGGTGCAATAGACACTGTAAGCATATACCATTCATCCAGTACTGTTTCTGCATTAAAAAAAAAAAAAGTGAAAAAAGAATGCTGTTGTAGTGCCATAAATAACTTCTACATCTTCTCTTGGTTTTTCCTACAGTTTGTCTTTTTTTTTTTTTGTGTATTCATGTTAACAGTATGTAAAGGTGCATTTGAAACAGAGCCTAACTACTTACATTTTTATTACTTTAACCTTTGTGGACCTTGCAGCAACGTATTGGTTTCTTCTCTGTGCTCCCAATGATTTTGATTTATGCATGAAACTGCAATTAAATACTTACACTAGTGCTTGCAGAGCTTAGCTTAGGGGAAAAGTACAAAAGCTCAATTTTATTTTTAAAGGTTTTCAGGATTATTTCTTCTTCAGGTCTAACGTGTTAAGAATGGAATGTAGCCATTGGAAAAAGAACAATAGTAACAATATGTTCTTCTAGCTACAAAAATGAGGCATTGATTTTGGTTTATTTGCCTTTACCCCACAAATTTTACTTGTAGATTCCCATAATAATTATTTATACCCTTGATGTACAGTATTCATTTCGGTGATATTACTTAAAAATGTGAATTCTTGTTTATGACGTACTTCATTTGGACAGAAGTTTACAGAGACTTCTGTAGATATTTGTTAGAAAATATTGACATATATAGGTGAAATAGCTTTTGTCAGCAATTTTTTTCTCCACTGGGTATTATGTATTGTTTTAATCGTTCCTTATAAAATTGCATGCTCTGCTATATCAGAAAGCATAATGCATTTCTGGGGGCTGCCAGTTTGTGGCTATTCCCCTGACAACAGGATTTTTCCTCATCGTCTTTTTGCCACATTCTGGCAGGCAAAGTGTTGAAAGGGCTGAACTGGGGGTGAGAGGCTCTCCACCACCCACGTGGCCTTTTCTTTTCTCCTTACCTCCTGTGAAGATTACCCTGTCCCCTCTGGTGCACTAACAGCTAATGACAAGCCCTGATGCTGACAGAGGCAACGTGATCCCCAGACTGCAGTGCCAGCTGCTTTGCAGTTGGGAAAAGATCCAAATCCTCAGAGCAGCCTGTTTTGCAACAACAGCAGTAGTATTGGATTGTTTCGGGGTCTGTATGAGATGGAGGCGCTACTCTATTGCTGGTTTCATTTTAGGTGTCTATAGATAAGAGGCCCAACATGTCCATTCTCATCTCTTGTTCTTGTCAGCAGTTGCTTCAATGTGGCAGGTGATCTCAATTTTATCCAAGTGCAGTTTTCTTAAGTTTTTCACATTTTAGTTTTTAATTCTGAGTGTCTCAGAACTCCAGGCTGTTTGTTTAAAATGCAGATTTCTGCAGGGTCAGACTGGCTTTTCAGTTCCTCCCCGATGTGCATGGATCTGGCATTCAGAGACATGGAATAGTAGCATCCAAAGTAAGAGGACATTGGGCTGTCACGCTGACGTGCTGTGCTTGGATGTCGGTGATGACTGTGGTGAGGAGTCAGTAAGTTAACTCCTAGATTGTGTGGTGTGTATCACACAGTAACAGGCAAGTGACCATCTCAGTGGAGAAGTGGAAGAAAGGAAGGTTACACACGACCCTCTTCCAGTATTACCACTGATTGGTAGCATTTAGTTGGGTTGTCATACTGCGTATATTGACTAGTTAGTTATTATAGTTAGTCACAAAGATGGTATTTTTTAATTTCTTTAAATCACTTTACAGTTGTGAATGTCACTGTTTTGCAGAGAGGGGAAGTTGAGCAAAATGAAGATAACTGACTTTTTTAAAGCCATGCTGAAACTATGGGCTGGAGACTTGTCAAAGTGATAGAGGTAGTCTGGGAAATCAGAACTGCACATATGAAAATTAAAAAGCTTTGCCATTTTTCCCCAATCCTTGAAGAGGGGATCCCACCCTGCATGCAGTGTCCTGGAGATGAGGATGAAGGAAACCGCCTTCTCAAGGAACACCTTTTTCTGTCAGCACCATGCTAGTTTGTATTGCTCTGGAAACATTTGACTTTTCAAAAGCCAGTGAGTGACTTAAGGCAAGAACATGATGTGTATCCCCTGTGAAAGACTGCCTGTATTCAGGCATCTGGAAGATCTAATTATGTCTTTATTTTTGGAGTAAAAACCAGTCAATAGAGTTGTCAGGTGGCAAGGTGATGACAAATTGTGCTTTGTTACATTGTGGTGACTCATGTTATGCGTATCACATCATACTGCAATAGTGAAGGGCATGGAAAAGGCAGGCTGTATGTCATTGTTTTGTCTTGTGTGCTGAACTGGATGTGAGTTCACCTTTGGTTGTCCAAAAAGCTCTCTAAAAATAGGACCAAACGTGCCCCTTTTTGGGGTGTAGTGGAGTAGTGGTGGGAGCAGCTCTGTATCTCTGTGGTTGATAATTGTGCTGCAATGGTGTGGCTTATTGGTGAAAAACAGAGGTGAGAGGTAGACAAATGGAGACTTCTGAATTCCATGTGGCTGTGATTTTAGTTTGTGTATCCCTGAAACTGTCATGTCCTCTGGCTTCCTGGTTTTTCCAAGCGTTGACATAATTTTATAATGCATCTTACTGCCAAGTGAAACAGTAGAGACTAATGAAATGATTGCGTAATGCCATTGAGAATGTGCTGAAAAATACTCAGAAGACATGCCAAAAAATGAGCAGTCCATTGTGACTAACTGTTGGAGCAAGAGCGTTGGTTATTTACAAAACCCAAGAAAACAAAACAAAAACCAACCCCATAGAGCTTGCATTTGAATTACTAAAAAATAAACACAAAAGAATATGGAAACTAAGCAACTGGAAGATTAAGGGGGTTTTTGGTAGCTGTAAAACTCAGGCAGCCTGCAGGAGTATAATGTGATTGGAAAAGTGATGGTTGTAGCTCTGCTGAGAGGAATATATACTTAAATCTACTTAAAACCAAACATGGTTGCCATGGGATGAGTTATGAGCTGGAGAAGAGGTTGTATCTTCTTCATACTCAACTAGCTTAACTGCAAACAACACACTTAACTTGTTCAAGAGTTTCTGTTTCCTACCAGAACCTGGGTGCTTCTATGAAGAGGGATGTAGATGATATGTCAGCAGGTGTTTGGAAGTGCATTGGCACTGAATGCTTCCGGACCAAGTCAGAAGGGCAGAACCCATGAGCAACTGATTGCTGAAGAAGGATGGGGTTTGCTGTGCCACCTCGGAGTCCTGTGTGTTTCAGCTTGCTTTGTGAACAGACAGAAGTACTGCCTCAGGCTTGCATTTGTTCAGGGGGGTTTTATCCTCTAGCAGAGCTGTGGGAAGGTTTAAAGGAGTTCACAAAGTGTTTAAATGGATTGAGAAGGAGCACGTTGCTGTTAACCGGCTTCAACTGCTCCGTCTGGTAGAAGCTGGGGAGTGGCTGCACTTGCAGGTGACTTCTGGTTCCCTGCTCTGGAGGAGCTGAGATGCTGCCAGCTCTGCTGAGCCAAGGAAAAGTAAAAAGGGGTTTCAAAGGGTATGGAGGGGCTCAAAGGCAGAAGAGCAGGAAAAGAGTCAAGTTTACAAAAAAACCCCCAAAACCGGAGAAACCCCACTAGCTTAAGCTGCTGTGCATGTGGACACTGCATGTAGCCATATGCTTATTTGGAGTGATGTTTGATGCTGCCACAGGCATTTACAGCAACCAGTGGATTAGAAGATTTTTTTTTTGCGTTTGCCTCAATAGTTGCGCTCTCTCTCTCAGGACAAAGGCATATGTGTTTGGTTTGGTTCCTTCCTCTTAAAAGCTGTTCTTATTCCCTGTCAGTAGCTTGCCTGACAAGTTAAACAGATAGTAGGTGGAATGAATTTATGGATGGTTTACTGAGTATCTGAAAAGAGTAACTAGTCATGAGATCATTAGTAATTATACTGGCTTTGCTGAAATAATTCTTTTCCAAGTAACTGCTACCAGCAGGCATAAATTATTAGATTGAATCATAAGTGTGTACTAGAAGAAGTTAATATTCTAGGGAAAAGATGGAACAGCTGTATTTATATGGAAGTGACAACATTTCATGTAATCCCCCTCACTGGATAGTATAAGCCAAGAAATGTAGTTTTCATACGTTTTTAGAAGAAAATTACCCTCACAGATGCTGTGCATTAGCTCCAAGAAAGCAATATGATCATCAGGGCTATGGGAGAGGATTGAGGGGATGTTTAGGACATGTGATTCTTTTTAACTGTGGTACTGCAATTGTTCATCCTGTTTTGGTGTGATTAATCCAAAGCAATACACACTAACCAATGAAACATATAGCACAGCTAATGTGGGAATTTTAGTTGGAGTAAAGCTGTATAGCTCCATTGGTTTTTACTGTGGATAGGCCCACTTTCTGCACTTGAATATGTGGCAAATAATCTCAGGAAAAAAAATAGAGCTCCCTAAAGATTACTAGTTTGTATATGTGTATTATATAATGTTCTGTACTAGTTTTGGTCTCAAACACTGGTACAGGATAGCCATGGAAAACAGTCCAGTTATTTGTTGAAATATTCCAGCTACTAGTTCAAAAAACTTCTGTTTGAAATTACATTATCATTTACTTAAACTGATAAATGAGTCTTGGCAAGAGGAGAGACATTCAGGGCTGAGCTCAGACACGTGCAAATGGTTCTTGTTTTCAGCAAAGCCACAACAGACAAGGAAAGAGTGGAGTGGAGTTTCCTGTGGTTAACACAGTGTTGCTGGCATTGAACAGTCCTTCTCAACCTTGTTAGTCAGGAAAAAAAAAAATGTGACACAGATGTCATACTAACCCGACATGCACAATGAGACACAATTAGTACTAAAGTTGTGTATTTTGTGACATTACTCCAGGAATGGTCCTTAACAGCATTCCTAATTTCTCTATTGGCTTAGTGTCCTTCTTTTTAATAGCACTTTTAACCCTCTAAACAAGGCCACTTTTCCTTTAAATATGCAAATGATAACACTCATTGTAATCAGGAGTATTTATGTGCGCAATGAGAACAGAGTTTTTAGAGTGTAAAAATTTACATTTTAGTGTCTTTTCCAATAACGAAGTAACTTTTAACCAACTTTGGAAAAAAAATTCCTGGTGCAGTGGGAAGTAGTAAAAGTTATCACTGTCTCCAAATGTAGTTATAGTGTGAACTGATCTCAGGGAAAACTCTAGGAAACACTTGATCTTTACCAGAACCCCCCTTCTGCCGATGGTGCATGAGCCAGTTTTAAACAATGCATACTATTGGGGAAGAAGGCTCGGGACTATTTCACAGGCGGCTCGACAGAAATGTAGCCACCTTTGGAAAAATTCCTACAAAAATCGTTATCTCCCACCTCAGCCAGCAGCAGCTTGCAGTGATGCCCTGCGTGGAGGAATAGGGATATTATGGTGGGGGAGTCATTGCCTCTGGGAGGCCTGGCGGGGGTATCCCCCATCCTTCACCCTGCAGGGAGTGCATGACCCCCCATTTCCTACTGCTGGGCTGGGGTTGAAGGGCAGTCCTGGGAGCAGGGAATGGTTTAGCATAATTAGCTGGAATAAGCTGTATTAATAATATTCTGTATTTCCTCACTTCACACAGGCAAAGGGACAGTTTTATCCCTTAGATGCAGGAGCTGTTGACAGGCCCTTGAATGGTCTATAACCCAGTAATACTAACAGACTAGGGAACACCTCCTTTCAAAAATATGAAAAAAATTGCCTTATGCAGCCATAATACAGAAATGAATATAAACCATGCTTAATATACACAGCCAGATGAGGTGTGTGTACCCACATCCTTCTTTGTTGAGCGAAAAAGAAGGAAGAGGTGCCCAGAAAGGAGGATCTTGGGTGGAAAAAAATATCAACAGGCCTCAGAGTAATGAAATAATGTATAGCTATGTAGCAGTGAGACACTTTCTTGGCTCTGAGCTGGGAAGTCTGGAGAAGATCAAGGAGCAATAAACAACATCAGTTTATAAAGGACAAATTCTGCCAGGCAGATTTGATCAAAACTTTAGATCAAATTACACAAGTAGGCGATGAAGTGCTTGCTCTATCTAGGAAAGGATGAAGCTGCGTTGTAACGAAGGGATTAGTCTTGCAGAAGCTTCTTACTGAGCTGTGGGATGAACCGGGCTGAGTGGCAGCTCGGGGGAAGGAGTGGGGACAGCAATGTGCAGTACTTGGAGGAGTATCCAGGGATCAAGTTTTGCATAAGGGCTCAGGGGAGGAAAATAAAAGCAGAGTCTTCATTGAGGCTGTCAGACATGTAGAGTTGAGTCTTCCTTCCCAGGCTGACTGGCTGGTGTTGTGTGCAGAGTCCTGACCTGGGCTGAGAGTGATTTCATAACATGGCATGTGCTGTTTAACACTGTTTCTTTATGAAGGCAGAAGTGAGCTGCAAAGGTGATTGAACTCAGCGGTGGAATTTATTTACTCATGCTGCTTGGCAGGTCAGAGAAATAATGTAAATGGGAGAAAGTTTCTGGAGAGCTTAAAAACATTCAACCAGTAAAATTATGTCTAAGGCACATTTTTGAGGAAATAATTCAAAATGCAGATACTCCAGGAAAGAAGAACAGCATTGGAAAGCAGTAGTGCTGGAAAGGACCTGGAGTTGATCATGGGGGGGAGACCAGCAGGAGCTTGGTGTGCAACAGGAAAGACATGCCAGTGTCTCTGTCAGACTGCCTACAGGACTCTGGGTGACCCTGACGTAAACCAGACATTTTTTCCAAAATTAGCAAGGAAATATGATTTTAAAATAAGGATTTTGCTTATTTCAAAGTACTCTTTAATGAATGAGCTGTTGATACAAAAATGTCTATTGGCTCTGTGCAAAACACTTTTTTTCTTAGAAAACTAAAACAAACCTTTTATTTAAGTGACAGCTGTTAGGTCATAGAAGCAAAACATCAGGAATGGAGGAGTCAGCTTATGCCCTAAAACTAGGTTAACTCAGGCAACTGATACCATAGTTGTCTTAAGGCAACTGTCTTTGGTACTGTAGTTGCTGCATGCCAGTCAAACCTCAGCATGCTTAAGTTTATTGGTATGTTTGAGGAGATTTGTGGTTAAGGTCCTCAAAGTTCAGACACTGATCCATTAGCAAACTAAAGAACACTTCCTAAGTTTTTATTTTTAGGATAGATCTTATTTCTTTTGGAGCAATGTATGGTCTACACTGTTCAAATGTCTTTGGAGGGAAGAATCTTGCCTAGGTTAAAGAAGTGGATTCTCGTGTTTTTGCATCCAGATTGCATATACTATGTGGTTAGTGAGAAACAGGCATTAAAATAAAAGCATGAAGTGGTTAAAAACATCAGAAGCTTCTGCTTGAAAGACATTTGTTACTTTAGAGCTGTAGCAATTCTAATTAGCAGACTTGCCCTTCACAGAGAAGAATATATCCAAAGGCCATGGCTGAAATCCAGCTGTAATGTGAATGCTTCTTATATTCTGCAATCACAACTATTGCCATTGGGAAGCAGTGAATGTATTCACTGTTCAGGGAAGGATTATTTTTGTGAAACCAGTGCTTTAATGAACGCTTCACTATGTAATTTTGCTACCCAGCGTTAAGCAACTGGTGCACGAGCATTTCCAAGGATCAGGCACTTAGTAGCAGGAGGGCAGGGGTGGTGCTGATCTCCCAGCATCTCTGTGCAGAAAAGTGTTCTGCCTCAGTGGTCTCCCAAATTCTCATTAAGTTTGAGCAGGTAACACCATTGTAGAATGGCCGATGTCTGTACTTCATTCATAATGTTGATAGTATTTAGGGAGATTCCCAGTGTAGAGGACTTCCTTCTCAACATGCTGGTATGATTGGTTCAAGTTTGAAGTTGGTGATGGGGCTTCAGTTCAGCAGCCTGGTGTTCTGCTGGAGGAGTGAGGGGCTTCCTCAGAGACAGCTCTTGCTAAGCATTTTCATTTGGGAATAGAGAGGAATGGATATTCTGCACTTTTCCTTCCCCCCTGCATTGCTTTCTCACAGGAAAGAATCTCTCCTGCCTATGATCTCTTTTGGAAATAAAATGGATCAGCCTAAGCAGGATAATATCTCTGCATTTTTTTGGATTGTCACTTAGAACAGTTTCATCATACTCTGACAGTTTTTATGAGTGAGCCTGCAGTCTGAGAGTGTTTTTAGAGGAACGTTATGCAAACATTCAAGTCAGGGTATAAAACGTCTTCAGACTACATTTTTAGACACAACAGTAAAAAAAGTCTTTTGGGGGGGTGCGGGCTAAAGCTGACTCGAGGATACAGAAGAGGAAAGTCTATCAGTATGAACAGTCATCTAAAGTTTTAAAAAACCAAACTGACAGCTCTGCCATACAGCAGGGTGAGGGAGGCATTTTGTCTGCCTTTCCTTTGTACTTGTTGCTGAGAAGGAAGTTGCCCTGAACTGTTGATGAAGGATAGTTTTGCTCCACAATGTGCTGATGCTGGAAATATGTTGCAACTTTACTCCTGATGGCAAGTTTGTGGAACTGGACTGTACCCACCACACAGGGACTACTTCAGCATGTTGCTAACTCTCTTATAGAAAAGAATTAATGAAAATCCCAGTATGGGACGTCCAGACCGCTCCTTTGATATTTGTGTATTTGGCACAAGCAGGTGTTTTAGTGACACTTCTGTTGTTACAGCCCTACAATTTTCCCAGTTTTATACTCCCAGAGTTTAGATTTCTTGTGTCTGCCTGGGTGCTAGCCTTGGCATAGCCAGTGGACCCTTGTGCCATTAGATTGTCTGATAGAAGAAGGGGATAAATACAGGCAAAGCATTTCAGATTTGTGCTTGTGGTCAAACTTAGTTCTGCAAGGCTCTTGCACACTGAAATTAATGATGATGAACTTGATAAGTACTAAATGGAAAATGTTTATTATATTGAGAGGGAGACTGACCATTCCCAAAAGCATGGGAATAATCCTACCCAAGGTAACTGAATGACTCAAATTAAGCTCCGGATAAGGCAAAACCTGCAGGAGCTTCTCAAAACATGGAGGAAATACCTCAGGTTATTCAGGTTTATGCTTCTAATGAAATAAAAGGAAAATCTACATACTTCTCTTTTATCCTAAAATCTCAGTCTGCCTTTTGAAAGGCAAAAAAAATGAAAGCATGTTTTACAAGTGATTGTCTTTTGAGGCAAATGTTTTACATCTGTTGTCTAGGGCTGATGGTCTAAATGACGTGAAAGGGAAAAAGAGTAATTCCATCTATTGACTGTGCAGCATTTTATCAGACTCATTGGAACTAAATTCACCATCTGTGCCTTTTTGTCAGGGTCAGTAATAGCTTTTCCTAAGCATTTATTTTTTAGAGGGCTCTCTTCTCCCAGCAATTTAAGTAACCTTAATACAGGTGCCAATGTACATTTTAAACAAAATGATGGAGTAGTTACTACATTTTAAAAGGGCATATTTATGTTTTCTTTCTAGTTCTGTGTTTGCAAAGAAGTTAAAAACCTTGTTTTTTGAATGAGCGAATCTAACCATCTTTTCTTTGCTTCTGTGGTGTCTGTGAAAGATTATTCCCAGAGCACCTTATGCATTGTGAGGCTTTCTTAAATAGACTTCGTTAAAACTGGTATACCAGAAATGTCACCTAAGGGTCATATTATGAGCTAGAGACACCTTTAATTGGACCACCATGTCCCATGTTTTCATCAGAAATAGGATACAGCTCCCTTGTGGAGTACTAGAAAAGACAACTTCAGATTGTATTGTGCGTGAATTTCCCCCTGCTTGAATTTGGCAGCCTTAAAAGGAGCAGCAGTTGGTTTTGGTCCCTACCAAAATATCTCCCTCTGGTTTGAGCAGTGGGGGTTACCGTTTAGCCCTGGATGTACCTGTTGGTGTTTGACTTTCTTCTTCACTGCTTCCTTTTAAAATTCTTCTTATTTTGATATCTTGAATATCTTTGATGCACTTCTCCCTCGCTCCTTTTCCCAGTTTGGGGAAAGTTCTGGATCTCCTTGAGGAGCAGGTACTTCTGATGAACTTCAGGAGATAATAATCTGTGCAGTCACATTACTGCTCCTCAGCTCCAGTCAGATCTGGCTGCTGCTTTTGCTCATTAGAGCAAGGATGCAAACAGCAGCAGATGCGTGTTGGTGGTAATTAGATAAAAGAAAAGAGTACTGCAAGTGCTGCAGTGAGAGAGGAGGTGCTTCCCAGGCAGGTTGAAGAGGGCTCGTTCCCATTTTGAAGGGCTTTCACTAGACTTCCCATAGCTCTGCTTTTCTAACTGTTTTACTAATTAAGCAAGTGCACCTCCTATCTTCTTAGTTTCTTTCTCTTTCTGATTTTTACATGTCCCTCATTCTTGTATTTTCATTTCACATGGCTCTATTAGTTTAGTTGGTTATGGTTGATCTGCACCCCTGTGTAGGGACAATTGCTTGCAAACACTGGTTTCTATCTGGCTTTGCTTTCACAGAGTGTGGCCCCAGTTGCCTGGGGACGCAGAGGAGAAAGTGACCTTTTATTGCAGCTTGGGCTCTGGTTGCTGTGTTCCACAGCGGTTCAGCTGCAAGCTTGTGGGCTGGCTCTGGGTTTTGAGACGGGTTGTCTTCTCCTCTGTGTGCCCAGAGGAGGTGGGAGAGCTCTGCACAGAGCAGCATGGGGCAGAGAGATGGGGGGAAAAACTGTTGGTTAAGAAGCTGAAAGGCATGAGCTGCCTGCTGTTGCCTGCTGCTGCGCTGAGCTCAGGGAGGGCAGTGGGCCTGGGTACCTCTTCACATCCTCAGCCATAGAAAAGTCATCCTTGCGTGTGGAGGGCCTGTGGACAAGTGAACCTGGAAAGCGAAAGGACATGCTGGTATCTTGCTTTTCAGGCAAGTGCTTGATAGCCTGAAAATAGGTAGTTACAAATGTCAGGAAGACTTAAGAGCAGGACTGCAGCAGAGGGATGCCCCAAACACTGGAGAGGCTCAAAAACGTTGTCTTGTGCTTTATCCAAATTGACACTTGATGATGTTGGCAAGTTTCAACCCTACAGTATTCCTATCTCAGAATGGGATATGAATAGCTTGCATTTTAAGATGCCTTTTTTTTAATGACAAGCTACAAGTGCATGCTCCACTGTGTATTAATTAATACAGTTCTTTTAAGACTGTGAATGTGATGCAAACTCCTCTTACGTTTAGTGGCAGTGTACAAAGTTGACTCGAGCCCGCTGGCTTTGGTTTTTTGTTACGACTTGGTGCAATTTCAGTGATTCATTCCAGGTCTGGCAAGCTCTCCTGGTAAGTGTTTTTGTGTGATATTCTGTCTAGGCTTTTCCTCTTGTTCTTTTGCTGTACAGCCAACGCAGCTCACCTGAGACCTTTTCAATATAGACCAGGAGCTGGCATGTCCCATGCCAGCAAGTGCAGCTTAGCTGAGGATGTGGGCAGTGCATTAGAGAAGGTCATGGCAACTCTGGGCACCAAGAGGCTATTTCAGCCCTGGTTTTAATGGATACCTTGCCCAAAAGACTCTGGTGGTAAGCAGAAATCAGCTGTACCTCAGAGTAGCTAGAAGCAAATGCACTATTTTATGAAGTTTAAAGGGGACAGCACTCATACAAAGGCAGGGATAAACAGAAATTAAGAAGTCTGCACACTGCTCTTGTTATCTATGTTTCTGTCTATTTGGAGAGAAGAGCTCCTCTCATCTTGCAGCATGGGCTGGGCTTCCTGGCAGAGGCTTTTATGTTCTTTCTTTTCATTCAGGTATTGTGTTTGCAGGAGGTGATCTGGATCTGGGGAGCCATGCCTCCCTTCTAGGCTTCCAACCTAGCTGTGGGTTTTTCAGATACAAAACCTCCCCTTGGGAATTTCTTAATCCTTACTTTGGTTGGGAAGATATTTTGGTTAATTGGCTATTTGGGTTTTTTTGCTTTGGGGAATTTTGAAGTCCCTTGGATGTGGCTGGATGAGATAAGAAACTGCCTGGGCAGTTCAATGGAGTCCATTCAGGTTTTAGCCAAGCAGAAGAGCCTTTCTCAGCAAATGAAGCAGAATGACAATAACTCTTTCTTTCCTGGCTAAACAGGGACCAACTCTCAGAGCATATAATTTTTGTGTTTTGAATCCTATGGCCCCTATAAACACTTGCTAATAACACTTTAAGCAGTTATGTAACCAAAATATGTGCAGCCAGTTTGCTTTGGGCTCTTATCTGGGGGGAAAAAAGTACAAATGATTATGTTGTGAGCCACAACTCTCAGAAAATCAGTTACATCTTTCAAGGAGACTAATTTAGAAACACTGTTAGGTGATTGATTGGTCTGATGTATTTGATGTCAAGTTAAGTAAAAAAAGAGATGTAAAGTAGGATGGTGTATCATTTTACAGTGATGGTAATAAACCAGTCCTATGAATTATTTGTGTGTCTGATGCCATACTTGGTTTGCAATACCCTGCGTTCACATTATTTTCTTACTTTTCACAATAAGTGCTAGTTATCACAGAGGAGTCAGATCTTCCCACAGTTTGGCTTAGGGGAATATTTTAATGCATCCATGGCTGTATCCTTGACTGTCTCTCCTGATGCTATAATTCAAAGGCAGATGACAGTTGCAGATAAAATGTGTGACACAGCTCATGATTCACATGGGAATGGAAGAGGAACCTCTGAGACATATGCTCCCTTTTCGGGGAGTAACATCAACATGTACAGTTGAGTGTGTCACTTAATGAGCTTCCTTAGTCTGCAGGTCAGATCTGACATTAACCAAAGCAACTTGGAACAGTTTTGATCGGATGGCTTAAAAGGTCATACGGAAATTGAGTTTTGAGGTTGCAGATGACATTCTAATGGATTACAAGCTTTATGATGAAAGCATCAGGTACAATCGGTTTATAGTTACGAGGGGCTCTGACTAAGACTGATTAGGTGAAATTAAAAAAAAAACAAACAGAAAGCCAGGTTGAATTCGTCTTAGGGTTCATGGAGCTTAATTTCTTCTTAGACACTGAGACCTTCTTCAGTTTGGAGATTATTTCCCAAGTAAAATAATCACATTTTGTTAAGGGGCATCTGAAACTAAATGGGATGAAGTACTGGAAAAATCCCTGTCAAGAACAATCCAGCACTAGTAGTAAAATGGAGTGAATAACCTTAGACTGTTTGAAAAGGCCATGTTTACCATGTCTGCAGAGAGTATACTGCAAAGTCTGGCATGTTGTAATTATTTTGCTCCCAGTGTACAAAAATACTGCAAGGTCTTAGATGTCTCCTGATAAAAGTTGATATGGCTGTGCTCTATTTTGTCTCTTGGACCTCATATTAATGTAGAGGGAAACTGTTTTCACCCTGAATTTTTGCCTTCTAGCTATGAAATGAGCACATGTGGGCTTCTTTGATCAGAAAGCAAGAGTCCCTTTTTCAGGTTTGCAACCCAGGATATGTATGAATCTTTTCATTTCTCACCACTAACAAAATTAAGGAAAAAAACCTGTTCAGACAGACAAATGCAGTATTAGTGTAGTGAAGGATGCGCAATAAAATGCTGTGGAAGGGTTGCAGAATCTGTTTAATGTCATAAATATTTTATGTGGTGTTAATCTCACAGATGCTGCTGGCTGGTTAGCTGTTCACATCTTTGAGTGTTTGGAGGGACTGACTGTGATGGATTTGCATGCAGTTCTGTGAAAGCTCATTCATGGGAATATAGCTGCTATAGGATCCAGTTGATACATTCTCACAGACCAGGGAATGAATGTAGCATCAACTCGGATGGCAAACTGTGTTCTTGAAAGTAAAACCTGAATCTGGTTCCCTCTGAAGCTGTTTTAAGTTTGTATTTTCAGATTCCAAGGTTGACAGTCCTTGTTTGGTAGCCTTATTGAGCCTTTAGGTCCTTCTGGGTTTGCACGCTATATATAATAGCACAGATGGTGACTCGGTGTTTAGTCTACAATTTCTGAAATAATTACACAATCTATGTATTTCACATAATTATTCAGGTATGATTTTTTTTATTTACTGTTCCTGCATATTTCAGATGAATTAAAATGACTTTGTAACTGGCTTGCATTACTAGATGATGATGAGGTGTGGGAGTAGCTATATTTCACCTTAGAGGATATTTGAGTATTGTCAGTTTAAGAGCAAACAACTTTATTTGTTTTGCCTTTTAGAACAAAAGAGGGAATTCATGTTCATTTGATAGCAATTTTCATTTGTAATGATAGGTCATGCTGAAGAGTGTGTGGCAATATGACTCAGGTTTTTAAAAATGACATTGAAAAGCAGTTTGAAAAATAATGTGGGCCAAAACATAAGTTTCTGCTGTTCCTTTTTCCATCTTACTATACAGAGGGCAGCACTTGTTTTTGGAATCTCTTAAATTAATTGTTATTTGGAATCAAAAGTGCAGAAGGTTTCAAGTTTTTTATATGTGGTAATTATTTTTTTTTTCATTTCTTATGAGTGGTACTGAGAAGAGTGAACCAAACATGGAAAGCACTGGTGAGCCGTTTGACTAGAAATTAATTACTAGATAGTCAGCAAGTGTTCTAGTCTTCCCACGTGGAGTACTTGTAGGTCTGGTTAGTAGATTCTTACTGAAAGAGTTTGGGATAATAGAACATAGTAAATGAGAAGATTAATTAGGCAGAGGATACAATGAAACTGTAAAAAAGTTATGATGAAAAAAGCAAACATCTTTCTAATTAGCTGTTCGAACTCAATCAGTGCCTGTTTTTGACTCAGTAAGCCACTATTTTTACAGAATTCAGGAACTACAAAAACTGCAAAGCTGCCTGGGGCGTGGGGTGAGGAAGATGGTTGGCACTCTTTGGGTGAACATCTTAAGAAAAAAAAAACTTTTGTCCAAGTAGATGTTAGTGGGAGAAAATTCCCATCTGTGACAAAGTATGAGGAATGCTTTTGCTGATTCCTCCCCCCCACCGCCAAAGTTTATTTAAAAGACACGAAAACTTGAACTCTAAATTTGTGTTCTTTCTTTTTGTATTTTCTGTCAGCCTCCCAGCCCTGGGGAGTAAGTTTTAAAATTTGTTTTCAATTTTCTTTTAAAAATAAAGAAGACTGCAGCAGGTAGAAAGAGTACAGTGGTGCCAGAACTTCCTGTTGGAAAAACTGTTTGTTGCTCTGACCTTCTTTTAAGAGACTAATTTATCATATTAGTGGGAAGCCTGGAGTCAGCTCACCTTGTGGGATCCCTCAGACGTTCATCTTGCTGTAGGTTGCACAAGCCATATCAAATGCTTCTGGTTTACAGGTCCCAGAAAAATTGCTCATAATCTGCATATGGTGTGAAACTCAGGGTGCCTTTTTGAGCTGCCAAGCAGGGAGGCAGTAAACAAAGCAGAGTGGCAAACAAAGGGTGAAGAGAGCCAGCGAGCACAAGCTGCAGATCTGTGCAGGTGACTCCCCTGTGGGGCTGCGTGGCCATTTCACTGTTTTCAGGCTGGATCACAGCAGAGCTTGTGGAGGACTGGCAGCTCTTTTTAGGCTGTGGTATTGCCTATCTCCTACTGTCAGAGTATCCTGTGGGAAAGAGACAACACAGAAACAGCAGTAATCATGTGAAATTGTTTTAAAGATTGGTAAGAAGACTTTCCATCACCTTAGAGTTTCCATACACCTCTTACGTGGTTTAGTATGTACATCCATTGCCCTATATTAGCTGGGCAAGATCCAGTCTGTTAGATTGGCCTATGTGGAAATTGAAATCTGTGTTTATCACACCCAGAACAGCTGAAACAGGCCAATAAGGTGGAGGCTAACTCCAATAAAATCTGCAACTTAATTTAGTGATGGCAGTGAAGAACAGTTTCACTTTAATTATAAACTAAAGAAATATATGTATATCTGTATTTTGAATAATGTAAAAAATTTTCCAAATTTTCTGTGGCTTTGAATACTAAAATGGAGATGTGTTCAGTGGAAGCTTTCACAAATGTGACACAGTGTGGAAACTTGGAATATTTTATGTGTATAATAAGGCTGTTTTGTTTTATATTGAAAAAATACTGACAGCTTCTGCAGTGGCAGTTCATATTCCTGCAAGACTGCTGTCTAGGTGAAGAGTCTGTTTTGCTTGCAAGTGGAAGCAGGAGCTTAAACTGCTGGACCATCTTCTTTGTATTACTCTTACATTTAATTTATCACTACATGTAGTGATTTAGGCACAATGTAAATTTAAAAGCCACTTAATTTAGATATGGAGTCTATTCCATTAAGAGTTTCATATAAGGCTAGGTGTACCCATATGTAACAAGCAGAAGAGAATGAACAAGTACTGCTCAGGTCATTGGACAGTTCAGTTTTCCCCCCTGTGATGAGGCACCACATATGTGGGGAGCATTTGTCAGCCAAGCCTGGAGGTGTCAGGGACAATGGGTCTTGCTCTTCCTGCACCCCATTCCTCCCTGTAAAGCAGGCAGGGCCTAGGGGCTCCTTGTATGCCTCCCCCTCTCTCACATCTGGGCTGGGGAGCTGAAGAGAAAGGGTTCTGGAGGGCTGGCTGACTTTTCTGCCTGTAAGGGCGAGGGACAGATTAATGTCAATCTTAATCCTTGAAAGTAGGATTGTGCATCTAGAAGCAAAGTCTACCTTCTGCTGATGTGAGGCAGTGCAACCAGGCTGTCTCTAGTGCATTTGCTAAGATTTTAAAGGATGCTGTTTTCCTTCTAAAATAGAATTATCCAGAAAAACTCATATGAGGGAGAGAGACCCAAACTGCCTTTGCAGAAATGACTCACTGACCATTTTAAAGCCTAATGCTCTGTGCTGCTTCTCAACAACAGGATTTAGTACTAACTGAGAGAGAAAAGCTGGTCTCTAATTTACTGTGTTTCACGGAGGCTGAGGAGTAAAGTGGAGCCGATTTACAGTGTTGAGTTGTGCAGAGAAATCTTGTGCTCTGTAGAAAACAACCCTCTGTGTGCAGAGAAGGTGCTGTGTGACTCATACTCCTTTGGGAGAGCACCTGTAAACCAGGATGGCTTCCTGGGGTTGTCCCTACTGTAATGTAGTCTTTGAGACAATTTATTGAAGTATATGAAAAATGAATTATCGTTTCAAACTAAACTGCTGGAAGAAAAATGAATAAATGGCTGATTAAAATGAAAAAAAATGAAAAGTTGTTAAAAGCTGGTTTCGTGGAAAACTGGGCTAAACATTGTTTTAGTAAAAACTGTATTACAGTGGGGAAAAATTATGATTTAAACATTTTAAAACGTACATTTAAGCTTCCTCAATTTGTGATTCTCTAATCTCAGTCAGGCTACTAGAAAAATTCTTCTTAAACATGCTGTCTTTCGCGTAGTTTGGTACACCTTTCAAAGAAGACCAATGGGAAATCTAACGTAGAAGAAATAGCAAATTGGTGGTGCAAATATATTCATCAGTCTCAGTACAGATGGCACAAGGTATTATGAAATTGACCTTGGTAAATAAAAAACCTTCTTGTTTGGGCTTTGGCTGGTCCCAGTACATCTTCCAAAATGTGACAGTTTTAGAAGCACTGAGGCTGGATTTCCCTCTAGTTGCTGATGTTTACATGGAACTGTGGCTGCAGTCGGATGCATGAGGACTGTTGGGATACCTGCAGTCGCTGCAGGACCTGGCTGTTTTTTGAGAAGGTGTTCAGGATATGGCTAAACTTCAGATGTCAAAACTGCCACTTAGAACATGGATGATTTGTTTTTCCTCCCCGTGTTTTAATGTGAGCAGCAAGTGCTCAGGTTTTGCTATTAAGACCATTAAGCAAAATTGAAGAGCTTAAAACCAGCCTCTTTTTTCTCACCTGATAATACTAGCAGGAAAAACAAAGAATTCAAAGAATTTACTGACTATTGCCCTTACGAACATGCAAGGCCATGGTCTAACATCTCTAAACAAGGTAATGGTCTAAACATCTGTTACTGTGATTAAGAGGTGAATGTGATGGAAACATTTGGAGATATGATTGTGTGCTGGAGGTTTCCATCAGCATGTGGATAAAGACAAACCTTGAAACAATTGTTACTTTCCCCTTCAATTCAAAAGCGTTGTCCACTGAAGACACTACCACCAGCAGAAATGGTCTTCTCTTAAATAGCTATACCCTTTATTGTTAGAGCATCTCCTTTCTGTTTGGTTTTTACTTTTTTTCCCCTCTAGCTGTACAGTGGGTTGCACAGATGGTCTAGCATAAGGAAGAAGGAAAATAAGGATGATGCTTTCTGATGGATTTATTTGTATACGAGTCCCAATGGACACAAGTATTAAATAGCTTCAGTTTTTTAAAGTTGGCATGAATATACAGAAGACTGGGCACACGTCACTAAAGCTGGATTATTTTTTTTAGTAGATAAAGTGGATTTTAGTCTTAAAGTGGATTTTTAGTAGAAGCTTGTAAATGACTGAACTTGAGTTTCTGAAAAGCCTAACATAGTGAGGCAGAAATGCAAATATTGATTGCTTTTAAAATATTTTTTACCTACTCAATCTTGAAACTGTTGAAACTAACACATACAAATTACTGCCTCTACCTATTACTTTTGTAGCAATGTTTGAACAGATGCTATGAAGTACTATTGGCTATAAAACCTGCTTGTCTGTCTTGTGAGACAGTGATGAAAATCGATGTACCAGAACCCTTGTGGTCAATACCCATGTAAAAGCAGTTTTCCACTAATCCTCCATTATAAGCTTTGGCTGTCTGCTAAATGTCAAGAGGAATGAACTGGTCAGAAAGAGGTTAAAGGCTCGCCTCTGTAATAACAGAGGTTATTGCACTTTGATTTTTTTTTTTTCCTTTAGTGGAAACTGCTCAGTTATCTCAGGGAGACAGGGAGATGTCATCATCCCCAGTTGCTTACAGTTCCATTTAAAATGCAATCACTGCTCATATGTATTCTAAGGCAAAGAAGTCTTGACTGAAAACTCAGCTGAAAGCAGTATGTTTGAATCCAAAACATTGAAAATGGGCTCTGAAACTTTAACTGTAAAGGGCTAGTCAGTATTTTTGGCAATTTTACGGTTGATGAATTGCCTCTTGTTGAGTGGCAGTGGTTAGGATGCTGTGGAGTTAGAGCTACAGGGAAAAATGGCATGGTTAGAAAAGTGTGGATGCCCTGGGGTTGCAATTTAGGCATTTTAACTTCCTTCTTCAGCTACTGGAGAGGAGGAGGAAACGAGCCTTCTTTTCTCTGCTCTTACTCTTCGACCTTGGAGACTCCATCCATAGTTAGTTATTGTGTGTTGGAGTTATTTCTAGCTCATTGTACAGTTACATAAATGCTTGTGCTGGAAGAGTGCAGGGGGTGGGAATGTGCTGCTGGAGAACTGGAGGCAAAGCAGAGATACTCTGCTTCTCCCTCTCCTGACAGCAGTGCCAGCTTCAGTGGGAGTGGGTTTAGAGTTCTAGAATTTGGGAAAATATGCTAATCTTCCTAGTTCTCATTTTGCAGTGTTTCCTGTGTCTGCCCTTACCTACTGCTCAGTGTCTTTCCAAGTTGAAGTGTTTTTTTGTTTATTTCTGTGTGTCTTGTCCCCCTGCAGTGTAGCTGGATCCTGCTGGATCTGAATTGCAGACATTCCAATTTTGCCCTATTGACAAGGTGACAGCAGCACTGGAGCTACCAGAGATACTGGCAGTTGCTGGAAGAACCCCTGCATTTATTATCATTTGGAAACTGCCTTTTACTCACCAAGGTTATTAACTCATGGTTTACAGAGTTTAAATTCTACAGAAATTAAAAAAATGTGGGCTTGCCAAAGGAAACTTCCCGGGCATAGGTAGGAGAAAGTGGGTTTTATTTGTTGTTGGGTTTTTTTTTTTCCATGCCTAAGGAATGTTTCTGTTAAAGGGGAACTTTCTTGAATGTGTGCCTTTCTTTGTAGTCCACTTTGTGTGTTTTTCAGTGTGAGATCTATTCAGTTTAATTGCAAACTGTTTCTTTGCAGTGAGAGCTACTGTAGTTGAAATCACATGTCAATAACTTAAAGAAGACATAGATTGGCCTTGTCTTTCTGAGCCTCTTCATGAACTGAAGCATGAAAGTATGCTCTAGTGGTGTCTAAATATAGAAAATAATTTATTTAGAACTGCAAATACTGGTGTCCTCTAGAGACACGTTTGTTTATTGTCAAGTTGTTCTATGCATGTATGAGCACGTAGGCAACTTGGTTTCTATATAGCATCTACAGTACTCTCTCATATTCTTTTAGTTCAAGACAGAGGTATACACAGAAAAAGCTGTAAACAGAGATATCTTTTTTGTCTTCTGGTTGCAGAAAAACAATCTGGTTTGGAACAGAGAGAATGACATGTCTTCCTGAAAAAATCAGCAGAGCAGGTAGTGTAGTGTGGTGTGTGGGAATTAAGTGCTTTGAACACAGAAGGGCAAGTTTTAAATGTCCGGTGGCTCTCAGATGGAATAGAATAGGTTCCAGAGGTTTGTGGATCAATATTTTTGGGTATCAAGATATATCTAAGGTATCAAGAAGTTGTTCAGCCCTGTAAGAAATAGGGAAGAAGCAGTGTCTGGTGGGACTGAAGGTGGAGGATGTGAATGAACAGCCCTGGTTCTGGAAAAGAATTGTGTGGGTTCAGTGCCTGTGAGAATGAAGGTGGCTTTTGTGGTTGCTTTAATAATGAACTGTTAAATAAACCCTCCAGGCCATTGAAGAATGGAAAACAGTTGTAAAGAATGTGCTACAAATACGTGCAAGAAAGTACATTCTATTCAAACTTTCGTTTTAAGAGGTGCTAATAAAAATGAATCATATATGGAAAATATATTTATCTGCAATTGAATCTTCTCATTATTATATGTTTCCACATGCATGCACCTTGCATACTGGTAAGTAGGATCTGTTTGCATATACACCTTATGCCATTTAAAATCACAGCAACAGATAATTTAAAAAATATTATCGAAGATGTCATTTGCTGCATAAATAACCCTTTTGTTCTGGTAGCTACTTGTTTTAAGTTTAAAAGGATAGATTTTTTAATAGAACATAACAATTTAGAAGGATAGTTTTGCACAGCTAAGGGGAAAGTGTATGCTCAAACCTTGGCTAGTAATTAGCTGTTCTTATTATCAGATAGGAAACTTGTCTGAGGACCTGAGACACTAAACTGACATAATTGCCTTGTGATATGAAGATGGGTATTGGTTTTTACATGGACTTAGCTTTAATGTTGTTGAAAATATATTATTGTTCCATTTCCAAAGACAGAACAGTAGAAAGAGCAGAGAAATAAGACTGTATGGGGCTCTACAACCAGGTAAAAGAATACTCAGGTCAAAGAGTTTGAACTCTAAATACTGTTTCTTTTCATTGGGTGACTGCCAGGATCATGATGCAGGATGGTGGCAGGGAAAGTGCAGAATTGCAGTTATAGGTGTTTGTATTTCACGCAAGCAGTGGAAGTGAACAGAGCTGTAAAGCTGCTGTGTATGGGGTTGTTATCACAGAATATGCTGAGTTGGAAGGGACCCACAAGGATCATCTGGTCCCACCCTTAGTCCTGCACAGGACAATCCTCAAGAGTCATGCCATGTGCCTGAGAGCATTGTCCAAATGCTTCTTGAGCTCTGTCAGCCTTGATGCTGTGACCACTTCCTTGGTGAGCCTGTTCCAGCACCCAACCATCCTTGGGGTGAAGAGCCTCTTTCTAATGTCCAACCTAAACGTCCCCTGACACAACTTCAGGCCATTCCCTTGGGTCCTGTCACTGGTAACCACGGTGCCTGCCCCTCCTCTTCCCCTCCTGAGGCAGTTGTCACTGCAATGAGGTCTCCCCTCAGTCTCCTTGTCCAGCTGAACAGACCAAGTGCCTTCAGCTGCTCCTCATATGATCTCTCCTCAACACCCTTCACCATCTTTGTTGCGCCCCTTTGGGTGCTCTCTAATGGCTTAGTGTCTTTCTTCTACTGAGAGATGCCAAGCAGAGCTCAAGTGCTGAAGACTGAGATGATTAAAATCTCACATGGTAGTTATTATGTTTCTCATTGGTATGCTTACAATGACTCTTCATCACAGAAGGTTACATCGTGATTAATCCCACTGCACTGGTGGTAAATAGCTCTGCTTCAAACAAGTAGAGATGAAAAGTCGTGAATGGATAGCTGGCTGGAAAACTGGCAGAGGGTTGAGGTGACAATTGAAGAGTCAAACTCTTAGTTAAGCTAAGCAGGCACAGAGTTAGATTGTAGTCCTGGAAAAAGTCAAGTAGATTATTGGCATGGCTGAGTGCCAGACTGTTTCTTTTCTCCTTGTTTCAAAAACTGTGGTGAAGTTGGTAACATGAGTAAAATGTTGAGACCCATTAGTAAAATCTCATTCTGTCAGCTACTATATAGCTGGTATTTCCCTTCTGGAATCAGAATGAATGGATGAATGATTGTTAATACATAATGAGATCTTATGGGAACAATAGCATTGCAAGCACAGGAAAAGAGGGATTTAAAGAAGGGAATCATTCATGCGAAAGTTAGGCTTGCAATGCTGGCATGTTGGTGACGGTAGGGCTGGCATGGTCCTGGAGGTTTGTGCCAGTGTTCTAAAAGATGGAAACAGCAGGATGCTTGGACCATGAAAGCAGGCGCCCTCCTGACACTATCCTGCCTGTATCAATTCTCTTGTTCCACTTCCCTGCCCTATACCATGTGTTCTCATTCCACTGTAAACAGCTTGGGGCAGGGGTCATGCCTTTTATTTGTCTATAAAGTGCTGCTACTTGTGAGGAACGTATTTTGTTGATTGCTGGAGGAACAAGAGCATCAATAACAGACCCCTGCATGCAAAATTCTTTAAGTCTCCGTAAAGATGTGTTTTTCCCAATCTCTTTGGAAGCCTGTAACCCCTGGATTTTTTAAGGCCAAAGGTGTACACTAGAGAAAGGTTCAGTCTGTACTCAGACCAAGCTGTGTGCTGCTGACCATCTGCTGAATGGGCGTTGAGTCTGATCCATTCATTGCCCCTGTGCTGTGTCACATCATCAGAGCAACCCCAAAAGAGCTTGTGTTCCTCCTGGGCAAGGGAAATGCCTGAAAACCTCCTCTTTCTGTGGGACATCACTCCTTCAGCGATTACTCAGTGTTCAGTGCATGCTTTGTGTTACACTGTACTTTTTATTGAACAGCTCCGTGACTTTGGCTTGATCACCAAAGAATCTAGAGGCTGCTCATTTGTGACAGAGCTCACCCTTACTGCAGCAATACACACCTTGCGCTCCAGTGCAAAAATAACCATATATTGTGGCTTTGTGTGTTGGAAGATGGAGAAATGAGTATTTTTTTAATGCTATTTAACACAATGTTTTCCAAGCTTTTATTACCCAGGGACTGTATCATGATGGAACAGAAATCTGCTATGCCCAGTCTTTAAATGATACTGTCTCTTATTAGTGACTGGAGCATATCAAAACAGTCAAGAATCCATCAAAAAAATTAATTAAACAAGAAAATGTAAAATGTGCATCATGTAAAAACAAATAGTAGACTACCAGTGCAGGTAGTTCCAGGTCAGCATTTACACATAGCAGCAACAAGACATGAAGTGATGTTCTGGGCCTGCCCTTACAGTGGGTGTGGAGCGATCAAAAAATGGTGTATTGTCACAAAACTGAGAAGTCTGAGGCCTCCCGACCACCTCCTGTGGAGGCATCTGTAATGAGTCACGAGTAGTGCCTCAGGGAAAACACCCCAGAGATATTGCAACCTCTTTGAACATGTGTCACTAGACCAGAGTGATGTTTGTGTGGTATAGCATGGCATAGCTTGGTGTGTGGACGTGTCCAAATAAAAGTCTGTTGTGTGAGGAAGATTCAATGAGTAAGCAAATGAAGAGAAGGCAAATTAAATTGTTAGGTATTCAGCTTAGGGTCTAAAAGGGATAGGATTGTTTCTTAGTTTGCCAGCCTTGCTCAGATGATTTTGCCATACAAGATCCTCCAGTGCTTCATCTGGGCTATTTGCAGATTGCATTAAATTTGTTTTCAAATAACTTTTACTGATCCATTGTGGACACAAATCGACAGCTAACATACACCTAGGAGAGTGTGTTAATGGTACTGTTAATTGCCTCTCGAAATAGGTTGCTGCATTACTTGTGTGATATCTAATTCTTCCCAGCACCTTTGTGGATGTCTGCCACATTCCCCATCTGTAAGATGGCATTTCCCTTGCATGCCTGAGCCAGAGTGTGTGAGAGAGAGGGCACTGGAGGCTGAGCAGAGCTGGAGGGAGACAGGCACTCTAAATCCGTGCCCAAATAGAAAGGGTAGAAAACGGGTACGAATGCTAGTAAAAAAATTAATTAACTTCCCTGCCCCCCATCCCTCAATGTGTTACCTTTTGAGTTTGCATGAACTTCCATGGTCACTTTCATTTCTAACATCAAAAGGGTTTTCACAGTTGTACAGGTGAAGCTATGATGGATTTCGGGTATTTCAGAAGAGCTATATGGAAAGGAATTTCAAGAGCTGGATCATAAATATAACTGAGGAAAACAGATATGAAGGTGGTAGGCTGGCACCTTCAAAGTGTTGAAGTGTGTGTCTCGCACCCGAACCAGCAAGTGAACAGATTCAAGAATTAAAATGCACAGTATATACTCAGAAGCAGGGGAAATATAGTTGCATGGCTGTGTAATGAGGACTGCTGCTTGTAAACAGTGCAGCATGAGGGCATAGATGCTAATTAAGCATGCAAATTGAATTTGCAAGGATTTCTGAGCAGGGAAGACATCTAAAAGCAGGCTTGATTTTTCCAGAGGATAGAATGAATGACTTGCTTTTATTACTTATCAGGATGCCTCTAGGAGCTTAGATTTAGTAGAGTTCAGAGCTTTTTAAGATCAGGAAGAAATGTGCCAGGGACCAAGTGACAGGCTCTTAGTCCTTCCTGAAAGGACAGATCTGTCCTACTCAAGAGTTTAAAGAAAAACACTGTATTTTAAAAAAATGTTTAAATTTAAATGAAACATTTATGACTGAGTTGGTGATTTTAGCTCTCTCACCCTGATCAGTGCTTTGCTAGACTCTTGAAGGATCTTATGTCAGCTGATCATTCATGTTACCTGCATGAAGCTGTAATTGTGGTTTCCAGCTGAAACACATGCTGACACACCTTATCTACGGGTTGAAGAAATCGCAGCATTTTATAACTTTGCAGAGGCCAGCAGCGACTTAGGAGAGTCTGAGCCACAGTGATCTGTCACTGTCCTTATCTTCCCATTCATAGAGCTGTGAGAGAGGGCTATTAGTCATCCTGCCGAAGGCTTGGGAGCATGTGGAAGGGCACAGAGAATTGCCATAGCTTCTAAACAGTCAACTCAGCACGATAATCGTAGTTGCTTCTTGCTTTAGGTCTGAGTGGATGACAAATTCGTCAAAGTCTCTGTGAGGCCACCTTTTTCCTTCTAGGCTGGTGTCACAATGAACTGCCATCTTTTCTCCTCTTGAGAAGTCAGCAATTGGTTTCTTGCTGAATCCCCTCCAGGAGCATCTAGTGTGTCACAAGAGCTAGTTCTGGCAGGAGGGACTACAGGGTGTTTAGATTTATTGTAGGTGTGGCACTGAGGCAGCAGTAGTGAGGAGAGGGTGAGAAAAAAGCCGAGGCCCTTTCTATATCTTTAAGGAACCACTGGGGTGGAATGAGAGCTGTCTAAGGGTGATTGTGCCAGTTTATCTTCATCATAACTGCTGGTTATTTGAGTACCTTAAGGCTGGAGTTAAAGTTTGCGAGGGTTAAGTTTTGAAAATGCAAGAGTGAGATTTTGTGGTTTTTTGCAAAATCTTCTGTGGTCCTCAGCTTTAGGGTACAGGCTGAACTGGAAGGAAGAGTTGTGCTAAACTTTGTTAGTGAAGTCAGCTACAATTAGTGTTTTGTGCATTTATTACATTGGTGTTACTGTTAGGGTCTGTTAGAAGAGGATGAGCAAATGTAAAAGTAACAGGTCACAAACCTGCAGTATGGGCTGGCTTTTTTTGTTCAAATAAGCTGTTTTCTTTTTTTTTGCAGTTAATAATCACACAATTGAGTTTAATGTTAGGAAACTTTTTGTTCAATTTTTTGTGAGGGAGTGGTTCAGTTTCTGTCTGAGTCTTATGCTGTATGCTAGGGAAAGTGAGGAGATGGCTGGCAGCCATGAATGTCACATTTATACATGAATGGCATTTGTTTTCCAGACAAAATTCAGAGTTGTGATTGAGAAGATGAGGGCCTGTGAAGTATAAAAGAAATTGGCAGTTCAATACAATTTTGAATCCTGCACAGATCACATTGGTAATGCGAACGTTGGTGACATCAAACACAAATGCCTATGTGTTATTTTGCAAAAGTAGTGATGATTTAAGTATAGTTAGGAGTAATATTCACAGGGCATGCTTGGCACATGAAGGAGTAGCTGTGGAAACTTGATGTCCCTCTCCATGCATCCTCTGCAGACCTCATAGACTACTCGTGAGTCTGCCAGCGGTTACTAACGAAAGTAAACTTGATGCAGGAAGCTCCCCCCACTATCCACATCTGCCTCTCTTACGGGGAGGGATTAAGGTCTTCAACCTGAAAAGGACTGAAAACATGCTTTTTACCAGACATTTTACCATGTCTGCATGAAGTCACCCAGAGCTGAAGCAACATAATGTTGGCATATACAGACTTACTTGGATTACCTGGGAAAAAGTAAGCCTTGCAGCACAGAAGAGGAAACAACAAGGGGGAAAAAAAGCTCCATTACAGTTTACATCTGGAGGCTTTCTGCACAGAAAAAAGGTAGGGGTTACTATCTTCCATACAACACCACTTCTTATTTACAAGCACTGCTCCTTCCTTGCTTCTTCCTACATTTCCCTGTAGAAATTTCTGAGTAGTTTTCCAACAGCCATAGGGTGAAATCTTGCCTTCACCAGTGGCTGTGGGAAATCTGCCATTGACTCCAATGGGATCATTATTTCATCCTGTTTTGGGAGGGATCTTTGCCTGAGTGAGTGCTGCAGTATTTGGTCCAGCAAGAGATTCCCTTGTCAGCAGCACAAACCCTCCCTTTTCCTAATTTCCATAAGAACTCAGACAGCAAGGCTATTTTGGGTTTTTTTCTTCCTTATTAAATCTAGGCATGATAGATGAACATTACCTCTGCAAAACAATCCCTGCAGTAACTGCAGAATTTAATGGCTTTACATTCCCCAAACAGGCAGTGTATACAACAGGCAGTGCTGACTGCTCAGAAGTTGCTAGTATTATGCTATCTGGGGATATAAATTCTAGTTCTCTTCACTCTTCCCAGTTAAAAACTTCTCTTTGCATAAAGAAGCAGCTGATCAAGAAAGGCAGTTCTAGTCAACAGCCTTATTAATAATGACAACCCTAATATCATCATCACTTCCATATGGTTTCCATCTCAATGACTTCACACACATCCAATCAATAAACATTCTTATACCTGGGTAGTCAATAAAATATTATCTCCTTTACTTCATTTTGGCTTTTATAATCTAGGAAATACCAGTGAAATTACATGATTTGCCTGCAGCAAAGAAGAGTCCAGAACTCACATTTTCAACTTCCAAATTGTTCGGACTCCTTCCAATTTCTAGTTGTACCCGCAGCTGCTTCCCTCAGTTAAGCCATCTTTTGATTTAGATTAAAAAGATACCATAATTTAGGTAAAATATAGTTCAGGAACACCTACAATAGCTATCAGTCCTGAAATCAGCTGAAGAAATTTTTACAAAGCAAACACAAGTGTAGTATTTGCAATATTGAAAGGAAACATGAGTCCTTCAAATGGTTTATGTGCTGATGGTTTGCCTGCTAAATTTGCTAGGAATATGTTAATCACTCTTGGTTGTCGAATTAAAACAGACAATTAAAGTCAGATCTCCTACACCAGCCTCAGAAGACTGCTCAAACTTATAATTTGTACAAAAGGATGAAAATTTTAATTATTACAACAAAGACTTTCCTAAGCTGAGTATGACATGTCATTCCAATACCTCTGGTATTTTGTAGCTATTCCCAGGTTTTTAAACAGCTGCAACTCTCTTTCTGTGGCCTTCTGCTTGTCTTTTAAGAAGTTAGATATGACATCAGATATGCCAGTACCTTGCTATATCTCTGAGAAGCAGAAATTGCTCTGACACCATACATTTCAAAATTCACAATCCTTGTTAAAAACCAAAATATGCATGCAGTAAGAGAGCAGAGTATCTTCAGGAAGTTACCGTATTCCACCAGCTTTACAAGACAAACTCACAAATAAAAAGTTAAGCTGCTCTGTAGAAGAGGACTCTCAATAGAGAGCTACAGCTTAGAAAGAAGCATTGACTCACACCACACTGTGTTTTCAATATGATCCTAAAATCCTAGACTGGTTTAAGTGGAGAAGAAATGGTGTTGCATACTTTATAGAACAAAGGGACCTTCCAAAGCTTCCTTTTCAGAAACACTGTTTGCCAATTACTTTTTTGGAGACTAACAATGAGGAAAAATGGAATTAATGGGTAGGCTTTGCAGAAGGTGTTGCAGAAAGGCACTGGGATCTGTATGCACAGAGATGAATACCTAACACTTTCGACTGCAGAAAATTAAACCTTCTTTGAGAAAGCACATACCCATAACTCTCTTTCCCCCATTGCCTCATGCTAACCTGCAAGAGCTGCTGAATGAACAACAGATGTTCGTTTCTGTCGGTGCCTCAGCAGTGGCAGAGGAGTATGAAGGGTCCTGCCAGAGCTTACTCTGCCCAGCAGATTCTCCAAGAGTGAAATCCACCATTCTGTTAGAAAAATGTTTTTCTGCCTTGCCTGTGACAAGAGCAGACACTCTTTTTGTTCTTCCATCTCTCATAAGACAAAAATTGAAACATGTCAACCAAAAGCTCTGTGAAAGAAGATTTGCAAGCAAGATAATAGAATCAATTGCTTCTTCAATGGAAGAAGAAAAGTAATTTAACTTACCTCTCTGCTGTTGTGGTCCAATTTGCTGTACTAACACATGTGCACACCCACGTTCCTTCCTCTGCTTGGCTGTACAGACCAACCTGAATATGCAAAAGAGCCCGTATGCCTTAACGTAAACCTTTGGCATTATATTTGCACTCTGCATGAACTCTGCAGCTGGAATCAACCAGAAAGTCTAATAAGGCCTCACATGTTTTGTGAAGATGGTAAGTTGTGATGATCTTCCTGCGTTTTCAGCAAGCACTTGCATATCCCTTAACAATGAGGGTGCCAAAAGGCTTGGCTCAGAGCCAGAGGGAAAACTGTCATGATTCGTAGCAGTATTCAGTTACATTATAAAAAATGTGCCAAAGGCTCTATAGAGGCACACTCCCCCTTTTTCTGCACTGTGCTGTAAGATGGGAATGCTGAAAGGCCATTTCACATGTTTACATTGTAAAGCAGACCAAGATCTTGAATCTTATGAAACTACTTTGTGTGAGGGAAAGAAAACTGTTCTAGCAACCTCAAAGTGTGAGATAAATGTTGTCCCTCCCTGTAGGAAAACGACAGAAAAATGCATAGGCATGTGCACAGGCAGGTTTCACTACAGCTTAGCTCAGGGATGGTTTCTCATCATCTGTGGGTTTAGGAACGCCTTGTTGAGTACCCTGAGGAAGCGTGGGTGTTGAGCCAAGTTCAACAAAGAGCAGAGGCTTCTCCAAAATGAGGGAAGAAGACTGGAGCTCCCAACTCATCAGATTGGTAAGGGATTTTTGAAATTGCTTTCCAAACCTTTACAAGTTTCTAGTACTTTTAGCTTAGTTCATTCGCAGCAGATCAACATGCAGTTTTTGGAAAAACTGAAATAGGAGACTAGTTGTCACTGCAGAAAATTTTCTGAAGGACATAAAAGGGTAGGGGAATGTCTGCTTTTTCAGTTTCTGAAACCCTCTAATGCAAGAGGGATATTGACCTCTGATGTTAAAGGAAGTCAGGGCCTTCAAAGCAGACATTGGTCATATGGTATCTGCTGGACAGAAGATACCACATACACACAAATATCATAGCTACATAAACAGAACACAAATAATTGTGTAATAAAGCTGAAAAAATCTGCTGTATTTAAAACAACAGGGTAAGTAGTACATTCAATACTGGTGTAAAAGCCATCTGCAATATTGCACTTAAACACATTCATTAAGGCTCCAAGATGCTTTTCAAGCTTTCATAAAAGCAAAACTAATGGATATTGCTGAAACAATAGTATGATTTGTACTTAATAACTAGAAAGCTTTGTAAAGCACAAGAGCAAACAGCAATGAGGCTGGGAACTATAAAGCTCTCAGGCTTCCTATTACACTCAATTCCATAGTTAATCATGTCATATACTCACTTTTTAATCTCTTTAAACCAATACAGCAGTATGATAAGTAATAAATTTGTTTTTATGAGAAAGCTTCTGATGTATCCTTAGTTGCCAGGAATAAAAACTGTTTATGAAAAAGTAATTTATAGCAAAAGTTTGTATGAAATCTAGAGCCTCATGGATATCAAGCCATATGAACAACAATTTGGAACTGACAGAAACATCAATATGCTAAAGTTTAGTATTAATTCCTCATATTTCTGAGACCTTCAATCTACAGTTTGTAAAGCTTGTATTTACATTACAGTTTCTGCTGTTTCACAGAAATTTGTATATTTTCAAGTCTTCCAAGACTGATGAAATCCTGTTCATAACGTGCAATGAACAATGTGATTGGTGTGGTTTAAAAATTGGGACTTTGCTATGGGCTCTGTTGTCTTTCTGTTAAATAGGTGAAAGGAAACCCAGAGCAAAATGAATTATACAATCTACATGCCTTTGACAACAATAAGTGTTTTTCTTAATCTTGCAGCCCAGCAGGATTCAACAAGAACATGAGCTCTTCCATTTCTCTTTTCCTAGACTTGAATCCCCATCCCAGTAAGACCTGCACCAGTCTCTATCCCAGCTCTGTTGCTTCCTCCACCTGTCTTTTTATGCAATCTTCTCTTAATCCTGAGCCTAAGCTAGCCTAAACCTGAGCCTATTCCAGCTGCCTCTGTACACTGCACAACTCAAACACAGCATAAGATCTGAACACAAGCAAATGCACCGTCAACAGCACCCCCAAACCCAGCCCTTCAAACCATGAAAGTTTCTCCAAAAACACAAACTTCACCTCACTTCTTTTATATCTTTTCTCTTACTTGAATCTGTTACTCAATGTATATGTGATTTAGCTGTGTTATCATGCCATTGAGTAACACCAATGTGTAAAAGAATGATTTTCATGCTATTCCGAATATTTGTAATCTAAATGGGAAAACATTATTTTGAAAGATGTATAAAAACCTTATGTGATTTGGCTATAAAAGAGAAAACAGGCTGGTGATAAAGATATGAACATACTAAGAAATACTCTGTTTTCTTAGATTGTCTCTCTCTATTTAAAAAGAACAACTAACACCAAAACCCTAAAGAAATTTAAATTTTTAATGGTTCCTCTTTGCTATGGAGAGCATGACTTACTTTTTCTTTTAAATGGTAGACCTTATTTATCTGTCTGTGTCTGGTGGAAGTTGACTAGGCTCAGATTTTCATTGCTGATATTGTTGTAGAAGTATTGGTGGTAGCCCCATGTCTTCCCCATTGTCGTGTGTATGTTTTCTGCTGGGATAGGCAGGAGTAATGCAAATGTGGCTCAGGTGGATTGAGGGAATCAAAGCAGCTTATTCAAAGACCCTTGGTGTTTCATGCTTGAATGTACAACCTCTTGTTCTGAACACAGACAGCCACAGTCCACAGGCCCTGTAATGGAGAACTGCACACTGAGTAGTTTCTGAGTAGTTTTTCCTTGGCCAGTTGTAGCTTTTATGGCCTCACATCTCATCATGGCCTTGCATTTAGCCCATTATAATTGTTAGATCTGTTTTATCCAGTAGAAATTCCAATGGAAATCCTCGAACTCTAGTTGTTCCACCCTACAAACATGTGTTGTGAAGACAGAGATGGTGGATTTTGTTGAGTTTTCTTTACACTTGCTGGGTCAAATCCTCACCTATTGTTTAAATTTTGAAGAAGGTTGTCTGAAACCAGAATCTTTTCTCCTATATAGGTGGCACCAGCTTCAATTCCTTCCAAATGTGCTTTTCTACACTTCAACGTCTGTTGGTATTAATTGCAGCACGTTTATTACCCTGTAAGAGCTATTATAAAGCTACTGCATTGTGCATGCCAACGGGTGAGAAGTTCCCAGTGCTCTCATTTTTCCTTTAGTTTAGTTTATTTTAAGTGCAGCTTCTCTCTGGAAACCATCTCTGTGTGTACAAATGACATGGTAGCATACTAGGGCTGTGTCCTCACTGCCAGCTGGATTCAAATACACTGTACAGACAGGTCACCTGCAACCTCTGCAGAAGTCTAAGTCAGACCAGCCTCGTGTACCTCATTTGATATAAGTGATTCTTTGTAGTTTCTGTCACATGGATGACTAAAAAATTGTGTGATGTGAGTGTCCTTCCAGTAACAGCAGCCTGTATTGCTGCATCCCCTTTTAGAACTGACAACATAAGGGGGTAATTGGTGCCTTGCACTGTTGGCTTTTTTGGCTTTTGTCCCGTAATAGTCTTGGGGAAGGAAAACATCAGGAGCTGGATGGGGCCTGTATTATTTTTTTACTTCTTACACAGGACAAACTGTATCTTAGTGTTTACCTTTAGGGATAGAGCTACCACTTGTGCAGATCCCTTTAGGTCATGTGGCAGCTTGTTTATACAGCTGGGACCAGAAAGACAAATGGATTGCATTTAAAAGGGTGGCAGAAGGAAAGCAGATACTCCCAAAGGCTGAAGTCTGTTTTTCCTTGCTGAAAGAAGGGGGCACTTTTCTGTGTTTCGTGACACTGAATTATTCTTAGGAGTCATGTTCCTAACGCTTGTTCTCACTTGTCCCATAGAGCTCTTCTGTGACCCCATGCATTTCAATGTAGTTGATGCATTTCATCCAAGTTGATAAAGACCAGAGTCAGCCCCTTTTTGCACAGGTCTTGCCCACCCATCAGTGTCACGCGCATCACATGATTCCTAGTAAAACTGATAAAACTCCTGTTGATTTTTGTGGGAATATGGTTAAGTCCAGATGGTTGAAGTCCTTGTTCAAGACTCATACGGCAGAACTCCATCATCCTCATCCTGAGTATGCTCTCTGAACTGAGGAAGACTATTGTCATGCATATAGTTCTGTAAATTGACATCTTGGTATAATTTTATTTTTAATTCAGAAAAAAAATCCCAGTAAATCCAAATGAATGGGAATTAGTGGGTAGTGCTGAAGGAGGCTGAGACACCACCCTGAGAAGGTGATAGGGGTGAAGGTGTTCAGCTGCTCAGCAGTCAGGCTGCATCTAGGCTATGAACAGAACCCACTACTTTTGTGAGTAGGAGTTTCTATTTTAAATCTAGTGAAGGGGCTTTGCTTATGGAAATGAAATAGTGTTCTAAAAAGCTGCTTAAAAAACTTCCACTATTTGATGGAAAGCGTTGCTCTTTCAGCTGTTTAGTACAGTGTTATAGAGCTCTTCTTGGCTGGCTTAGATTTCTTTGAACTTTTTTTAGAAGGGTTGTTGTGCGCTGTTAAATTCTCCAGGACTTTTTTATTGTAGGAGGACCATAGATTTTGATCCAGCCTTCATTAAAAGGAAGCGTGTTAGTTCATGACTTGGAACTGCTCTTGTATTTCCATAGAAATAAAAGAATCTAAACAGCATGCAACTGAAATTAAAAGCCATGGAAGAACAATTTCAACCAACTTATTTTCCTGAACATATTTGGAAAACAGAGGGACAGGATCCGTGAATTTATAAATTTGAAGCAATATAAAAAGAACCTTGAACTTTCAATCAAAGAGGCATGTAATTAAATTTCTCCCTGCTCCATAATTTTCTATTGTATTCTTGTTACCTTTTTTGTCATATCTATTTGCATCTTCACAAATCCAAAATATCTTAATTTGAATAGAACAAAAGCCTATTCATGCTTGTACTATTCATGTGGTTTAATTGGTTTACAAAATACAAATGTTCTTTGAAAGAAACTGATTTGATTTCAAGAGGCTGGTAGTTGTCCATCATATGTGGTCCTTCTTCTCACAAAAGATGAAGGAACAGAACTAGACATAAATGGGCTTGCTTCAACTTGTTTTGTTTTTGCTCCTGTTAGGGCTGAGCACTTGCTGTTGCTCGGTGAGTACAGTAGGAAAATATTAGGGTTGTAGCTAATCGCACATACAAAAATAGTTTTCCACATGTGAAGTTTAAGTAGAGAACTGAAAATAGTTTTCAAATGCTCCACTTCCCTATTCTAGGTAATATCAGCATGATCTTCAAGACTGCAAAATTCATTATGGTCTTGGGACACCTTGTCCAGGTGGTATTATGTGGTAGATGTAATAATGATGTATACCAATGTCAGTCAGGGTTAGAAAGAGGTTCCAGATTATTTTGATACTCAAGTGATATGTAAGAGAGAGTGAGTAGTTGGAAAAAGGTAGCATGTTCTTGCATTCTGGATTAATTACATCTACTTAAATTTGAATTGAGTTGCAAGTAAGAATTAGTTGAAGTAATTTCTGGTATTTTGTATGGAATAATCTGTTAAGTAATGATTTGGTATTTTGGATCAAGGTTTTTAACCCCATGGGTCTCAGTAAGGGCCAGATGGAGCAGGTGATGCAGCGAGCAGTGTGCAGGCACTGCTGCCACTCTGTGCTGGGAAGGTGCCGCAGTGTTTGAGCACAGAGACAGGCACTGTGCTGAGTGACTGATGGGCTTTGCAGGGTGTAGCTGCAAGTCAATAGGGCTAATGGAAACCGAGCTTGAAAATCTGGCCAGATAAATAGCTCCCTGTCTAGGTTCAGGTTTCTCTTTATGGAAAATCAGTCTTGCAATGCACCTGAATGGGATCTCCAGTGATCCCACTGAAGATGAGTTCCTGGCAGAGAGGAACTCCCACCCTTCACAATATACTTCCTGGCCAGCCTCACCAGCATGCTGTCTTGCAGTGGCCCTGTGAGCAGGGGCTGAGCCTCTGCATCGGTCCCCACACATTGTGTTTGGACACCCATTCTCCTCTGGAAGCTGGGAAGATACTCCCCTCACTGTGTCTGCCCTGGTTATCCGGCACAGACCTCTGCATTGTGTTTTCTGCTGCTGCAGGTATGAGAGGAACAGCCCTTCATGTCTTTCTGTAACAGCTCCCCCTTGGTCAAAAGAGGAAAATACTCTCTCAGTCTCTTCCTTCTTGGGGTACCTGGGAAAAGAAGGAAAGGGATGCAGCTCTGTAAGCTTTAACATCAAGGGAAGGACCTTCCAGCAGTAGCTGTATAATACCACAGGCTAAACATATTGCATATGCAGAATGTCTGCTATAATTTGAATACAAAAGGAGCTAATGTAGAAAACCTTTAGTCAACTTATTAAATTGATCCATGTGTTTATCTGGAGAATTATCTATTCTTCTGCAGGAAGAACAGCGTTTTATAGTATGATTAATTACTAAGTTTATTTACATTTTTTACATGTTCTCCAGTAAAACCATGCAGAGGCCTTCAGTTCAACAATATGCATGTTGTCTTTGGGGTGCATCTGAGAGTGGGGGAATATATCCGGTGTATTTCAGGGAGCCTCCCTGCCACTGAGGCATCTTTAGTGACGTTAGTTCCTCATTGTGTGCCTTTGTGAGACTATACCCAGCATATATAGGCTAAACTCAGAAAGGAAAACACACAGAGCTGTCAGTTGAGTCTCTCTGGCTGTCAATATAGTTTATGTTTAAGTACAGACCGAAGGGCACAGGAAGATGCATTACTGACAAAGTAAATCAAATCATGGTTTGCAACAGGTTGCAAATGCAGGAAAGAACTGATAATGGATGGGCAAGGGAATTATAAAGCAGAAGGAAGTCTCTGAAGGATACAGAGATCATAAAAATGGAAAATACTGGTTACTGGCAGAAATAATCTAAACCCATACTGTCTTACCTCAATGGGAAAGTATTTGCATGTCGAAAGAAAGTTTTATGCACAGCCTAATGTGGTGGTAATAGGAAAAAAAGAAAAATCTGTTTGCACTGTCATTTGTTGTTGCTTTGTATTTCCCTGCATTCTGAGGCTACTGTAAAGAAAGTATTATCTCTACTGAACTACAAATTAGTAGTAGCTAATGAATAATTCAAATCTTGAATTTACCCAAAGCATCTCTTCTCAGTTTATATACTTTGCTAATAGGAAAAGAGAACACCACTTTTTTGTTGCAATTTGAGGTTTTTTTTCAAAGCAAAAGCCTCAGTTTATGCTCTGCTAAGATGAACTAGATCAGGAATTAATGATAATGAATTTAGCAACCTGCTGAATAGGCAACTGTTTACCATGGAGTGCTTTTGCTGTGTGAGAGATTCATTAGCTGAATCTCATTTAAAATGTTTATCCCTTGACTTTCACGGAAGAAAAAAAAGATGTAACAACAATTATTTTTTACTATTTATTTCCCATGTGAATCATCTTCACTTTTCTATACAAAACAGAAATCACTCTGGAATACTTGGTCAGGATAGATTACAGAAGTATTTTACAGCGATGAAAGTAGAGTTACTTAGTTGATATTTACTGATGGTAGGAAGAGCTGATCACGTCTGGTCATTTTGTATTGGTGTTGTAAATACTGTGTTTGCCTGTGAGAGAGCTGGAAGGGAGCAGGTCTGTACTCAGCCTAGTGATGCTGAGAAGGCTCTGCATTAGGCAGCTGGTGTCAGCTTCTGATCATGTCTGAGCACCTTTGTGTCCCTTTTCCCTTTATACACTGCTAACTCAGAGTGCTTCGGGGATGAGTCAGCCTGTCCGTCTGCCCCGAGGATGGCCCTGGGACATGTGCCTCTCCTGGACACCCGCACACTTCAGTGCCTGCTGAAGAAAGGGCTCTAGCAGAGTTGTTTTCTTGTGGTTGTGAGCAAGGCTGCCGTGCCTTTTGAGGAGAAATGGGCCGTCTTGGTGCAAGAAAGGTCAGATTTGGCTCAAATACTGTGACTGCTGAAGACTAGCCAATACCACATCTAGGACTTCGTTGAGCCATGGAGACTTTGTTGACCTGTACTTAAAATTACCTTCTGAGGGAGGTAGTGAGTGTAACTAGTCAATTAGTTCTGTCCCTGGACCTCTTCCATGCTATCTGTTCTGCAGAATGAGGAATTTCAGAGCCCACTGTGAGGCTGGAGCCAGCTGCTGCACAAGTTCATGCTGCCAAGTCATAGAGCCATAGACATGGCTGGCACAGACTGGATGACTTAGGATTGAAGTATTGATCTGAGAGGGTAAATTCTGCTTCTGAAAAGCTGGTAACCAGCCTGAGTTCATTGGTAACTTGGTGAGCACTGGTTTTCTGGTCACAGGGAAGGGGAACTCTGGTGGTTGGAGTGGGCTGGTGAAAAATGATGCCTTTCTGCCAGTTCTCTGAATGTGGCAATACTCTGCAGAGCAGAGAGGAGTAGGTTTTGCACATCTGAATTTGATTTGACCACTGCCAATGATAAATGGTTAGTAATACTGTCACCACTCGGTCTTTTATAAGACTATTCAGAGCCAGCTTTCAGATACCACCTAAAAGCCCTTTTCTGGTGCAGGAAGATGAGCAGGGACTAAAATATTCTTGTTCCCTAAAGGTTTTCCTCCACCTGCTTGGATGTAGTCCTCTGATGTTATACAGTTGCTATGGAAATAAATGACATCACATGTCTTGGGAACATGGCTTCATATGAGAAATCAATAAACTAGAGCAAATGAATTGTCAGACAGCTATGTTGCCTCCCTGTCTTACTAACATGGAAAAAAGGAGGTGGATGAGAAAGTGATAAATAATTTTTTTTTCCTTCAAGTATGTGTTTTCTAAGCCAAATGTCTGTCAGTTCTTTTAGATTTCAGAACAGCTCAGTAATCCCCTTAAAGATGTATAAGGAATTCAAATCAGGGAGTTGGTAATTTCCCACTCGCAGGATCATATCTCGTGTTCCAGTTATTCCCATTTCATTTTCAGGTTTTGGTACCAGTTGGACAGTAGAATGCCATAAAAGGAGCTGGGAGAGATGTAGTCAACAGATTCCATGAGATAATTGGAACTCCTGCAAATACACCATCACCTCTGTCTCTCAGCGTGCTTCCCATTCCCTTACTCTCTATCCTCCCCTCATTAGATGCCTCTGTCACTGCCTGTGCCATCAGGCTGCAGGCAGCAAGGGCAGGGCATGCATGGAGGAGGCCAGATGCTTGCAGTAAGCCAGGTGCCACTGCTGCTCCCCTCGTCCAGGGAATTCAGTACAGCCCCTGCTGAGCCCAGGGTTTGGAAAGTATGTGACACTTGGCAGCCCCACAAGAGCCCAGTCCACTTCTTGTGGTGATTTGACATGTGTGATATCTCTTCCTAGGAATGAAATGGCTTTCCCTGTTCCAGGGATTGTTGTGGGTGGATTGCTGGAAACACTTGAGTGCAGGTAAAATCTGTGTTGCAGTTTCACTTAAGTAAAAAAACCTAAATAAAGTCTATTTTGTGTGTCACGTATGAAAACAGCTATTATTATCAGAAGTAAAGTAGCTGATACTTTGCAGCTTACAACATTCTTCATTGTAACAACACTGGTCCTTACTAGTCAATATGTCAAGATAGATTTAAAAGGATTAGCAACAAATTCACTCCTTCATAGGAAGGTTGAGCAGCGAGACTGTGCTGTTTAGTGAATTTGCTGTCACTTTCTGAGGAATTAGCCAGCTCTTGTCGTGACTGGAGTGCATTTGAGTACCTGGATAATTTCTGAATTAATTAGCCATGCAGGAAAAGCACTTTAAGAGGTGAAATATGTATGTTTTATGTACCCACCTGTAAAGCAGTGGGCTATTTTTCAATATTTACTTAAACAAAAAAGCAGGCCTGGGCTAAAATATATGTAGAGAGGGAGTCCAGCTCTGCCAGGATGTGGCATTACAGCTGAGTTGCCAATGTAGGAGTGCTGTGGTTTATGACTGGAGGAGTTCAGCACTGCATACTGTGTGGTTCATCTCTTTGTTCCTAAGTATTAGATTTATCACTTACCAATTGTACAAACACAAAATAAGCAGTAAGAATTCTATGCAGTTGTGTCCATTGCAGCAGCCTGGACTGCCAGTACAAAGATGTTTTATATATGTAGTTTTGAACTAAGATGTTTGAAAAACTGCTGGGTATTACTTTTATATGTGAAGTCAGGCATCTGTGCAAGACACAATGGCGTGAGGGTTTGGTGTAAAACCTGGTCTTTGTAACACCCCTCATGACACTGCAGATTTGCCAGCTGGTGTGATTGGTGTCACCTTACAATTTCCCTTTTGCAGTAGCTTCCCAGTCCATGTCCCAGCACACCGCAGTGATGAGTGTTATTCACTAATCACCAAACTGGTACCAGGAATCCCACACCAGAGGGTTGAGTTTGTAGCATTGTCCTATTTTAAGCATCGGGGAGAAAAACAATTTTGGGAGAAATTTATGCAAAACAGGCACTGAAATGTGATAGAAACGTTTTGGTAGGAAATATATCTTGCACTTTGTCTGCTCTTTTGACTCTCTTCTTTAGAGCTGAATATGATAGGAGGAGATTGTTTTCTTTAGTGTCTTTGTATTTAAATTACTAGTAATGTAAAACTTTGGGGTGTGAGATTACCAAAGTATCAAGAGGAACCTGCAGGCACATGGCACATAGCTGTTGGGAGAGATCAGTCCTGTCTGCTTTGCACATATAGTTCTATTGAAGCTGCTAAAACTATTTGTGTGACCAAGGCAAGCAAGATTTGGCACACATGGGAGAGAGAAAGCTTTTAACAGCAGACATTCACAAATAATCCTGTTGTCCAGAAATGTCCTTAGTAATAAAGAAGAGAACAGAAACAGTGGAAAGGTCTCGAGGCACAGAATAGTTCCCGAAGTCTGTTTTTCATGGAATATCAATTATTTATGAGAGTTTTTCTATAGCATACAACTAGTCCAAATGAGGAGCACTCATGCAAATACTATCAGTGAGTTCAGAGAGATTGCCTAAATAAATAAAACAGGCACAATTTTGCTTCTTAAATACTGAGTGATTTTCAGCTTTACTTCAGCACATCAGAAAGTTTGAGTGTGCTCCTCCAAGTGAGAGGAAGGAAAATAGTAGAGAGGGTGGAAAGTGAGAAGTAGTAGAAGGGAGAGATTTAGCTAATAATAACAGTAGGTGCAGGCTGCTTGCCGTCTTGGAAATGACAGATACAAATATCCCTAAGTTTGTGCTGCACTCTTCAAGTTTATTGTAGACTGCTTGCTTTTTGGAGCATGGAAGAGAGACTGAAAATTTTCTTGGAACAAGAAAGGAGTCTTGTTGCTTGCATAATGCAGAAGATGGGTCTGGAATAAGATACATTATTTACTATTTATTCTTGTTCCTCTGTAAAACTAACAAATGTCTGTTGCCTCTTCTGGCTGCCTTTAAACATTTTTTTAGACCACAAATGACCATTAAAGGCATCAGGCAGCAACATCTGTGAGCATATATAGCAGTAGCTAGTGCAGCTGCACCCAGGGGAGGAGGCATAATCAGCTCAAAATAGTTGACCAGGCAGCTCCCACTTAGCAAGGCAAGGTCCCTCATCATGTGGGGCAGATCAGTCCCCTGCCCCACGCTGGGGAGCTCTGCTCCATGATGTCCCAGCCAAGCACCTGGCAAGCCAGCACAAATAGACCACAGCTATTGCAGTGCAGTGGCCTAATGTCCTTTATCAAGTTCCCTGATAATCCATGCAAATTCTGTAGGGGGTGTGTGTATACACATGCTCAGAGGTTAAAGCTGTCCTGTACAGAGAGCAGCTCTCTGATGTGGTGGCAAGAGGAAGTGATGCGTGGAAATGATGTTCATTAAATGTCACATTTTGGAAAAATTAGATGCCAGGTCATTGAGTTAAAAGGCTGGTGCTGTGTAAAACAGAAAACACCAGTCTTGCAATTATTTCTAGAAACATTATCTTTATAATTTGCTTATATTCTGGTCATTGCTGGAAGCTCCAGTCAGGATGCAAACTGCATTATGCTAAGTATGTTTATGAAGCACTTCAAAGCAGTCCCTTACTTAACAACCAGTGGGTTTCTCTCTCTTCTGTATCCGTATGTGAGAAGCCACAACTGCCTGTTCATTTATGCACTGTGCCTACACGAGAAGATAATGTGTCAGTATGCAAGTGGCTGTATCTGAGGTAGTATTTGTAAAAAGTATGTAAAAATGATTGAAAACTACTTTGTCTGCTGTGTATTTAAGTAAACACATGATAGAGATGGAATTTGTTATATGCCGCTCAATCTCAGGAGAGTACAGGCTAAATGGCACTTTCCAGAGAGCTAATTACTGTGTAAGGGGAGATGCTTGGTGTAATTATATAAAGTAATAATGGTGCAAAAGCAGCAGAGATGCTCAGGGGTTATTTCTCTTGGGCACTTGAACTAAAGGGCAGGATGTCTCCTGTTGCATAGTGGGGTGCTTGGAAAGGGAAGGTGGTTCTGTGTGGAAGCAGAGGTTACAAGGCAATGTCTGCTCAGGTGTTTTGAAATCCTTCAGTGCTGAGAAGTAGTGCTCAGAAGAGTTTGGGAAGCTGGTTGCAGCACTCTCTGAAACAATTATGTCGATTCTTAACCAATCTTGGAAAACTGGGGAGATTCTAAAGTCCTGTGGGATTCTTAGGTCCTTCTGGTATTTAAAAAGGGCACAAAAGTATGACCCTTTTTAGTAGGTCAGGTTGGCTTGATGTTAGTTGCAGGCTGACAGGGCACAGTTTGTTTGGGACTCTATATTAATTTAATATTCCAAAGTATTAAAGGCTAAAAATACAACTCCTACTTACTATGGTTTAACCACTGGTAGATTTGTCAACTTTTTTTTTTTCTTTTGATAGGGTTATGTGCTTTCATGATTAAAAAACCCCCAGCAATTATATAATATGCTTGGATTTCCCTAAATCATTTGAACTAGTCATATCTGTCTTTCTGATTAAAAAAAGAATCCAGAAAACTCACATTGTATTGAATTAACCTGCTATTTAACCTGAGGTTTTGAAATTAATTTTTTTACATGTACAAATGAACATGAATAATGAAACCCATTCTTGTCTTCCTGTAGCTACTGTTAACAGTGTGGTGCTGGTAGAGTTTACATACAGAAGTCCAAGCAAATAATGAGGCTGTCAGCTTACAGAATGATGTAATCACTTTTGTTTTCATTTAGCTAAAAGTAAAGTAACATAGCTGGGAACTAAGAGCCCCACTTACATAACTAAGGTAAGAAATTCTTTATTTGTTATATATTATTATTAACCAAGCTGGTTTTAGGTCTAACTTGAGCTATTACCAAAAATCTGCCCTAAGCCCTAAGTGAAGCCTGAAGTTCAACATGAAATGTAGGGAGAGAAGTGCTGAGCGAGACAAGGGATCACATCTGTACCATATAGAAATGCAATGGTATAGAGAACCATGCAAGTCAATTCTAATGTGCAGGTGCTTCCATTTTTAGTCCCTCCTCAGAGCAGCAATTGGATTGCCGGGGCTGCAGCAGCACAGGCAGCAGGGTCTCACAGTGGGCAGAAGCTCATGAGGTCGGGATTGCTCCATAACCCCCCCATGGCTCCAAAGGCACGCTGACCAACAGATGTGTGTTTGTGAATCAAACACCTATGAGGGAATGCAAAATACGTTGTTTAGCTCAACAGACTTGCTGTCCATGGGTTGAAAGGCTTCTCTTTGTGCACAAATTTTGGGAAAGGTGTTTAGAAAACAGTTTATCTTTTAAATGGCTGTTTCTGAGGCCCTGGTTGAGGTACTCAGCTTCTTGGAAGAGCAGAATCCTTTTGGGCCAGGTGTAATTAAACACTTCCCTTCTTCCCCAGTTTTCTCCCTCTCATGTGAGGGAATTTCAGCTTGCTGCACTGGAGCAAAGTGGTCACAACTGTCTTGAGTATTTCGTAAACCTGCTGGCCTTGTTGCCTGGGGACATTTGGGAAGAATATATGTCAACATCCCCTCTGGAACAGTTATGTGTGCCAGTTAGCAGGGCAGTGGGGAGATGTTTGGCAAACTCTTCCCATCCTGCCCTCCTGGTTTGGCAACTGTGTGCTGCCAGCAGCAGTGGGATTTCAGTCACAGGAAGCCCTGCAAAGCCCTGCAGTGCTGGTAGGTTGGCAGGGGTGCAGTTGCAGCTCAGTGGCTGCCTCAGTGGTAGATGAAATTTTCCATTCCTGGACTTAGTACAAACATAAAAATTAAAACAAACAAAACCACAACAAAAAAACCCCACCCACAAACCAGAAAAAAAGAGAGATAGAAAATAAAAAAAAAAAGATAATTCCACACTTTCATGACAGCTGCATTGGGCACTGAAATGTGGAGATATGTAAATGTTCTGACTCTGCACACTGTTTGCAGATATGAAGGTTTAGTCAATACCCTCCTGTGAAATCATTAAACAGAAGAAGCCAGACTGTCATGGGTGTCTTTTTATTAATTGAGCTGGAACTTGAAACTGGGAGAGAATGTGGCCTGCAGGTGCTGGTGGATGCTGATTGCCTTCAGCTCCTAGTAATGACCACAAGGCATTTGCCGAACGTTGCTTTGAGAGATGCTAAGTGCGTCATCAGCTTTCATTGTGCTTTAAAATCTCCTGAAATGGTGACACAGTCAGTGAGCATAGCTGGGCATCTTATCTTAGCCAGGTTGGATAGGTCTTAGTGGTACTGAAAGTACCAATGTGGTGTGTCTTCTAAATGACTACAGACTTCCAAGGTGAAGGTTCTTCATCCCAGAAAAAAAGACTACAGAAAGGAGCTCTACAAACTCTGAGCAGCACAAATAAAATAGATTGGAAACAGGTACTTATTTTTGCTCAAAGTAATACTAAAGTACCCCAAGGGAAAGTGTCAGGTATGCTGTGTATACCTTTTTTCCATACAAGAAGTATCTAAGTGTAAATACATTGCCAAACATACTTTGATAGGAATGTTAAAGCCAGAGCTGATTTCAAAAAAGCAAAATCGTGATACAAAAATTGTTTGGGAGCTACTAGAAATGTCATTGTTGGCCTAGGAAGTCTCTCAGTCACAGATATCTAGAATGTGTCCGGAGAGCTTCTACCAGAGGAGTGTCACTGGTCACCACCTGATGCTCTCCTCTAAGTCCCCTGTATTTGCAGCTGCCAAAGCGTAATAGGTACATGGAACTTGGTTTACCTGCTGTGGCTGTTGGGTTTTGATAAATCAGTGATTTATGAGTGCTTGAGAAGGTTGTGTAGGGCTTCTTTGGTCATTAGAGAAGAACATACTGTATTTGCTTGTGTGGGCCATGGATATGAAAAATGAAATTTATCCTGTGGTGTAAGCATCTTGACCTCAGGAGAAGGGAAGCATCCTTCTCTCTTATGAGGCCTTTAGTGAAATAGTCATCGTGACTAACAAAAGCAAACTAGGTTATGCACAGTTAGTAGAGGTTGAAAGGGAACAAAACACATTTTGCTTTTTACCTCACTGTCTGGGTTAGTACAAATGTTTTGATCACTACAGGGGGACTGAAAAAGGCCCTTATTCTTGGAGGTGGTGAGCATTTAGATCATTGAAAGAAGAAAACAAAGTGTGACCAGAGAAAAGTTGGTATGATGGTTATTTTTTCAATACCAATTCTTTTTTTGTTCTGACTGCATACTTTTAGAGAGGAATATTTTCTCCCCTGTTGTGGAGCTTGTATTGGTTTTTCAACAAAAGGCACAAGGGGCCTGACAACGCACAGATAAAATCATACTGAGCTGTGCTTCCTGGAATGTGGCACATCAAACAGGCCTTTGTTGGATGGTTAAAGAGCCTGTTTCGTTTGGTGCTATTTTGACAGAATGCATTGTTTTCAGAGACGCTGGGAATTATGCCCATAAAATGCATTCAGTGGTTACATTTATGAGGCTCAATTCAGCACTGGTACGGTGTTGTCTGGGGACCTTTAAAGACCAGACATGAAAGCAGTGCCATAATCCTCATGTTGAAAATCTCGTCTGTTGTACCAGGCTGTCTCTCCTGGTGCAGCATGTCCACCCCTGTGCAAAGAGGGCTGGGAAGTTCCTTTGCCTCTTAATGCCAAAGGGGGAGGCAGCTTGTGCTCTATTTGGCAGGTTGGCTGGGGGCTCTTGGGGGTGGTGGGTTGTGCTGGACACCCATCCAGTGGAGAGGCTGCAGTGGTGGAGAAGGGTTGAGGCTGTGATTCCCTGAACAGGACAAGTGGATGTGCAAGGCACCAACCAGGATTACAGCCCCTTTTTGACTAGTGTTCCAGGCACTATGCCTGGGACCTGTGGGTAAAGGCAGCAAGTCTTTCCAAGCACTGCCAGGCTAATTCCTTTAGCAGCTTACACTCTTGGCAGGGCGAGTCCTCTTTGAGCTCTGACACTTGGACATGCTGTGTGTCAGAGCATGGTTTTCCTACCAGGCGTAGGCTATGAAAGGCTGCAGGCCTGGAAACTGAATGTTCTCTTGTGAATACTTGAAGATTTAGTGTCTGTGCTCCAGCAAAAACAGGAGAGGTCTCTGTATGCCACACTCTGGAGCATGAGATAGGCTTGTTTGACACAGTGATTCAGCTTCTGTGGTCAGAAACAGATACTTGAGAAGGAAACGAGTTGGTCAGGATTTGAAGATGAGCATTGGATACATGTGGTGTTTGACACTGTGCACCCTGTGCTCTCCAGTGTGACCTGCATTTCCGGCTGGCTGTTTTGAGTCATGGTAGGAAGGGATCTCCTGGAGAGAGGGTGAGTGGTATTTCATGAAAATCCGGCCCCTCCAGGATGTGGCAGGGAGGATATCTTAAAAGGCATGAACTTGCCCATCACTTTTGAAGTTAAGGGATTTAATCAATTTATATTAATTTGGACCCACTTCTTAAAATGTTTAAACACATGGATAAATATATTGTTATGAGAAACATTAAAGCTAGAACTGGGCACAATGTTTTGTAGTGCTGATTGGTGAATGGTAGCATGGAAGAGCTGTGCCTTATCACCAGGACACATCTTAATTCTGGTTTTACAGTAGAGTCTCCTTCCTTTCCTGATGGTTGCCTTCTTCAGATGGTGGGGGGAAAAAACACTTCCTTGTCCCGACTGATGCGGCAGCCTGTTGGATTTGAGAGCAAACTCAAGGTATGCCTACTTTGGGCATGAATTAGGTATTGAAGTTGCCTGGAGCTTGTGGAATGGCCTGGAGGTGTTAAATGCTGTTACAGAACTTGTTTTATTGTGATATGAACAGGGGCAGAATTACTGAAGTTCTTCTAACTGGTTCCTCATAGCACTGTTGTTAACACCACCCACTAAATGACCTCCCTTTACATGGAAATTCTGTAAAATGACCGGCTCCAAAATACTTTACTTTACTACCAGTGGGACAACATAGTGCTTCTGTCTTTCTGTTTGGTTTGAGCTGGGAAGTAAAAGGCCATTTAAGGTATTAGGGAAAGTGAATGATGAAGTCTATAGAAATCCTGAATGAAAACAGTGACAGAGTATATTTTCCACTGAAGCTGTACTGGATGAAACAGATTAAAAATCAGGTTAGTAACTTGCTTTCCAGAGGACCTTACTTGCAGAATTTTTGGTGTTCAGGTTTTTTGTTTCAGTGCTGGTTCATATTGAGTGTGTAATTTTAGATCTCAGCTGTTTGTCATGTCCTTTAAACTAATAGAAACAAAATGAATCATCATTAACTATTTTAGCAATGCTTTCTGTATCTTAGTTAATGAGATTTCTGGGTAGATAATTCTTGAATTAGTTAGCAGTGTTTGCAAACTCCAGATCTGGGTTGGATACCTGAGAAGATAATGAGAGGAAAATGAAAAAAAACAATGAAGTGAAAGGTAGACCAAACTGCTCAGTGTATTTTGCAACACCTGCATAAAGTGGTTTGGAAAAATGTTGGCACTGCACAGCAAAGCATCCTGTGGTTAAAGGGGGCCTGTGTAACTGGAATTCACCACCTCTGCAGTTATGCAATGTGGTATTTTGTGTATTACATATTTACACTCTTTCTTTCAATAAGAATCTCACTTTTTCATTTTCTGACCTGATGTTTTGTGTTGATTCCTGTTGCTTTAATAATTTACTGTCTGCTATGATACTAATGATGGTGCAAGCAGTAATGTGGTGACTTTGTATAAACAAATTCATTTCTCCCTGGCTCAGTTGATTTATCTGCAAGAGAAGTTAATCATGTTTGTCAGTGATGAGACGTAGTTTATTTAAAAGAGCTCTCTGGAAGTGCTTGCCACAAACTCACTGTCACCTGTGAATGGAATGTGAGCATCTGGAGCAGCATGAGACACCAAACTATGCACAAAGCCTCTCAGCTTTGTTGGGGAGAAGAGAGAGGGGGACTGTGCTCTGGTTTACTTTGCCAGAGGACTGGAATTGCCTAAGTAGATGGTGACGCCTGGTGCCTGCATACAAGAGACTTTTTTAATTAAAGAAGAATCTATTAGCATAGGATGCCAGGAGAAAACAAAGTTATTTTTAAAGCTTCCTTTCATTCAGAAACTATTTTTGAAATGGTAATGGTGGTATGTTTGCCTTGTGCTGCTGTATCATAAACAAAATTTGCAAATGTTTAAACGCTATCCTATTTTGACACTTGGCAACTTCCGCTCAAATCCTGCTGACACATTTTTACAGCTTGTTACTACATGTATTGAAGCTCCAGCCTGGATAAATACTTAGCATTGTGAATGCACAGGCATTTAGTATATCAAGTGTCTCTTCAGAGCCCAACAGAATGGTTCAGTTCTTACTGCTTGAAGATGCCTGTGATCTGTGATTGTAATTTTAGCAGAGAACCAATGGACTTTGCCCTGTGGTATTTGTTTGGAGAGCCATTAAGAGGCCTTATGCTGAATTTTAGCCTGGAAGAAGACTTATGAAGATGTAATGATTGTTTTAAGAGGTTTTTGTACTTTGCTGATTCTGGGCAGAGTACAGAAACTAGAACCACCTAAGTCCTTGTATGCATGCCTTGCAATGGGCTCTTCTGCCAGGCTGGTGACTTCTGCACCAGGGAATAAGAAGTCCTCCGAAGGGACTTTTTTATTGCCTGTTTTAGTGTCTTTATGGGAGAGTCTTCCTGGCAAAACCAGGAAGTTTTTGGCCTCTGTGGAGCTGAGCAAACAGATTTGCTCCCCCTCACTCTTGAAGTTAGGGCTATTTTTGGAGAACCACTAACTTTTAATAGAGCAAGCAGCCCACTGAGTTGCAAGACGCTGAATGCACAAGTAGTTTATTGAGTTAGGACTTAAATAGCCATGACTTGGAAACCAAGGTACATTGACTGTCTTATCTACAGTTGCTGCAGTCTGCTGATGTTCAATTTGCACCACTGAGGCTTCCATTTGAATGGCAAGAAAATTGTGAGAGCTTTCAGTATCCTGTCAACCTCTGAACACTGGCACAGAAGTGTCTTTTCTTTCAAACTGCCCTGTGCTGAGTCCCTGGTAGTTTTTTTTTTTTATGTTACCGTAGGCATTTAGGACTCTGTCATGGTGAAAATGTACAGGCAGGTGTGTCATAAGGTGCTTCATGTTCTCCCAGCTCTCACAGCCTTCTCCTCTACCAAGGAGCTGGAGTTCTGGGAAGAGAATAAGCAGAAGTGTAGCTAAAATTATGATAATTTGATGATAATAGTAAGTCAGTTTCTAGTTCAATCTCACTTTGCAGTTCAGAGTTTCCCTAAGGAGGAATCTGGCCTAATCTAAGTCTAACATCAACAGGAAGCTTTTCTTGTCAGGGACCTCGGGGACCAATTTTGTGATGTGTTTCTATCATGAATGGTGCAGGCACTTCCAGTGAACAGAGATACACCTGGGTTGCAGTTTCACCTTTACTGACAATTCAGATATCTACCATCTTTGGCTGTTGTTGGGCTCTGCCAGTTAATTCAAGAACAGTAATTCAGAAAAGCTGTTTGGAGCTGAGGGATGGCATGGTGATGGGGAACCCAAGTGGCTTTTGAAGAACCATCTCTGCATGGCTCAGCTGTAGTTACAGGGGCTTTTATTGTATAGACCAGTTGTCTTCATACCCTCTAAGGAGTAGCTGGTGAATGCATCCTCTGTCTGCCCCAGGCATCTGTGTTGCAAGGTGTTTGTATCCCATCCATGGGTCTTTACAGCTCCCCTTTCACTAGCAGTGTAAAACTCTGAAATGTTTTCCTGGGCAGTGCTTTAGGACATAATTGCTGAGTATTTTGCAGACATGAAATACTCAAGTTAGGAGAGTGGTCTGGACATTCACTAGTTGAGGTTGAAAGGGGCCCATGGGAGATTTTGTATGTTAATCTGTGGTCACTCTGAAATCCTGGGAGAGCCAGGATGTGTAACTGTAGGCCAGTGGACATGGGAAAGGCAGAGGAGTATTGACTGGGGTGGATAGAAGAACAAAGAATTAAGTGCTTGCTAGTATGTATTTCCTAATATGTGTAAGATCCTAAGGAAAAGGTTGGTACCAATTGTGATGGGGAGGCAAGGGAAGATAAAAAATATCTGAAGCCTTTGTTGAAATGATAGTGTTCTGTGGAAAATGAAATGTTTCTTATCTTCTTACTTAGTTAAATTATGTAATTGTTCAAAATTCACACCACCATTAAAAGGTGAGTCTTTTTTGCAGCTGATCTAACATTTTAATGTGAGCAAAGGATCCTGACATCCTTTAAAAATACTGCTTTCCAAAATACTGAAACGTACAGCATGTATGGTCTAGCCAGCTTTCCAGATGTAATGAGGAATACATACTTTTCATATAAACATGTGTGGACCGTCAAAGGCAGCTGTCCTTTGGCATTGCATCTCCCCAGGTGGGTTTCCTGATGGTTGACATTCCCAGAACAGCATTCCCAAAAAAAAGAGCAAGGGGCAAAATAAAAGGAGCAAAAATTTCACTGGTGTCTGCTTGTTCTGAGAAGCTTTTCCTGCTCTCATGCTAAAATAAAAATAGCTTCCTCTTCTACGGAGCACAGTAGAAGCATCTGCCTGCCGCAGGCAGATAATTTGGACACTGGCACTATTGTGAATGCTCATTTGTTGGGCTGGAAGAATAATTAAAAATGCTTTTAATGTACATAATGTAAATGTGGAGTAATGTTTGTGAATGGTTTGGAGAGCACAGGACAGCTTGGGATGACAGTTTGAAAAATGTGGCTTTGTGTGGAGGTTTACCAAGGTTCTGGAGCCAAGCTCTGTTTGTAATGATCTGCAAAGTGGAAAGCTCAGGAAAAGATGAATGTGAAGGATTTAGCATCAGAACACTTTGTCAGTGATTAATGGAACTTGGCTACTTTTGCTGCTTGGCAGTTTTACCTCTGCACAGTGCCTGTTACCCTGTGGACCATCTGTAATGGCACTGGCTGTAGCTGTTTAGACCCACAGCAGAAACCAGGACAGAGTAAACAATTCTTCCTGATGGGGTAGCTTTTTAATCAAGTACATATTCACTGTGAGAAAGAAGCAGACTTTTTCAGGGTTTTTTTTAACTTAAAAAGGCATGAGTTGGAGTTACAAACATCATTTTGGACTGTTGTAAATCATTGTTGTTATCTTGGATGAAATGAGTTTTGCAGTTCAACTTCATCTCTCTGAAGGACACCTCTGAAGGTTAATTGTTGTTGTCCTGAAGCTTGCCTCCTTTTTTTGCCTGGTGTCAGTCCTGATGTAAATAAGGGGAACTGCAGTGGCTTCATTCAAGACGGACAAACCTCCAAGGAAGCACTTTAAAGAAGTCTTCAGTAGGGTGTGTGAGCCATTGGGATGATTGTCATGAGCAAGGCTGGAGGAGAATACTGGCTGTGCAGGGAGGATGTGCCTGGGTGCAGGCAGAGAGTGCCAAGAAAACTTGGGAACCCAAAGACTTGGCTGGGCTGTTGGGAGGATGCAGGCTCACTGTGGCACAGGACCAGCCTATTGTTGTTTCTGTAAGAGGAGGAGCAGTGCTGGCTGTGAGCTGGCTGGGAGGCTTGGGATGGAGCAGCAGGGAGCCTGACAGGAGTAGCTATCAGCAGAAACCATGGCAATGTCATATACCAGAAATTTATTTTCCTGGGAAATAGGGATTCCCCAGCACTGATGACAGGGTGTTCCCATGCTTCAGGTCCCTGCCTGCTCATGGGGGCTTTCCTGCATTTCTTAGTTCAAATTTAGGGGTTGAACTTCGATGATCCTTGTGGCTCCCTTCCAACTCAGGGTATTCTATGATTTAGTCCTAGCCAGTTATGAATCTTAAGTGCAGATGAAACCTGATTTTGCCATCATTTCTCAACAAAATTACCCGTGTCACAAAAGAATCATTCTTTTCTCAAGATTTCTGGCCTTGGTTACCAAAAGCAGTGGCCACATGTTAAGGACCCGTTGGATTTTGCACTCTGGCCTAAGATGAAAGCAGTGCTTCTAGAGGCATGCATCTCTGGATACAGCTGTATTTATGCTAGGAGAGAACACTTTTTTCCCTGCCCCATCCTCCCAGCAAAGCTTTCTGCAGCCCTGCCAGCCTTTTGCAGAAGAGGAGAGGCAGCCACTGGCAGGCTGCCTGGCAGGCTCCCCATGCTGCCTCCAGACATTGTGGGGATGCTCCTGCTGCCCCTGGGGAGCAGGAAGGTGGCTGGGAACCTGATAAGTCACTACTGATTGTTCTTGATACGTGCCAGAGTAAGTCTCCTTGCAAGGTTGGGGCTGCATGATTTCCATGGCTTTTGAAACTTTGCAGTTCCTCCAGTCTACAGAAAATGTGCAAATGAGGAAAACCAGATGAGAAAAAATAAGTGCCCACCATGCTACCTTGCAAGGTGGTTATTCTTGTTTTAAGAGGGCACCTGGAACTGGAGAGAACAGGCACCCACATCTGCCAACATACTTCCACTTCAGCTAGGAGACCAAAATGATCAGGATTTCATTGTCCTTGCCATTCACCTGAGTTTTTTTTCAGATGATGGAGGTAGACAGCTGGTGTCTTGGGCATTACAGTCCTTTAGGGGAAGTTTGTGTCTTTCACCCACACGTGTGTCTGTCTTATTTGCCTGGGAGCTACATTTTAGCATTCTCCTTATTTGACATGTATAATGACAGGGTTTAAACAGCATATCACATAATTAGCTCTGAATGCATAATTTAACTCCACTGCTGCGAGTATGGGAAAGTGCCTTGCCCTTGCTTAATGTAATAGGTGAAATGCAATGTATTAAACTCAGCGTGGTAAAATAGATGTGTTTGTTTTAGAGCAGGGCCATATGAATGTTTCTCAGACCTTGCTTTGCTGTCACTTGCCAGTTTGTACCATACTGGTTATAACAGATTTTGCTAAAAAAGTTTCTGTACAAACAGAATAGCAGATTGAAGTCTTAGTTAGAGCTTGGTGGTTCCAGTTTTACTGCCTATAGTGGTCTGAATGGCAGTAAAGGCAACAGATGTATCAGCATGCATAAGTTACAAAGAACCATCATGCAATATTGAATGGTTTGTCTATGAGTGGGTGCTGGCGTGGTGTGAAGTGTGTGCAGTGTCTGTGCCTGGGGCACCGGTGTGGTGGAGCCCAAATGTGATGCTACAGGCTCTACTGACAGACTAAGGAGCTGCTTGGTGATATTTTCCTTCCATTGCCCTGGTGACTGAATAGTTTCCTGTGGCATCATTTATTTTGGGATGAAAGTATTAATGTTTGCTCAGTGGTGTGAGATGGTGAGAAAATACCTCCTGTTTTTTGTTTCTAAGCTGATTAAAAATGGGGAGAGGATATTTCCTTCTGGTTTTGGCAGTTCCAGAAATGACCGTGATTGAAATCTGCATGACTTGGTTGTCTCAGAGATTTGGTTGGTTCAAACATTCAGGAACGTAAAAGTGATACCTGTCTGAATTTGAATAGATTGTGCTTTCTAGGCATAGAGGCATGTCTCCTTTCTGAAGAGATGTGCAGCTATTGCACAATGTAGTGATGCACTTGTGTTTTTTTCAAGCCAGATTGCTTTATCTTTGGTCCTAAAGCTCTGGACACAATAGATCCTCTTACTACCAGTTCTACCAGTGTAGAGGTGCCAGAGTTTAATTTGCTCCCATTTGTTTAAAAGCTGTCCTGACCTCGGTAAGAAAAGGATCCTGTTCTGTACAGCTTTGCACTTCAGTGGGATAAATACAATGTTTAGGCACTTACAGACCATACAAATCCTATCACTTTTCTTTGTCAATGAGCAATATGCTGGCTCTTTTGTTCGGGGCCACAGTAGCTGCAATAGCATTTATTGTATTTACAAAAGAGCTCTACTCTCTTCGTCAGCAATAACAAGTTACCATTAACTGCTCTAGGCAGCAATTTTCTCATTAGGTATTTTAATGAACACAGAAAGGTTGAAATTTGTTCTTATTTCCACCTTTCGTGTGCTAAGTGCAGCTCCTAGATGTACAGGAACCATGGCTTTTAGAGCAGGTCTTAGTTCTGAAGGTTGGCTGCATTAATGAGTGTAGGAATTACAATACCAAACACATCAGTTCAACTAAAATACCATGTAGACAAATGGAAAAGGTCTTTATTTCTAAAGCTTCTTAAAAAAAAAAAAAAGAACTTACGTAGCTAAGAGTTACCGTGGGGATTTGTGGTTAACAGAGTGATTACAGTATCAAAACTGGGCAGCAGTTTTGCTGCCTTGCTGGAAAACATAATGTTGCTTGACTGTGGCTATGGGAGAGATTTTTTAGGGATGTGCTTTGGGTCATAGAAAAGACCCCTTCCTATTGCTGTTTTCACAAATTAAGCTCCTTTCCATTTAAGTTAATAAAGGTTTTCCCCGTTTTCCATATTTTTTTAAATCTTCCTTCCTTCCTTTCCATATTCAATCTTTCCCTATCTTCCATACTGAAGTTGAAACCAAAGGAGAAATTTTTGTGGGGCAAATTAAAGGAAATCCTATAATATTTGAACTTTTTCTGAAGGATAAATTACTGTTTCCCAATCCCTTGGTGTTTTCAATGTCTTTGATACTCATGGAGGTGTCAGGCTTCCCCAAGTGACAGCCCCAGACAGAGCTATGCGAGGGACCTTCACAGCATTGTCTCTTCACCTGTGGTTTGTTTTTTGGTAACCTGGACATTCTTGTGTATTTTAACCCAATTAGTGGTTGGTTGTCCTTTCCCCTTGCACACTCTCCTGTTACTGCAGCCCTTCAGTGACAAGGTTTTTCCTTCACTGCAATTCTCCTTCCACTCTTCCAGTTCTGCCTTTGCTTCTCTCACTGCTGTTCCTTCACCTCCTTCCCGTCACTCTGGGATGTGGATGGATGTGGAAGAGTGGAGATGTAGTTTGGGGTACCTGATGTGCTGTAGCAGGGAAGGGCATTTCATGACCTAAGGGAACCTGTTGAGGCCCTGTGTTTTTAACTTCATCCAATGTATATGGAAAAATGTTTAAGAAAGTGCCCTGAAGATTAATTTCTTAGACCTGTTCGCAATATCTGTTAATCTGTTTTTTTCAGGTAAAACTTAAGCTATATTGTGTCGAGCAGAAAGTAACTCTGATAGTACACGTTAGTCCCAATACAGTCTGTTTGTGGCCTGATGTTTCACTACTGCTGACAGTGCTGCACCACACAATGGGACTAGTGGTGTTAAATTATTTCAGTTCTCTCAACTGAAATGCATATACTCTTAATCTTTGTTTGAACCTTCCAGTGCCTAATGCAACTCATTCTTAATCAGCCAGCTTCTTTCATTACTCTTAATCCAACTTAAATGCTTTTCAACACTGCAATTTCACTTGATTTCTGCAGGAGATGAACAGTTTGCCCTTATTACTTGTCAGCTGGGTAAACTGAAGAGAGAGATCACATCAACTCTGAGCTCCACTGAAGGCTTCCCTTGCTTTTGGTGTAGCATCAAACTTGTCCTGGTTTGTAGAGGAGCACTGGGAGTGTGATACCTTTCTGGTGTTGTGCAGGGGACAAAAGAAATCAACAAAATTAACCCCCTTTTATGTTTAGTGTAGCACTCCTCTAGCCAAAGGTATTAAAACTCCTATAAAGCCTATGTGAAGCTGTGAGATGTGAGGGTTTGTGTGGGTAGCTGTGCAGAGGAAGAAATGCTTGTTACATGGTGAGCTGATGCAATTGTCTGGGGAACAGGGAATATGGAGCAAGAGGTATTAACTTGGGATGTCACCACTCCCCAAACTGTGTCTGTCTCTGAAGCCAGGTTTACTTCAGGGGGATTTTGCTGCTGCTCTCCAAGTATGAAGCACAGTAGCCATTTGTTTTAAGAGATTTCTAGGCTAAATTCAGTTTTCAGTCACACACTCAGCGTATTTGAATTACAGTGTTTGTAGGGTGTTCTCAAAGGTTTGGTTCAGGTATTTTTCTAGAGCCTCAAAACTCTTAAATATCTCTGGATTTTTGCCCTATTTTAAGATGTCTATGCTCTGCTTTTAATCTGACAGAGGGAAAACAGTTTTTGTAGTTTCCACTGCATAGCTGTCAGTTTTGGTATCAGGGAGGCTTGGGGGTTGCTGTGCTGTGAGGGATGACTCCCACTATTTCAAAATGATGACAAAATTTAGGAATGCTGAAAGAAGCAAAGACATATTGGCAGGCTTTTCTGTAGGAAAAATTAGAAACCAGTCCGCTGGCATTTCAGAAATGTCAGTTTTGTGTTATGACTAGAACACACTATTTTTTTCCCTTTTACATATGTTAAAAATCAGATACTTAACCTCAAATGGAATTTGGAAGAACTTCTTTACTTGAGCATCAATCACCATGTTACCTCAGAGAAGGCTTATAAATTGGAAGAAATGTTTTATGCCAGAGTGTAATAATTTCTGGTTCATGGATGGATTGGCCATGGGATACACAAATTTTGAGTTGTTCTGTAGTCTTATGTATGTGAGCAGAGTCTGAAGTCAAATCTAATCTTGGCTGAAACAAACAGTTGTTTAAAACAAATTCTTAAGTATTGTGTGACTTTGAGTAAACCATTTTAAAAGGCCTTCCAGAACATGAAAATGTGAATAAGTGACCTCAGTTTTTAAGGTTCTGGGTATCTGCAGCACCAGCTGTGGTCTGTGGTTTTAATATGGGGATATAACGTGGACTAAGATGCATGGTATTTTGGCTTTTCAGCTGTGAAAATGTCCATCTTAACTTTTTTGCCGCATTTGTATAAAACCAAATGAGAGCAAACCTTAACTAATACTGATTTTTGTGTTGTTTGTTTGGGTTTCTTTTTTTTTCCCCCAAAAGCTGCAATATTCTGTGTAATGAACTACCTATCTTACCTACAGAGAAGTTCTCCAGAAGCAGAGTTAGGCAAGTATTTGTGGTTGACACTGGTGTTCCTCGTTAACTGAAACATGGGTTTTGTTCTTTCGGATTTCTAAATGGATGGGGTCAAGAGATTAATTTCCTGTCAGAAGGTCACATGAATGAGCATGGGAGAACAGACTCTTCAAGTCTTCCTTTTTTTCCTTTGCTTGCATGTTTATCTGCTTCAGAAGCATCTCAATAGGAGACTGTTTTCCTCATCTGCTGAAGAAATGAGTTGCAGCTGTCTAGGAGGTCCCATCTCCCCCAGCTCCCTAGGGGAGCCTGTCAGAGAGTGTGGCTGGCTGGATACTGGCCGGTGACCCTGAAGACACCAGTTACTTGTGCCGGGAGCTGCACTTGCCTGGTGTTTATTAAATGTGCTGCCATGTCCATGTTTGCCTGCATCTAAGCCCTCCATGGCAGCTGCTGCTTATGCCCTTTTGCCTGTATTTCACAGCAAACACGTGGCTCATTTTACACAAACCATTTTAGTGTACCCATTAACTTCCCAGGATGTTCCTGAAAAACCTAACTAGAAAAAAAAAAAGACCATGCAAAATGAGTGGCAGTTGGCTAATTGACACCCCCATGCAAGGTTTTACACCAAGCACATATCCCTGAAAATAGTCTATTTGCAAGAAAGAAAATTCTTGGAAAGAAATGCTAATAATGTACTAACCAGGGGAAGCTCTGTGTGTGCGTGTGCCGTGGAAAAGTGAGAACAGTCTTTCTAAATTTTCCTTTCCTTGAAAATTAAAAACATCACAACTTGAGCTCAAGCAGAATTTAAGTAGGTGAATGTGTCTCAGAGTCAGCAGTGGTGAGAAGGAAGAAAAGAGCAAGAAAGATGATTCTGTGAAGTGTAGTTCTGAGCAAGTGGTGACATGAAGAATGGATGCCAACCCTGTTAGCTTAAGAAAAGCTTCTCTTCCTCTTTTCTACAGTGAAACCTAACTAGCTTGCCACCTGCAGCAGTATAGCATGGGAGACTGTTCTGACACAAAGAGAGAACCCAGGTGGTTATTGTTTCCTCTAAACATGAAAATGGAGGGAGAATATGCAACAGGAGTAGGGAGGAAAATGCCCAAACTAAGTTCAAATGAAGTGTTTCATGTCCCAAGTTTTCAGTTTCTTAAGTTTCNCAAACTAAGTTCAAATGAAGTGTTCCATGTCCCTCCCCCTGAAAAAGAAAAAAGTTTTCAGTTTCTTAAGTTTTGGGTTCAACAATATTTATTACTTCATATACTACTGTCTTTGAGAAGGAGACTAGTGAAGCAAGTTCATTTTAGTCACTGAACATTGGGAAAATGATCCTATAAATTGATAGTAGTAACATGACATCTTGCAGTGTAGATGCTGTCAAGAATAAGGTAAAATAATTCTAATAGCTACTTGGACAGAAAAAGCTCTGATTCATTTGTTGTCTGCCATATGGTTGTGGAGTGACAGGAGATGAACATGGTAGAAGACTGAGACATCTGGGTGACCTTTGCCTTCATCCTGCTGTGCCAGCATCCCAAGAGGAGGAGTTGCAGCAGCACCCTGCATGGGTGGAAGCCCATGAGGTCAGAACATGGCACTTCCCTGATGAGAGAATGGGAGAAGGAGCCTCCTTCCAAGAAGCTGGAGGAGCAATGTGAGTGGGCTGAACTCTGGAAAGAAGTGTGGTTTCTTCTTTTTGACTCGTAAGGTTTCTTTGACCTGAGAGCTGAAGACATTCATCGGAGAGGAAAATGTGATCCTATGCAGAAATCCCCTTGAATCTTTATTTTCCATTAAATATTGGGTAAAGGTCAGAGGTTCTGGGAAGAAATGTTCAGTATTTTGATCAGTGACTGAAATATAATTTATTTGTGGTCTTTTGTTTAATTTCCTGTTTTTGAGATTACTAAGGGATTTGCAGTAAGGAGATGCATATTCCAGCTCAGTTTGTGACCTTAGACCCTTGGTGCTGGAGGTATGTTCTGTTTACAGAACTCAGTCGACCTTTTTTAAATAAACTGGAAATATATATTTCTGGCTTGCAGAGTTCAGGATGTCCCATCTATAACAAGCATTCACTTGAGTATCCTAACAGTCACAGTAATTGCAGTTGTTTTCAGCTTTCAGCGGTAGACACGTGCTTTTCAGAATGGTTTTTGAGGGAAGCACTGGAAATTATTGCAACAAAAAACCCAACCAAAAAACCCAGCAAACTATTACTTTCAAAGTTTGTGTCAAACCTGAATGTCCCAATACTGAGGTGGTGGCTGATGTCAGTTTTGTGCCCTCCTGTTAACCCCTGGTTAACTCTCAGCCGTGGGCCAAGACCACCCTTCTCACAAGGCTGTTTCCAAGGAAATGCAGTGGGGTGGGCATGGTCCAGAGCATCTGTGTGAGAAAGAAGCTTAAGGTCCTGCTAACTAAAGTGGACCCTTTGGCAGGGTGGGAATGGCCCACAGGAAGCTGCAGGTTCACTGGTGGGGTACTGGTGGCTCCCACCATCCAGCAAGTGGTGCACTGGCTGTGGGAGAAATGCACTGGGCAATGCCCCTGCCATGAGTCCTGGTTTGCTGAGTGCCCTCAGGCCTCTCTTTTGCCAGCCCTAGGTGGAGTTGGAGGTAGCAGGTTCATTTTTGATGTTGGCTCCCTGGTTTTCCTCTTTCAGTGAAATCCTGCTAATGAAATTTGTCAGTGAAGTTGTCCTACTTTGTAGCCTTCTCTTTTTTCAACAGCCTGTGTCAGAAACTAGTTGGTGGTAAAGAAAGCTTCCTGCTTTGCTTGATGTTGTCTTCCTGGGTCTCCTGTTTCCTCTGTGCTGGGCAGAGATGCAAAAAACTGTCCAATTTGAAAAGCATCGAGAAAGTGGAGTTTAGGTTTCTGTAAGTGGTAGGAATAATGTCTTTAACAGATTACCAAGAAATGGATGTGTACTTCATTGAGATATCTATTGAGTGCCCCTTCCCTTAAATGTTTCCAGATGAAAAACTAAGTTTGTACTAAGTTGTCGAAACATCAGTAAGTAACCTTACTAGAATTATTTTTTAGAAGAATGAGTGATGGATTTTATTTTGATGGAGGCAAAACAAATAGTTCTTATGAAATTTGACTGTCAGCTTTCTGAGGCTGGTGCTGCCCTCATGGATTTTTCTTTAAGCAAAACTCCTCAGAGTTAGGTGTGAGAAGAGTAATTCTCCTCCAACCTTGAAATAAAGGACTTGAAGCCATATTTTTAAATTACTTTTCCACTTAAAAGTATTTTTGTTGTACTTCAGTCTGTTGAAATCAGCAGAACTTTGAAGGTTTGCACCATCTTAGAGACAGACCATTTTCTCGATGCATTTTTAACTCCAAACTCTTAAAAACGTATGTATTTTTTAATGGAAAGAAACCTTTGGTGTCAAGGTGTATGCAAAGACTTTGTGTGGACAGTTAAATAATTTAGAGTCACCTGGAATTCCTTTCCTTGTGACATTTTACTGAACTTTCCACATTTTAGAGAAAAATGATGTGTTGTCTACAGATAAACAATCTCTTTCCACTCCCATTAAATTCTGTGTGGAGGTGTGAATATATATAATTAGAGACTTGGGGACAGGCTGTGAAACAGAAAATGAGAGAGGATGACTTCTCCATTTCTGAAACCATCTCAGTGTCATGCACTAATTAAAGTGACCTTATACCCAGGATGTTTTGTGGCTGTGAGAGCATTGCAACAGCTTCAGATAAGCATGGGGCAGAGGCAGCTGAAGGTAAAGTCTCTGCTTTTTGCTGTCACAGGAATGGAGTGCTGAAAGATGCACAGTTTTGGAGGTGCTATGGCTGGTTTTAGTGATTCTGAAGCATGTGAAGTGTATTAATAACATTACAGCTCTTCCCAGAAGGTACAGCTGAAGGTTAAGTGCATGCCAGAAGACCATGATGTTAAGCAGAGCTTAGTGTAAAACAGACCATTATTATTATGAAGTGAGGCCAAATCTATTGTGTTTGTCTGTAAACTGTGTTGATCTTCATTTCAAACCAGCAGCAATACGCTTAACAGGCTAAATAAAACGTGACTAGTCACCTGACAGTCAAGAAGGCTCTCTGTTGTGTTTTTATTTGTTCACATAGGCTCCTGCTGAAGCTGATGCTTTCTGCAATACACAGTCTTGAAAGAAATTGTAATAATCTGACCTTAGGGCTCAGATGTTGTACTTAACTGTCATGTAGTAGAAGCTTGAATCGGGTTGAGAGATAAAAGTTTCTATACGAGAACAAAGTTCAGAATTACAATCTGTGAAGAACTTCTGGTAAGTGCAAACCCAGGTGTCAGTATGTTGAGGCACTGCAGGGTGTGGTAAGCAGCAGTTACAGTAGAGATGCTGTAGATAGGAGAATGTAGATTTTTTTATCTTGCTGTTCTCTTGAGGCTCAGTGCAATAACAGAAACCTCAGTCTGTGCTCGGGGAGTAGGGGTTCTTAGGGACTATACAGCAAATATTTTCAGTGCATTAAAGGTGTTAACCTGTCAGTTTCTCAGCTTGGAAAAACAAACTGAATGCTTTTAAGGAGAATCCTGTAATGTGCTATTTTTCATGAGTACACTGCATTTCCCTAGAAATGTCAATTTAAGACCCACAGAATCTCTATTCATTGAGCAGTTGGTGAACTGGGGCATTGGTGTTTCTGTCCAGCTGTAATTAGTTACTTGGAATGAAGCACAACACTGATGTTTGACACATGGAGGTGACAGTATGTGTATACGTTCCTTTGCAGACCTTCATCTTTTAAAAAATGTTTGTGCAAGTCCATACCTGAGGCATGGTCAGTGAATTCCCTTTGCCAAGTGGCCAAGTGCTTTTTGTTGATACAGAGTTCAGTTGGATGGTGCTCTGCAAATTTTATGGAAAATCATAGCCAATATGGACTTCATGTACAATCAATAATTGCATGGATGATACACAATATTGCTGTATTGCTGCTTTTTTCTCTTTTATTCCTTCTGATGGAGAGTTTTAAGAGATACTGAGCCTTGGGGAACTAGCTTTGCCCTTTTGGGGGAAGATGGGAGTGCTGACATGATAGATGATCATCCCCAGAGCTTGGGTAGGTCGTGGCTTCCTTGGAGGAAAGCAGCATTATCTTGTCAGAATTTCCATCTGTTCTCACACCTCAGCTGCATCTTCTTGGCTTCCTTGTTACATTATTGACAAAAGTTAACAAGGCATATCCCTAATGCTTGTCTCCCTTCCTCATCAGTCAAAGCCACATTTGCAAGGAGCAAGGAATACCTCCCAGTCTGACTGACCTCCACAGAAAGTCTGGGTGGACTCTCTAAATGCCATGAAAATAATTGTTTACTTGCGTGACAGCTGAATGCTTTTTTATTATTTTTGTAATGACTAACTTACATTTGCATTGCAGCCTATGGGTCTGTGTCCCTGCCATTACAGGAAGCACAGTCATCCTGTAGGAATGATCCACTGCTGAGAGGATGAGTGAGGAGGAGGGACACAGGGCCTCCTCTCTGGCTGTGCCCCTCCATTCTGATGTGCCTTTCCCATGCCTCCCACCTGCACACCCTGGGGCCTCCACTGAGTGGAGAAAGGCAGAAATTAATCTGGAGGGGAAATTGTTCTGCCTGAGTGGGCAAATAGAAGGAAACTGTCTCATTGACTGTGATGCTTTAATCTCTTTTTATGAGCTACCTGGAGCGCAGAGTCCTTTATCTGACCCACCATCAGAGCTGGCAGGGTCACAGCAGGATCTCTGCTAACTTGAGCTGAAGGATTTACTGGCTTTTGCCAGCTGCCTTCCTCTTGGCAGATCTCTCTGTGAGCAGAACCCAGAGCAGGGTGTCTTGGTGTGTGCAGCTGGATGCAGCCCCTGGGAAGCCCAGCAGCAGCTGTTACCCAAGTGCTGCACTGTGGCAGGGCTGGGCTTCAGCTCTCCCTTCTGGTCTTTGGAGGCCCTGTGCATTCCACAGCAGGTGGGAGTGGGTGGGAGTGATGCCCGTGTTTCCCAAAGGTGCAATCCTGCAGGCCCTTGTGTGGGCCAAGTGCTGCCTTCCCCTCACTGCACTCTGACAATATGCCTGGTGAAACTCTGCATTGCACATGGCCTGCATTTAATTCCATATGAGAGGAAATGGTGCATCCTAGGTTACCTTTCACCTCCCTATGTCCTCCTGCAATTGCTCCCTCATCATTGTTGAACTGCAGCCCTTGGGCTGGGACTTGCCTTAAGCCTGGCAGGGATGTTCTTGCTGCAGCATGACCAGCTACTGAGGTCCTTCCCTTCCTTAGCTTCACTGGATCAATAGGCTTCCTACTCCTTCCCTTGTCTCCTCCAGGCAGGGGAAGAGGTTTGGATGTCCTTCCTTAAAATATTCACATTGTTGACCTTGACTATAACCACTTATTTAAAGCGTGTGCCTAAGCTGTGCTGTTTGACTTCCACCTATAGCTGCAGGCAATCTTTCTGTCCACCTGACTGTGGGCACACTTGACTTGCTCGAGAGACTTTGTCTGTAATGTAACAGGTGCATGAAAAGGTTTAAATGGAAAATCAATTACGTGTTAATGATCATAACCAGATTAATGGTTTAAACTCCTGGTTTTCGTATCTTACAAACAAATATAAAAATTTGCAGTTTCAAAGGAGACCTTGAACCGTCTAGCGTAAATATTAAATTTAGCATGAGCAGTGTGTAGGGAAACTGCTGTGAATGGTCACATTAAACACCCTCCTACTCGGATGAGCTGTCTGCAGTGAGAGGGTCTCAGCCAACTGCAGCCACTGGCTCCCACAGACACAGCACTGAGAACGGAGAGGGGTTCGTGGGAAAACTAAGGACATGCACCCTTCGTGTAGTTCTGTGGGTTTGTTACTCTTTCCTCAGAAACTTTAAACCTTTTGTTTAGAAGTACATCCAAAAAAAGCTTAACGGCTCTTGGAACAGCTTCCCACCCACTTTCTGTTTTTGTTGATGGTGAGAATTACAGATGAATGGAGCCTGATAAGATGAGTTGATTTAATGCATATCTTGAGTCCATTGTGTAATTAAATTTACTTGTGTTTTTTACAACCTCATTTCCAGTTCAGTTTAAAAATTACTGATGGATAGCATGGTAAATGTCTTAAACTCACCACCCCATTCAACAAAGAGCACATGTAGTAGTAGGAACAAGAAAACCACTTCTGTTATTAGGCTTTATCTCAAGCTACATAATTTACTGTTACTGCTCTGAGTAATTCTTCTTTATTATTAACACAGTATTTATTTTTCATAATTATTAACACATTTATTCTGTATCACTAGCCTAACTGATGAGTCAGTTTGTGTTCTGAGTGCCTTTTAAAATTTCCTTCTGAGTAAGATTTTTTTTTTTGTCTAGAAATTAGAATAATGCAAGCAGTATTAACACGCAACCCTTTAGGGCAACTCTTGCCTCTTTTATTCACAGAATACCTACCAGTGCTAACATCCTGTTGTGACATCTGGTTGCTGCCATCACACAAGTATTTACTAACCACTAATTATAGCAGTCAGCAATAGAGAAGAAAATGTTAACCATACTGTGTTGGTATTTTAAGGGTAACTAGCTGGTTTTGCTTCCTACTACTCTTGTAGTTGTGTATTGGCTCACTTGCACCTCAGTGTGTTCTGCTGAAGGTTGTTTGTATTTCCTATGCTGAGGTCTTGTCACGCTGTGATTTAAGTGATTTTTCTGAAGACAGAGCTATAAATTAATTTTGAATTGGATAGGTCTAGGAGACAAACCCCCCACATGTAAATAACAGTCCATAAATGGATGAAAATTTGGATTTGAACACCAACCATTATACATTGGTGGCTTTGGTTTTAATTTAATAAAAATATTTTTTAATTTAATAAGAACAAAACAGAACAGGATTGAGCCTCACACTTCTTGAAGGGAGCCAAGTTTCAGCACAGTTGAGTTACTTGGAGCACTGGAGGTTCATCACCTGAGTAAGCAAAATCTCAGTTCTAAAATCAGCTGGGCTTCCACTGGGGAGGACTGGCAGTGCACAGCTAGGATGGAGGGATTGCAGTCTTGGTGTCTGTGCTGGGTTTTCTGTGGCCAGGTTTTGGCAGTGGTGGGGCTGTAGAGGCGGCTCTGTGGAGAAGCTGCTGGAAGCTTCCCCCATGTCAGGCAGAGCCAATGCCAGCCGGCTCCAGGCTGCACCCACTGCTGCCCGAGGCCAGGCCAGTCAGGAGGGATAGTAACACCTCTGTGGTAACATATTTAAGAGGAGAGGAAAAAAATGTTAGAGGATGGATAAAGGTGGCCACCAGAGAAGAGCAGAGTGAGAACGTGTGAACAACACTGCAGACATGAGGGTCAGTGCAGAAGGAGGGGCAGGAGGTGCTCCAAGCACCAGAGCTGAGGTTCCCCTGCAGCCCATGGAGGAGCACAGGGGAGCAGAAATCCACCTGCAGCCCATGGAGGAGCCCACACTGGAGCAGGTGGATGCTGGAAGGGGACTGTGACCCCACGGGAGGCCCATGTTGGAGCAGGGTCCTGGCAGGGACTTGCTGACCCGTGGGGAGAGGAGCTCACGGTGGAGCAGAATTTTCTGGTAGGACTTGTGGCCTGTGGGGGACCCACACTGGAGCAGCCTGTGCCTGAAGGACTGACCCTGTGGAAAAGTGATCCATATGGCAGCAGTGTGTGAGGAACTGTTGCCTATGGAATGGTCTCACACTGGAGAAGTTGGTGAAGGACTGTCTCCCATGGGAGGGACCCCCCCGGAAGCAGGGGAAGGATCCTCTCTCTGGGCAGTGGCAGAAACAACAACTGACCATAACCCCCATTCCCCATCTCCCTGCACTGCTCAAGGGGAAGAGGTAAAACTTGGAAGGAGGGGAGTGGGGAGAAAGGTAACTTTAAGAATAAGAAGCAAAATAAATCTTAAGCTCTAGTCCTGTTAGTAATTAATTCGATTAATATCCCCACTTGGAGTCTGTTTTGCCTGTGATGGTGATCAGTAAGGGGTCTCATGGTCCTTAACTCATTAAACCCTTTGTTATATTTTCTCTCCTCTGCCCATTTGCAGGGGGGAGTGAGAGAGTGGCTTTAGTGGGTCCCTGGAATCCAGCCAGGGTCAAACCACTATGTCTTAAGAGCACATCTGTGCTAACCAAGTCATTGGGTTTTGTTATGTCAAGGGTTTGCCAGTGGATCCTCATTATGGTGTGCTGAATTGTGTGCTCATGTGAGGGACCTCTGTGGCTTTGTCAGCTTTTGCACCAAAACACTGGCTGGCAGGTAGCACACAGCAGCTGGGGCTCACCCTGGATTGGAGTCTGGTGTATACAATTTCTGCCATGCTTCCTCTTCCATTTCTGCATAGACTGAAATCAGCGAAGGTTTAGTAGTTAGCTTTTGTTATTATCAATTTTTGTAGGAGCCAAAGTGCTCATTAAAACCAGAATACTCTCTCCCTGTACAGCACCCACCCCAAAATCCCTTGAGATCTCAGTAATGTAAATATGGGATTTACATGCAACCTGTTCAGCATCAGCTTGACATGTACAGTGCACCGCTGATGTTCATGGCACAGCTGATTTGGGAGTTGCTCTGGTAGGTGAGTTTTCCTTATTGCCATATATGACTACCCAAAAGAACCATTATCAGGGAAGTTGCAAAGGAGTTGAGCACCGATATTTCTAGAGGGGATCTATTGATGGGGATCTATTGATGGTTGCAACTTCTTTTATCATGTAAGCACTTGCTGTGGTGAAAAGTGCCTATGAGACAACAGCATTTCAGCTGTGATCCCCAGAGGGATGACAGACTGGCCATGGCTATGATGGTGTTATACTACAGAGGTTCACATAGCCCTGTGCCTGTAGACTTGGAGTGAATCTTCCTGTGGAAGTTGAACGGCACAAGACTGTGTCCTAATCCTGGAGTGCTGTGTCTCTCTCTTTCATCTTTCTTAATATATTTATAGAAGAGAAGTACTTGCAGACACATCTTCCTACACAGAGGACTTATGAGAAACATTATGTGCTTTCAAATAAGACATAAAATGTACTCGCTGATCAATTTTCTCATTAAGTCTCTCAGAGGTGAGTTCAAGAGAAAAAATAAAGATGGGAAGAGTTTGTAAATGAAGTCTCTTTATAGTGAAAAAAGATAACTGAAGAATACTGAAAAAAGGCTGAAGCTCAGTGGCTCCAGAGATGGAGGACAGACTCGATTATCATAATGTTGTGCAGCTGCACTATCAAATGTATTGTTTTCAATTTACTATCAGATATTTAATGTGTGTGGGTAGCCAGGGTTCTCTTTTTGTTTGTTCTAAATATTGTTCTAAATGTTGTTCTAAATATTTCCTATGTGTAATGCAGTAGAAGATGCAGTTCTCAGTTGTTAGAAGAGTTTGCTAGAGCAAAAAAACACTCATCAGTGTTTGCACACACTATGAATTTAATGACAGAAACAGACTAATGATAGGAAGTTTATTCCTGTACTAAAGGAAAGTGGGGAAATAAAGGAGCAATCAAACTCATACCTTGAATCTGGAATTTCAGTGTAAGGAAAAAAGTAAAAATCTTATCATAGTGATCCACTTTTAATAATTAGTTGTGTGGACTTGTAGAACAAATTTGCATGCAATGTGCAAGGTGAATAATTTTCTCCTGTTCCTGGATGCACAAATGAGATTATTTCTGTGTTGTGTTCCTGGAAATTCCAAGAATGCACAGAAGAGCATCTTTGTAGCTTCTATCATGCAGGAAAGTGTGTGTAGCCAGCAAGGTCCCAGCTTCTCGTGTGTCCCAGAGGTTCAGATCCAAAGCTCTGGTTTTTCACCATACAGGGAGCTGGGGTGGGGGTGTGGGGCAGGCAGCATATTGCATGAGTTTTGAGTCTTGAAGGGAGATTAAGCTAAATTGTTCCTTGTTTGAGGTGAGGCATGTTTTTTGCATGTCTCATGGTGAGACAGGTAGAAATAGTGTTAATGCACAGCTGAATATTATCAGTATGCGTTTCTGGTTTATCTGGCAGATTAAACAAAGCTGATGAAGTTTAATGAATGAATAAATTAATCATGTATTATCCTGTGATGTAGTCCTTACAAGAAAGAAAAGCATGTAAACCTAAAGACTGCATTAATGAGGGAAGGTGAGGGAAAGCACTCAGATAATTCTGCTGTTCTTCCACAATGTTGCATGATTTGCTATTTTATTCTTTCATATTAATGTTAAATTTCAAGGTGCAGCCTTTGTTAAAACAATTCTTCCAACACCAGTTTCTTATATTTGCTGGTATTTCAGAAGACATGAAGTAATGATAAATGTTGAGTTTAGGGAAGAACAGTTTGCTTTCTTCCCATTCATTGTATTTTGGCAGACGCAGCAGACATTCATTTCACTCTTCCTTCTTGCTTCTGATTTTCATAGGGAAAAAGGAAAAGGGCTAAACAAGGGAGGGGGAAAAAAAGAAAATGGATAAAACATCCTTTATAACATTTGCTGTTGCAGGAGGATAAATGGAGGATTCAGTATAGAAGGCCCCAATTAGGTCCACACTAGTGAATGAGCAGTTTAGTTTTAGTTGACTGATTCCTCCAGGAGGGAAGCACCTTCAGTGTGAAGAGTCTTCTCAGATTTTGCAGCAGTCACACCGATCCTCAGGGCTTGGGAAGCAAGACATGAGAGCCATGCTTTGCTTTCTACCTGGTCTACTGAGTAAGTGTAGGCATCTGGAGATGAATTTGTGTTTCGTGTGAACCCTGTGATTGTCTAAATCATGTCAAGAATGAGAACAAGTCCTGGCTGCCTCCAGGACCCAGGGGAGCATTTAAGAAGATGCATTGTCATCTTTGCTCCTTTCCTTGCTCTTTATGAAGCTCAGATCTCTCCATTCTTGACAATGGCACCTCAAAGTACAGTTTGCATGTTAGGCCGACTCAGGGAGGATGCTCTTTCTTTGTTCAGTCAGCAGCGTGGAGGTAAAGGGCAACTGGATCAATCCTTAATATCTACGAGCAGTGGAAGGTCTACGTGTTCCCTTGTTTTCCTCCTCTCAGTAGACTGTGGAGGGAAATCAGTGTCAGTATCAGGGAGCAGTGGGAATTCTGTGAGAGAAGAGCGGTTCCATGGCAGAGTGGGAAGGTGAAAGCCACCTTACGACAGGCTCCTTGTTGCATGTCCTTTGGATTGAGCAGTTTGGTGTGTGGGATGTTTGCAGAAAATGCATGCCAGAAGTCATTTGCATAGGGAAGACAATTACAGGTTGAACACATTCATCCTTCCATATGCTTCATTGTGAATATGCACAGAATAACTTTGCTTTTGGAGGCTGCTTTTTGATTACAGTAAATGTCTCAATGTCTGTTGGAACTCAAGAATCAAGTAATTTTAAACAGGGTTTAAAGTATCAGGTAGCTGAAGCTATTTAATACATGGGCTGTGATTTGGCTCTCCACAGTCTTCTCACCCAGTTTTATTCATTGCAGCATGGTCCATAAAGGGCTGGTGTCATGTGCTATGTGTTCTTTGTTTCAGCCATGAGGATGCTGACTTCCTCTCTTCTATTTCAGGAGGTCATTAGTGCTGATGAAATTAGAGGTTTATAACTTTAGGTCCAAGTCATTATTCCTAATTTAATCAATACATTTAAAAATGTTTCCTCTAATAAAATTGTAATGACTTTACGTGATATGTCATGCTTATCAAAAACATGGTTTTAACATTTTCATATTTACAGGCACTGAGCTTCTGGAGAGGAGTACACATTAGTACATCATTGCTGGGCCAATTTCCTGCCTCTCCATCTCTCTCTCTCACGTAAATCAAAATAACCTACTCAGTGTAATCACAGTGATGTACAGCCAGCATGGTACTAGAATCAGACTTGGCAAACAGCATAAAATCCTGGGAGAGGTCCCTTGCGCGAGCACGATTGCTTTGCTGCTGCCACCTTCATCATTCAGCTATGTGCCTTGCCTCCATATGAAATTGACTATCAGCAGGCTTATGATAAAGGGAAAAATAACCATCTATAATGTAGAGGCTTGACTGGAGAATTGGCTTTTATATTGCAAGGGGAATGACATAAATAGCCCCCCACAGTGGGAACTGAATTACTAAGGCAAAAGGAAGGCAGCAGCGTTACAGCAGAGCTTGGTGTTTGTTGAGAGGCTTTTGAATAAAATTTACCCAATTGCTTGGTTTTCAGGAATGGGCCTGGAGCATCTTAGTACTACTATTTAATTCAAATTACCTCTTTTTTAAACAGTCTGCTGTATGCATTTAGGTTCAGGCAGGTAAGGAAGGAGCAGGGGACATGAATTTACTGTATGCCAAGTGGATGAGTCCCCTGTTTGAATATGCAGCTGCTGCTGTTCCATGTGCTGCTCCCACAACTCTGCTTCTGTGGGGTGAGACAGGAATGGAAATCGTGAGGAATTTTGATCTTGCAGGTGATGAACTGATGAAAGGAGGGAGAAATTGACTGTATCTAAGGTCAAATGAGGGGTCTGTGGGAGGGCTGACATTTTTATTAGCTCTCAGGGGGCCTTGCTTAATGTCCAGAAGGCAGGGTGGAGGAGCTGCAGGGGTAGATGCGGTCATGAGGAGGGGCCAGTGCCAGGAAGCCTCTCTGCAGTGCCAGCAGAGGACTGTCAGCTCACTGGGGAATCTGCTTGGACTTTGGCAGTGTTGCTGCTCCTCACTGCTCCTCGGAACAAAAAGCCTACTTGTATGGCAGTGCTTGGGATATAAATGACCGAGTTCTCTTGTCCTCTGCTTCTAACCCTAAGCCACGTGCTCCTTCTTGGGCAACAGTCTAAAAGCAACGTGTGGGTAAAAACACCCGTAGAGGTTTGGGTCTCTGTTGCAGTAGCGTGGCAGCAGCAGCACAGTGGCTGGTGATACGGCAGCGTCACTGGCAAATCACAGTAGGCAGATGGCAGGTCTCTCACTAGGAGAGAGGATGTGCAAACGACCAAAGATAGGTTTTAACAGTCTTTTTCAAAGCCAGAAGTTTGTCACTGTATGAGCTCTCAGTCTAAACATCCCTGTGAAATTTCAAGCCTCAAGTCTACTAGTGGTTTATTAAATAGTTTTGGCCACTGAAATGGATGCTGTGAATCACCACACGCATGCCTGAGTGCAGGGTGTTTTCCATGTCTCGAGCATTCGTTGTTCAGTGCAGACCAGCCAGGCTGTGCCTGCTGCCTTTGTGCTGGCTGCTGGGCTTACCCTGCTGGCCAACCCACCAACCCACCTCAGGTCACAAGCAGTAAGAGAACCGACCCTGGGAAACATTTGCACAAAATGCTTGGGTTTGTGGGCACGTTAGGGCAGGCAGAGCTGTTGCTGGTGAAGCAGTGGCATGTTGAGTGTCACTGTGCTGCCTGGCTGGCCTCGTGTGCCTCTGCCTTTGGAGTTTTGCTGGAACCACGTCTCTGCCACCACTGGAGGAGTTGGTTCAGTTGGCCTTTAGTCTTAAGGAGGAGAACTGTTGGTTGTCTTTTGCATCCCCAGTGTTTGCTGTGCATGGCTGTGTGGTGCATGCCACAGCACAGCTGCTGGAGGGGTTAGTGGGGATGTGCCTGTGCTCTGCAGACAGCTGAAAAGATCAAGCTGGCTTTTCTTCCATTCCAGCCTCTATTCTTTCTTTTTTTTCTGGCTTATCTCTTTTAACAGCAAGACTTGGTTAAGGGGAAGAGTATTTCCTGTTCAGTGCAAATTGCCATGTGCCAATATGTAATGTAATTCAGCTTTGTGGAACTGGCATATCCTCTACAAACATCAGTGCTGGCACTGCCAATTAGTAATATCCATTTTCTTTTTTCAGCCTTTTCAATGCTGCAGAGAAACAATTTTCAGTTCCCAGCACCTGACAGGTAGATACCCCAGCAGTGAGGAATGGAGAATAAATATAGTCACTGAGAACACAGATTACCACAAAATTAGGCTCAAACCATTAGCGGCTTGAGCAGCAAGTCCTCATCAAAGCAGCAACCCGAAGGTAGCTCTAGTGATTAAACTGCCCTCCTTTTATTGACGTCAATAGTGCAACTCTTAGTAACATTTGTTGAGAAGTAAATGTGTTCCCAGGAGAATGAAGGTTTCCTTTTTCAGGTGCTTTTTAATGAGGATGGAAAGCTGAACTGAGCAAGGTGTGAAAAGTGCTTTAGCCTGTCCCCTTCTGAAGTGTGCTGCCTGTGCTTGACAGACACTTCTAAATGGGTCCTGGGTTATAACTTCTGTCTTGTGTCAGTAATTTTTGCACCTTCTTCGTGTATCACTATTCTCACTTTTCTTTCTTCCTTTTTTTTCTTTGACTTGCACTCAGTGACTCATGCCTTAATTTTTGTTTATGTTCCTACTTTGCCAAAGGGCTTCCCATTCACTGTAAGAGTACATTGCAATATGCAACATTTTATTGTCTCATTTATTTTGTAGCTAGAAAATGAAGCTGAGTCATAGAATGGGCTTTATTTGTGGAATTGGAGGAAGCGTCAGGAAATGGCCAGCAGCATCAGTAGAGCCTGGCTGTGTATGGTGCTGGGCCTAAAATGTGTGTACTTAGAAATTCAGGCTGAAGCTGGTGCCTGGTTTGAGGCAGACAAAGTTTGTAACTCTGATTCCTTTGAACCAAACAACCTCTGGAAACATCAGAAAGCCTAGCTTTGGAGAAAAGAGCTACAAAGTCTCAATTCATGCCAGTGATCTTGTGGACCTTGGATGTAGATTGAATAGCCTGATCATATAGCTGTGAGTTTGGTGTTAGGAGGAGGTCCAAAAGGGACCTTGTGGAGCACCCCTTGGGCACTGTTGGTAGATGAGTGCTGGTGTGTCAAACCATGTTAGCTTGTGCAAAGTGGAGTTAGGCTTCATTAGAGCAGTGGCTCTGGAAAGTGGGTGTTGCACTCCTCTGTTATCACCTCTCCCAGTGAACCTTGCTGATGAATATTTTTGGAGCAGTAGAAGGTGGTGTTCAGCCATTGTGTTTGAGTCTTACCCAAATTCTGAGGGAAGCAGAGGCAGATGAGGATACACCTGCTGCCTGTGTCTGCATGGGGTGGTAGTGGAGTTCAGGGCTTCACTTTTCCTAAAGGGCCATCTTTTGCCTGGTGAGTGAAAAAGCTGTTTGGAGTTTCCTGATTACTGTATTATTGCTGTTATGCTGCACTTAGGAGCTATTTGCTTTTACATTCCCCTGCTATTTGACCAATGGAGTTCAGCTAGGTAGTGCATGAATCCTGCAGGCATATAACTAGCGGCAAGAGGTAAGTTTAGAAAGAAAATAAACCCCTGGAACTTAATTCTGTGGTGCCAGTTCCTGCTGCTGGCTGAGCAGACTATCACTTGAAACTTGCTCTCAGGTATTTCCTCCTTTTTTTTCTTTCTTTTTTTTTTTTTTTTCATTAGGGAGAAGATAAATCTGTTCAGCAGCATCTGTGCATCACCACTGACGTTTTAATTTTCATTTAAAAGATTTTAATTAAAATCTGACATAATTTGGTATGAAAAATGAGATTGAATGGTTATTATACATGCAGACTGAACTAATGTCAATTTTATATCAGTTTCAGGAACAGCTCTGTCTGATTAATCCAGGCAGTAGCAATATTTGCTGAAAGGGGCTCTGGTTGCTCCATTTGTATAATCCTGCCTTTATTCTACCAAGGTAATTACATAGAGAGAAGTTTTGTGCTGGTTTTCCCAGTTTCTCTCTGATGGAGTTCTTCTCTTGTTCTGCTTCTCTTTCCCCTTCTGGATGCCATGTAATCATGCCTGTAAGACATGATTGCCTCTGGGCTTCAAGGAGACATTTGTGTGGAGAACATGTTTGCTCTTGAAATGGGTCAGAACGTACCACGTTTTTTTATAATTTTACATGTTGCACTTGGAAGGGCGGTGGTGAAACAGCTCTGCCTTAGATGTGTGTCAGTGCATGATGTGTGCTCACACAGCTGCACGTTTGTGCTTGTGCCTCCGTGGTCATACACGTGTCCTGTCTCAAGCCACAGGACTTAGCACAGCTTATTCTGAATTCCCTATGTTAATCACCAATGGAGTATAAACGTGTCCAGGATGTGTATTTAAAATACATCTATTTGCCAGACATTGTCTATCTCTTTACACAGGCTTAAATAGGAAAACACAAAAAGATTTTCCAGGCTGTTAAGTCTCATTCTTCCCTGTAGAATAAACACCTGCATCTAGTAAACTTAAGACACGTTTTCTGTTTCTGGAAATTCTGCTTACACTATGGGCAGCATATAATTTTCTTGGTGAAGCTCTACATATGGCCTGCTTGTGAACCTGGTTTTGGTTTTGCATGGGACCAGCTCTGCACAAGGCTCTGCTGAAATAAATATTTTTTCATGTTGTCACATTTATAAAAAGGAAATGGCAGAGGTAATGGGGCACTTCTGTGTATATTTTCTGGTATTACATAAATAAGAACACTCAAATACAAGAAGGAAAAACAATTACACAAACTTTTAAGTAAGAAACCAACATTTGGTATTGCCCAAACTGAGCCGTTTATTATGTCTTAATTATCGGGGAACTCATGGGGAAAGGGATATGGTTTAGGTTAAGAGGTTTCAAGTCCATGTCTCCTCCCTGCCCTCAGATTATGTTTATGGTCAGAAATGAAAAGGATTATCTTTCAGGTATGTAGTCTGTTTTTTTCCTGAAGATATCCCAAGCAATCTTGTTGAAAAAACACTTGGGAATGGTGTGTGGTGTCTTTTCTTCATTTGCAAAGAAACATCTTATTTTACCAAGACAACTGTTTGACTTATTTTTACGGCATGCTGCTACCTTCCTACCATGAAGATGTGATTGACAAAACGTGTAGGTTTGATAGAGAGCTAGAGCAATCTCTGAAAACAGAGGGGTGGTTTTGTGGCTTAGTATTACAATGTGTCAGTGCCATTCACAGCTCCTCTACCCTCTGTTTCCTGCATGACTGTGGGTGAGTTTCTGAGATCAGCAAAGCGCAAAAATAACTTTTAAGTTTCACCGAATACAGTAGATCTGTGTTTAAATATTTCATTGACTTAACAAGAGCTGGGGATGTATCATCGAATCTATGCTTCATGGAAAGCAAAGTAACTGAACTTCTGCTTATGTCAGTGTTATTCTGGAGTCAGATCTCTTGCTTCAGTGCTTGATATATAAGAACCTCTGACTATGTAAAATGATGTGTGATATCTGTACTTGAGCTTTTCATAAATGGGATGCAAGGAAAACCTGCTTCATACCCAGTCGTATATGTTTGCCTTTGTGGATTTAAGAATTTGATTTCAAGCCCTGTGTTTTCAGGCAGCAGAGAAGGAGGAAGCTCCAAGTTCAGCCTTAAGATATCCAGAATGAGTATGTCACCAAAAGTACAATATAAACTGTGGAAGGTAACAGCCCAGCTCAGTTAATACTCTAAAAATGCTCTACTCTTCAGTTGTTCACAGGTTTGGTTACATCCCTTCTCTCACTTCTGATAGCCATATTGACCCTGAAATCAAAAGATGTATTCAGATCTCTTCAAAATTTGTCCTTTGTAATTTAATACTTTGACTTATTTCTGGATGATGTGGTTTTCATAGTTTCATACGCTTTTCTGATTTGGATGTCTGCTTATTCTCAGGCATGTTCTTGTTGATAGGAGAAAATAGTTTTCTGTGAGAGTTTAGGAAGGAACCACTGATTGAGGTTGGGTTATGCCAACCTTACACCCCAAATCTCTCTGTGTCAGTGCTTGACAAATGATCACACTTCACTTGGAGCTTTTAAATCAGTGTTTGATTTTTAAAATACCAGCAAATGGTTGCAGGGTGAAGCATTTATTTTTCCTGAGGGCAGTAATACCATTTCAGTTTGGTGAGCTATGACAGTGTGCTTTGATCAATAAAGAATATTCAGCAATTACAGAGTATCTGATGTGCCTCAATTAACCTGGTAGCTGAAGAACTGATTGACAGATAATTTCATTGTCTTGGGAAAATGAGTTAGAAATGTATTATGTTCCAAAGTACATAGTTAAAAAAATGTTTACCACTTTACTGAATACAAAGAATTGATTATTTTTCTTCTCTCAGTTAATAATGATGCCAGAGAAAAGCACTGTATGGAAAAAAATTATTTTTGTTCATGCATAGGCATAAGGAGAAAAATATTTTCCATAAGCTTCGATACTGATTCAAAATCAGAAAACAGCAGAGATGAAAACCGCTGAAATTAATGAGCTATGGTGTTTAGTGTCTATGGTAGTTCTAAAAGATTTATTTTTTGTTAATCTACCTGTAAAATATCTGGTACTATTTCAGTGTTTTGTGCTGTTCTTCTGATTCAAAATATACCTTAAAATAGTATACCCAGAAAATGTGGTACAATTAAGAATGGGATTTCCACAAATCTCGTACATTGCCCCTGTGGGCTTGATTCTGCCTTCATTACATTAAGGTAAGTAAGGAACAATTGCTTTGTGTGAACTAAGAGAATTAAATCTGATTCAGATCAATATGAGCACTAACGGCATTCATATTTTACTGCTGAAATATTACCCTGTTGCTGAACTATGAGACAGAAGCATGTGCATACCATTTACCATATACAAGGACATTGGCTAGACTTTTTTCTATGTTTTCTGTATCTTGGCATGATAATAGTGTTAGAAACTGCACTGAAAACAATGTATGCTGTTTGCAGTAAGTAGAGCTGTTGTGCAATTACGTAAGGTAGTTCAGATGAAGGAGTCACCATGTTCTGTGTCTGAGAGAGGAGACTTAATTAAGACAGAAAAATTCTCCTGGGTACAACAAAGCAGTTCTCTGGATACAGCCCTGATTAGACTGTAGTTCTTTTAAATGCATTACCAAAGTCTTCATTATTATAATTAAACAGATATAAAATATGTTGGCCCTTCGTTGCATAAAGCTTTGCTTTAGGGTTAAGACTAGAAATTTTGTGAAGAGCTTTGAAATGGAAAGCTGACAAGCAAAGCAATTGATTTCTGTAATTTTCTGAACATTATGTAATTTTTAAGCTATTGTCCTTTTTAATCTTCCATTTAAAGGCAGACGCATTAAAAAAGAATTTGCAAACTGCATATTTACAGCACTATGATTTTCCTGAGCCCACCAGCTAGAAAAAAATAGTGTCATCTGTAAAAATGGAGCTGAAAAGTTGGCCTCGCCCAGGTATGCTGGATTTGGAGCAGTCCAGCCTGAGAATGAGTGGGCTCCCCTGGACCTGGGGCTCCTGCTGGCTTCTGGCCAGGGTGCTTTCTTGGTCACTTTTGGTCTCTTTTTCCAAGAGTGAGCAAGTCCTGCAGCTAAATAAAGGTATATTCTTATACCCTTTATTTACCTTGAAGCAACATGTTGGGGAGCATTCATTGCTCGTAAGTCTACCTGAAGGAACTGATGAAAAATAGCAAGAAAGAAGACAAGAGGGAGTTAATATTTTTAGAAGAAGAAAAAAGCTTTTCCTTAAAATTTATTTTTTCACGGTGTCCGCTTACGTAAAGACAATTTACAGTCTGTGTTTCCCTGGTGGGAGGGATTAGCTTTAAAACTCTTGAAAAGCCAGACCACTGGTATTAAAAAGGATTTGAGGAGATGTTGAATGAAAAGTCAACACCTATTTTAATCTAAATAGGATATTACAAATGAACAGTGTGGTGATGGGGACTGAATGTGTGTGTGTTTCTAAGATTAAAGCTTAATGAAGCTATTTTTTTTTTTGAAGGAAATGAGCAGCAGCTAAATCACACAGTTGTTGCAAATGATAATCTATTTTAAAGGGCCCGTTGAATGGACTGTGAGTTTTGAGCTGATTTTTGTCCATGAAAAAGTGGTTCCCAGTGCTCACTAGTGCCACTCTCCTGATAGCACTTGCTCACACTTGCAGAATTAAACAGGCCAGTATTTAACAGATGCCTTTTAGGTCGCTCTTGAATTGCTCTGGGGAGAGTGGTGTTGGTGTTATCAATGTAAGATAACAAGATGTAAGGTGTAAGATAAGAGAACCTTGTGGTTTAGCAGTGGGGCCTGTGGCTTTCCATCCTCAAGAAAGCAAATACAAAATTTGGACCTCTTAAAACAAAAAGTTTCCCTGAACACTGGCCCAGCTTCTCCTGTCCTGCTGCAAGACATCCCCTTTCCTGCCATGTGTATCACCCCCAGGCAAGGGGAAGGATGGAGACCCTGGCAGAAACTGCCTTTTCTCTGAAGGTATTGAGATTTGTGCATCAGAAACATTTTTTAGTCTTATGGAAACCATGAGACAAATCCAGAGCAGGCAGTCTGTTTCCTAAGAGGTCTTCCTGAGGTTGCGAGCAGAACTAGAAACCAGGAGGTTCCCACTTTTCTGGTTGCAAATCCAACATTTTTCTTCTTGCTTAACATTTTCTGAATGTTGCAAGCGTACAAAACTATTGGCAATTCGAGGTGTTAACTTAATACTTATGTGAAGAAGGTATGTTGCAGTTACAGCATAATGATATGGTGGTTAGATTTGAGATACTTTTAATACTCCTAATTCATAGTGTTTAAATATTAACTGTATGGAAGCAACTAAACCAGATTGGTGATGCACTTAAACTGTAAAAATGCATGTGCTGTGTGAATCACAAGGGATTGTAATATCAGGCATGCAGCTGATTTACTTCTAAGAAAAAGGATTTATACTTGTTTAGCAAATATATATAGGACCAAAATAAAACTACATTACGATTGCGTTCCTTTATTTGTTAAAAAAAAACCAAAACAAAAAAAGTAACCAATTTTTCTCTCTTGGGCTCTGGAAAGAGGAGAGCTCTGCACTTGAATGTGGATAATTTTGGAGAAATGTGATGAAAAATTGGAGCACATCACCATAGCAAATCAGTTATTCTTTAAATAAATTGTGTGTTTATGATGCTGCAGTTTGGAGCTTATCAAAGTGCTTGTAACCTGCATAATTTACTCCTTATTTTGATGAGCAATGCAAACATTCAGCATCTGCATTGGTAAAAATTTGGAATACGTCTATGTATGAGAGTCACATAATATGATTTAATGAGGCTACCACAGCTGCCTCTTGAATACTTTTTTCCTTTGTATTAATGAGGAAATCTGTGTTTTGCTTCTAAAGGAGATGTTTAATTTGTCACATCATTGCTAAGTAGACCACTGAAATAATTGTTTTACTTGCATGTTGGTTTTGGCCCTGCCAGCTCCTTAGCAGTGTAGGGGCACGTTTCATGGCTTGACACTGCTCAGATACTGTGCACATAGCTGCAAAGCTAAGAAACTGTAGATGAGGTAAAACACTTCAGGAATTTTGGGGTCTGTGTAGACATACAGACACATCTCAGTGCCCATATGCACACACTTAATAGAGGAGCAGTCAGGAAATTTCCCCTAATCCCTGTTCTGTGATAAAGCTTGGTGACAAGGGCTAGTAAAGCACACATAGGACAGGCATGCCATGTGTGCAGGGAGGTGGATCACATACCCACCCACACCGGGTGAGCTGGGGGGTGCCAGGGCTGCCACGAGGATCTGGTTTGTGGGTTCCTGTGGAGGCGGTGCCTGTACCCCCACGGAGAGCCTGCACACCAGCTGTACAAACTCCTACACCTCTAGGGCACTTTCCTAGATTGATAAACAGTTTCCTCGGAGGAGCTGCATTTGTCGGGTATGCTGAAAGTTGCTTGTTTCTCTCACAAAAAGCTGGGGCCTTTAGATAGCACTCTTGAGTCAAAAATTTCACCCCCAAGTGCATTATAGTTAAGGTAAAACAGTGCTTTGTCTTGCCCATATACTTCATATTTGGCTTTATGTATTTTATCTCAACCTATATAATAATTCAATTATGAATAACAATTGGAATAAAAAAAAAATTCCCATTAAACCAGTTTCATTACCTTATTTTATTGATTTTTGTAACTTTGTTGCTAAATTTAAGCATTGGAGTTGATCTGAATTGGCATAAATGTGATTAATGAAGAAATAATTTAAGTTGATTAAAAAGGGCTTAAAATAATGTGATTAGCCTATTGAGATTTATGTGGCTTATTGGATTACACACTTTATTCCTGGAGGATTGTTGTAAGATTCAGAATGAAATTAAATTGGTCATCCTATTTTGGGCCCCCAGTGCCTGGGAATCTCCTGTGCCATGATACCAGACCGGAAGACGTAGACACATTCGAGGACTTCCTTTGGAAAAATACAGGATTGAATTTTTGAGCTAATACCTAAATAGTCGGCCAAAACATACCACCAAAATCTGGTCTGCTCTCTGTATGTAAGTCCTAAATGAAATCATGTTTGATCTCATGGGATATCTTTTTAGAAAGAATCAGGTGCTGGTGAATGTCTTTTTAGTGATAGAGACTCTGCTGCCATCCTTGGGAGGTTGTGACCATTGTTGGTTTTGCTCTTTGTTTGGTTTGGTTTGGGTTTTTTTTTACTCTTAGCTTTTATTTTAATGTGTCAATTTCCAGGTTGAAAGGATGAGTCAGGTGATAACCTGACAGTACTGATCTCACTATAATCATCTTAATAGTTGAGTTGGATTCGATTATCCTTGTGAGTCCCTTCCAACTCAGAATATCTTTGTGTACTATTTTGTATGTGACCTTTTTGATATTTTCTGTGCTGATGGTCTGTGATGACAAAGTTGACTTTATTTTCCAAAATTATTGTCTCCTGCTTCAGAGTCCTGTAAGTAAGGCCTGTCTCTTGTGTTTCTAGATTCATGACCTTGTATTTTGCTCCTTATTGGAACATACTTATTTTTTAATGTATTGCTTTTCAAGCAATCTTTTGACTTTTTATCATTGACTCATATTCTTTGTTATTCATCACTGTTCAATCTTGGCTTTGTATCATCTCCAGACTCCATGGATATTGATTTTATGCTTTCTTCCAGGTTACTCTAAAAATGCTAAATAACATTGTGCTAAGAATGGGTCCCTGCAGAAGCCCATTTGAAGAATATATACATAAGTGTTTCACAGTTACTGTTGCATTTGAGAGTTATCATTTATCTTGTGTTTGATCCCTTTAATGTCTTTGGGTTTATTTTTACCGTTATACCTTCTTCATAAAAATGTCATTCAGTGCCAAGTGAAAGGCATTGCAGAAACCATAATGTATTACAGAATTTAAGTATGTTACGACAACTTTATTATGTGTATCAACCAAAATTTTAATATCATTAAAGCAGAGGTATCAGGTTAGTCTGACAAGCTCTGTTTTCCACAATGGTGGAAATAGTTAATGTTTATTCTTAATCAATTTTTTTTCCAGCTTTTCCATTATTTTGATAGTAAAAGACACTGACTCAAAAATAGGCTGCATCTAGAGATAATGGAGTACCAGTGGAGTGTGTTTTTCCTTAGCCAGGTCTTTCTAAACTCATTTGGCTTTTCCTCCTGATTTACTATTGGAATTCTCTTAATTTTTACTTGAGATGCAATCAAAGGAGATTCTGTAAAAGAATGAGGGTTTGTACAGTGGAGCTTTTCTGGGAATGCTGCAGCCAAGATCTCCTTCTCTCAGGGCTTTCTGCTGCTACTGTTTCTGCTTGAAGATAGAAAGTGTCTTTCTGTCTCTGTCTGGTAAATTGGATCCCATCCAAGGTGCCTTTGCAGACTCAGTTGAGCAATCCAAGTACTTGGAATAGAGCGTTTGGGAGTGGCAGTGGTTGGAGATTTAACATCCAGTGGACTGTGTCAGTCCCTTACAAACTAAAAGCCTCCTCATGAATGGAAGGAGATCTGGCACTTAAGGTGTCGTAAGTGAAAGGGGATTTTTTCTATGGGTAGAATGAAGAGTAACCAAGAAAAATCTTCTGCATCAGGTGGGGTTTTCCATAGGGTTATATGGAGACATTTTGCATATGTATGGCATGCAGGAATTTATTTGTCAGTATAGATGTAGCTTAATATATAAAGGGATAGATACTCACACCTATATTTAAGGACAGTCCTTGTGGAAACCAGTTGGATGAAACTTCAGTAAAAATGATGTCAGAAGGAGCTGTAAAGTGGTAGCCTTATTACAGGCATTCATGTTCTTGTGCTCTTGGAAGGTTCTTGATTTTGGTTTCATGGCCCTAATTATTAAAAAAATGGTGAAGTAGTAACTTCAGTGTTATATCATGTCAGAGAATAAACCCTTCTTGCATTGTGTGCTTTTTGTTCCAAAAAGCGTTTCCAGATAAAATCTTTATGTGCCACTCATTTTTTCATTTGCTCTAAGATGTCATTTTTAAACAGCAAAGGTAAATTTTCCTCAAGGTAAAATTGAATAAATTTGGTAATGATAGGGATTTAAAAAAGAAAAGGAAAAAAAGCAAATACACAACCAAGGATTTGTTGTGCAGCAAACTATTTTGGTTCAGGTGTTTTTCCTAAAGATCTGCTCCAGACATTCTTCTCTATCTCTCGCCAGCCTTAAACTCCAGTACTTCAAAGTGATTTTTAGTAATGGAGCAAAAGTGGAAAGGAGACAAGCCACCATCATCTTGCCTTCTGTTGAACTTCTCCAGCAGGGACTATTCAGCGTCCCAGAATAGTTAAGTGATAGCCTTCGCTCAGTTTTCCTGCCCTCATGGTGCCCATTTTTCAGGGTGACTCCTTTGATGAGAAGCTGACTGTAAGTTATTATTATAGGTGTTGGTGGCAGTCCACTACCCATACCTGACATCTGGGTAGTCCTGAGGAGTTGAGGAAAGCCCTCTGTAAATGCAGATATTACTGTTACCCGTAACACTTTTCTTTCCCATGTGTCTGAGTTCCCTTAGTCATTACTCTCTCATGAATGATGGTGGTGCTTAGGCTTCTGCACGGAGCTTGTGCTTGAGTTAGTCTGCTGGTTAGTGACAACTAGGTGGATTTGCAGACATGCCGAAATGACTATTTTGGTATTTGGAAAATGGTTGGACACTCTGTTCTGAAGCTATTTCTCGTATCTGTCCGTGTTGTATTTTTGGTCTGCCTTAAATTTTCTGTTTATTCCATTACGTGTGTAACTCAGCTTTTAAGAGCTCGTTAAATTTTGGATCCAGTCTTTATTCCACATGTGCACAAATCCCTGAATTAGTAGGAATTTTTCCTTGAAAAGGCTACCAAGGTTGATCCCACAGCATTAACATCTGCTCTTGCAATCTGTTGAACTGTGAGGTTGGCCCGAGTGTGACTGGCAGCATCCCTGTAGCTGCCTGCACCGGGGATGAGCTGGTTTGGTTCTTCAGCCCTTGTGCAAACGTAGCTGCTTTCTGCCGTGAGTTAGCCTGGATGAATTTTGAGTAGGCAACCTTTTCTTTCTTGTCCTGTGAGTTGTCACAGTGGGTATCTCACACTTAAATCCTACAGGCCTTGCCAAGGAAGGTTAGAGGGAGTTTAGCTGATTAATTTGCTGTGATAGCAGAGGCTGTGAGGAGAATCGATAAAATCTGCAAAATGGGCAGTCTTGGGATGCTCTCTGAGGAGGGTCGGAACATGGCTGAGATTTACAGAAGAAAGCTTAGTGTGCTAAGAGTGAATACTGGTTTCCAGTGATCATTGCTACCTGTAGTAATTGTGCACTGGTACTGTGGTTTCGAGCTTTGATTTGCATCTGTGATCAAATGGACTAAGCCTCACGTGTATGAGATCCAGTTGTAGCTCTGGCCTACGCTTTGACTTTCTGTGTTCTCTTGGATGATTTATATGGATCTTCCCTGTTCTGGCTTACTTCATTTTCAAAAAATTACACTGTCATTTGTCATCCTGTTACACAGTGCTTTGAGTGCCATTAGTGATTCACTGACTTCTTTACTTACTGTTTAAAGGTACATTTTCCCACCACAAGTACTGTAAAGCTTTACGATTTTCAGGGACTGGGATTCTGTCTGTGTATAACTGAGATATGTAGAAGCATCACAAAAAGACTTATCCTGTACAACTAATTAATTTATTAAAAAAAAAAAATTAGGTAATTGCTTGTCCAATTAGCTGGATCATCTGGAATTTCCAGAGCAGATAGCTTTTAGGATGCACAGTCTATCACGATCTATTTGTGAGGACAGACTAAGCTGTCTCTTATTGATTTCTTAGTGCTAGGCTCATGGGAAATGTCAAAGATCAGAATAAAGCTTCTATTTTAGCAATGGTGATACTCACTGGAAATGTGAATTGTTTTGGGGGAAATGGCTCTTAATCACGCTTAACAAGTTTATCTCTCAGCATCATTACTGAGTTTCATATCCTTTCACAGAAGCCCTGCAGCTCTTTAAGGATTTTTGGTGTCTTTGGGTAGGTGATGATTTCTCCTTTCTTATCCTCCTTAGCAGAATCCTGGAACACTATCAATGCTTTAGATGCCCTTCAGGTAACTTGATTTCAGACAAATAATAATTCATGAACTTGACCTTTGTGTGCAGAGTTGCTCTCTAGCTCTTATTACTGTCCTGTTTCCTAACTTCAGATCAGTAATTTATATCCTATAGTTTTGACAAAGAGGGTGAGATGAGGTGGAGAGCATGTTTATTCATATTTTTTTTAATTCCACTTATTTATTTCTGTTAGCTCTTTGAGTTAAACAGCAGAAGTTTGAGCAGTCAGAGGTCAGGGTGGATGGGGTGGAGTTTTCCCACAACTGCTGATGGCTTACTGATCCCACTGTTTACACATCCAGTCCCTCTGACGAGGATGATGTGTTCAACAGGAGAGCTTCTCCTATTTTGGGAGTGTGCTTAGACTGGAGCTCTGAATCCCTCCCTTAGAAACATTTAGAAAATGTTAGGCTGCAGTCAGGCCAGCACAGAGATATGTCTCCTTGGTCTTAACTGATTTCAGAGCAGCTGTGCATATGCTGAAATATAAGTGCATGTTGATGTGGTCTTGTGGTTGAAGTCTTTAGGTATTTTACATAATGGACATTATGCAGGCTCAGGAGCAGGAGGGAGATGGAGTCATCCTGTTAGTCCACCTGACGGGGGATGACCAAAGAACTGAAGGAAACCATGGTTTGAGCCACTTTGAAAGAAGTGTCTTGGAAACACAAGGTTTCCCACATAAGGGGGGATTTTCTTTTTTGCTTGCATGTTGCTTGCAAACTGGTTGTGTTTGTTTCCAGTAAGAGTGCTTGGTATAGAGCTTGGTTATCTCTAGTACAAAAAGTCTTATATGGTGGAAAATCTACAAGTTAGTTGTGTGTTTTCACACTGATGTAGATTTCTTTTTTTTTGGCAAACATCATCCTTTCTTTTCCATCTTTCACTGCCAAAATAAATCCAGCTCCATCAGTACAAGTGACTGGGGGTAAAAGACAGTCCTAGTTGATTTACTGTGGGGCAAAATCAATTTTGATGGACTTAGCATCTTGGAGAAAGATAGACTTTTCACCTCCAGGATTCAGGGGGTGGTTTCTGATTGCTTTGGTTAATGAAGGGGAACAAGTACCCTTGTGTGGTGAACTGAGGAGAGTTGTTTTGGTAGTTTGATAATTTGTGAACCTTTTTGGCAGGTTACACAAGAGAGCAGATTTCCTATTCATTCATGTAAGATGTTGGCAGCTTTTGGTTTGCCAGGTCACTGTACTTGTTCCTGTTCTTGGTATTCAGTGAAAGGTAAAGGAGAGCAGTAGTTTGACCACTAGAGACACTGCAGCACAGTATTCTTAGCTGAATGTTTTGTCTTAGGAGAGCATTGTGTTGAAATTGGATTATGGTAGAAATTTAAGGAAAACAGTAGCTACACTAAAATTAGGAACTGAAGTCTGGAGTCTCAGTTGAACCAAGCTCAGCATAAGATCAGTGGGGAGGCAGAGGGTATCTAGATTGTCTTCTTCAGGCATTGAAGTGAGTGGGACTCACTGATGGGGAGGACACTTCTTGAAGAAAACACTCCTCTGCTCCCCAGGGTGATCCCTTGGCTCTGGAGATGTGTGGCCTGGCTAAACGTGGTGTCAAGATCTGGAGATGCTTGTTCAAGCATTGTGAATGTGGTTGAGCAAAGGCAAGTGCCTGGGTTGTCAGGCTGAGACAACAGCCAGCAGCTGAGCTTACAGAAACACCTTTTGAGTTTCTTGCAAGACTGGAATAATTAATATATTGGTAGTTATGAATGAAAACTGTCACATTATATCTGAATTAACAGCTCTCAGTTTGAAAGACTGAGTGTCTCTCCAGATGCTCCTAGTCTGTAGAGACCAAGAGGGGAATAGCTGATGCAGTAATAAGATCAGTTAGCAGTTGCAGTTTTGCAGGGTTTATATGTATTATACAGTAGATAAATGTATTGGTTAAAATAATCCCATCAGTGTCAATAATACTTAAATCTCATTAATTTTAGGCAATTAGTCTGTGGATTAAGCTTGAATTCTGTTCATTTGATTGAAAGATACGAGGGAGTCCTACTCGGAGATGAAGAACTGCTGTTGTACAATTCTGGTGTTCTTTACATATCACTAAGTACAAAGCCGGAAGTATGCATCAAAAATAAAAGCAGGAAAAGAGGACACAGCAGATAACCTAATTCCCTCCAAAACCCCTGAGAGGTTAAGACTGAATGTTAAAAGGCAACTTTTGTTGTTTCTCCACGAGGGGAATTAGTTTTTTCCTCACTTTAATACCTGAAAAATAGCTGATTAATTCCCTGATTTACTTTGATCAAAAGGCACAGGTGTCTTGGAACTAAAAATAAATAGCTTTTCTTTTCTGCAGAAAAAAAATAGTTACATAACAATTCACACCTCCCTAGTTAAGACAAAATGTCAGACCTGTAGCTAAATCAGGCTGCTATGATGAGATTTCCAGGTCTGGCCCTGAGGAACCTCTGTAAAGGAATGAATCACTGAAGATTCCAAGGCCATTAATACATCCTCTTATATGAGGAAAAATAATCCTAATTAATCATCAATCTTAAATCTAAATATTGCCCCTGTGAACATGAGGAAATAATCAAGAAGCTCTTCTAGAACCTGTGGGGTAATTGGCTACATTTGTTTGTATTCATTAGCATCTACTGCCTGAAGATTTTCATGGCCAAAGCCGTGTGTTACAACACAGTATGTTAATGCAGAAACACAGTATTTTAGCAGAAAAATGTAATTAAAAAAATAGCTGACCTGAGGCACTCACTTCATTGCCTTTCTTCCTACTTTTTTAAGACCCATTCTCATAATAAGTACTAAATAATTATTCTTGTCTGTAGAAGTCTCTGTATTAGTTTAATGAGAAATTTTTAGCATAAGAAGTTTAAGTTTTTATTTTGTTCCTAGCAGATCACATACCTTTAAATCCAGTTTTTGCAGGGCTGGGGATTTGGAAATATTCTGAATATTATTGAATGAAGTGAGTTCATGACAGTAGTAGCTTTGTAGAAATGTTCATACTGACTGATTTGCTGAAGCATCTATACCAAGTATGCAAACAAAGAGTGGAGATATTCTTGCAAGGATCGAGACTGATGTGTGGCTTGGAGAGATCAGCACGGAACATCAGAGGACAGAGACTGGTGGGTGGAGGGCTAGAGCTGGGCTTGTATTTAGGATTTGCAGGGGAGTATGACTTGGGAAAGGTTGAATGACAGAGCAGATAAATTGGAGCTGAGGGAAATCAGCTCCTGGGATAGGGAAGGCTAGTCCAGGCTGCAAAGGATTTGGGAGTCAGGGGTTTTGGTGTCTTAAAGTAGGTCTCCAGAGGCTGTTGGGAAGCTGGTCCCTGGTGCACATCTGTTGGATAGTTTATATATTAATGGAGTAGATAGAAATTATGCTGGGAAAAAAGCATTATTTACAATTTATAATTATTGTGAAATGTTTTGAAATTATAATATGCAGGGAAAGACTTAAATTTAGTTGCTGCACTAAAATTACAGACAGCTTTGCAAGCAGCCAGGTTTACATCCAGCAGCAAGTAGGTAGTTGATACTGAAGAGACAGTCACACATGTCGGGCTGGGAATTTTCTCAAGAGGAGTAAGAATATATTTCCTAAAGAAAAAGGCTTTGGGTTTCTTGTCTGTTTGTCCATTTTCCTACATCGCTCTTGTACACAGAAATGACCAGAACAGCTACTTTCCAAAACAAATGGGGAGACAGTGTGGAGTAGTTAGGGCTGAGTAAAGAGGTAAGTGTGGCTCCCATGCAAGCCATGCAACAGAGTATGCAGCATAGATGGGCTTCTTAGCCTAGAGAGAACTTCCTTTGTCAAAGAATGCTCAAATATACTAACAAGAAGGCCCAGACTCTCCTGGATGTGTATCTCAGAGGTCTGGCTTGTGACTGTTTGGTTTTGTTTTAGTTTTGTTTGGGGTGCTGAAAAGAGGCAGAATTGAGGCAGGACACTCATCTGCCGAGCACCAGCTGTCATGTGTGTCCCACTGGCACGCTGACCCATCCCAGGCTCCCAGCACTGCTTCAGAGAAGACTTCTCCTCCCACATAGTCTGAGACTTTCCTCATGACTTTTTATCCCAAAGTTCCTCCTTTATTCATGATAGCTCTTAAATCCCAGTGAAATCCTCCAAATTCTGGTTCTGGAGACCTGAACCAGATGCTGGAGCTTCCTGTCAAACCCCTCTTTTCATATATATCTGCTTTGAAAATGTGCATGACACATAGATACTTGCCTCCTCACAGCTGTAGCAAGTTGCTGAGATCTGGAAGGCAGTTTAATAGCCGCAAATATCACTCATGATAAACTTGAAAATAATATCACTCATTAAAAACTTGCTCTCTCTAATTCTGTGGTCAATCAAGTTGCTCTGTAGCTCAGAATATTTTGTAGCTCAGCATAAATTCAGAAAACTGAATTGTGGGAAGGGATAATATATTGTGTTTTGAGGTTCAGAAGAACATTAATTATCTTTACATAAATGTACATTTTCTATTATTTATGCACTCATGGAATGACCAATGAAAATTTACTAGTTTTTTTTAAATGTAATTATTCCACAGGATCCTTCAAACCAAAAATGTGGAAGAAAGAAAACAGTGTCCTTCAGCAGCATGCCATCAGAGAAGAAAATAAGCAGCGCCAGCGATTGTATCAGCTTTATGCAGGCTGGGTGCGAGTTGAAGAAAGTTCGTCCAAATTCCCGGATTTATAACCGTTTTTTTACTCTGGATCCTGACCTGCAGGCTCTACGTTGGGAGCCCTCCAAGAAGGATCTTGACAAAGCCAAGCTTGATATTTCTGCTATAAAAGAAATCAGACTAGGGAAGAACACAGAAACATTCAGGAATAATGGACTTGCAGATCAGATTTCTGAGGACTGTGCACTGTCGATAATTCATGGTGAGAACTATGAGTCCCTTGACTTGGTTGCCAATTCAGCTGATGTGGCCAATATTTGGGTATCAGGATTAAGGTATTTGGTTTCTCGTAGCAAACAACCCCTGGACTTGATGGAAAGCAGCCATGATACCCCACGGTTTGCCTGGCTAAAAACTGTATTCGATGCAGCAGATGTTGATGGCAATGGCATAATGTTAGAAGATACGTCTGTGGAGCTAATAAAGAAGCTTAACCCCACTTTAAAGGAATCAAAGATTAGATTAAAATTTAAGGAAATTCAGAAGAGCAAAGAGAAACTGACAACACGAGTAACAAAAGAGGAATTTTGTGAAGCATTCAGTGAACTTTGCACAAGACCTGAAGTGTATTTCTTACTTGTGCAGATATCCAAAAACAAAGAGTACCTGGATGCCAATGACCTCATGTTGTTTTTAGAGGCTGAGCAAGGAGTGACCCACATAACAGAAGAAATGTGTCTAGATATTATACGTAGGTATGAGCTTTCAGAAGAAGGGAGGTTGAAAGGTTTTCTTGCAATCGATGGGTTTACTCAATACTTGTTGTCCCCAGAATGTGATATTTTTGACCCAGAGCACAAAAAAATTGTCCAAGACATGACACAGCCTTTGTCACATTACTACATCAATGCATCCCACAATACATATCTAATAGAAGACCAGCTCAGAGGGCCAGCTGATATCAACGGTTATGTCAGAGCTTTAAAGATGAGTTGTCGCAGTATTGAACTGGACGTCTGTGACGGCCCAGATAACGAACCCATTATTTGTAACCGCAACAACATGACGTCACCACTTGCCTTTCGGAATGTTATTGAGGTAATAAACAAATTGGCCTTCTTTGCTTCAGAATACCCACTCATTCTCTGCTTGGGGAATCACTGCTCTGTACAACAGCAAAAGGTAGTGGTACAACACATGAAAAGAATCTTTGGAAACAAGCTGTACACAGAGGCACCTTTATCCTCAGAAGTCTACCTCCCATCACCTGAGAAACTGAAAATGAAGATCATTGTGAAGGGGAAGAAACTGCCCTGTGACCAGGATATATTAGAAGGAGAAGTCACGGATGAAGATGAAGAGGCTGAAATATCCCGAAGACTGTCGGAGGACTTCTCAAGGGAACCGAAGCTGATCTGGCTCTGCAGGGAATTGTCTGACTTGGTGTCTCTATGCAAATCTGTCCAATACAAAGACTTTGAGACATCCATGAAATTTCAAAATTACTGGGAAATGTGCTCCTTCAGTGAGGCAGAAGCCAGTCGGATTGCAAATGAATACCCTGAAGATTTTGTTAACTACAACAAAAAGTTTCTTTCCAGGGTGTACCCGAGTGCTATGAGGATAGACTCTAGTAACTTAAATCCTCAAGATTTTTGGAATTGTGGTTGCCAGATAGTGGCAATGAACTATCAGACCCCAGGGCCCATGATGGACCTACACACTGGTTGGTTTCTACAGAACGGGGGGTGTGGGTACGTTCTCAGGCCTTCAGTGATGCGTGATGAAGTGTCTTACTTCAGTGCAAATACCAAGGGTATTGTGCCAGGGGTCTCTCCCCAGGTTCTACATGTCAAAATAATCAGTGGTCAGAATTTTCCAAAGCCCAAGGGTGCATGTGCAAAAGGGGATGTCATAGACCCCTATGTCTGCATAGAAATACATGGGATTCCTGCAGACTGCACTGAACAAAGAACTAAAACTGTTCAGCAAAACAGTGATAACCCCATTTTTGATGAAAGCTTTGAGTTCCAGATCAATCTACCAGAGCTGGCCATGATCCGCTTTGTTGTTTTGGATGATGACTACATTGGGGATGAGTTCATAGGACAGTACACCATCCCTCTGGAGTGCTTACAGCCTGGATACAGGCACATACCACTGCGGTCTTTTGTTGGTGATATCATGGAGCACGTTACCCTCTTTGTTCACATTGCCATAACCAACCGAAGTGGAGGCGGGAAGGCACAAAAGCGCAGCCTCTCGGTGAGGATAGGGAAGAAAGCACGAGAGTACACCATGCTGAGGAACACTGGTCTCAAGACTATTGATGACATCTTTAAGATGGCAGTGCATCCCCTGCGAGAGGCTACTGACATGAGAGAAAATATGCAGGTATGACACTTCCATTGTGTGTGCTGGTGTGGCCTGAATATGGATGTGAAGGTTGTGGTGTAAGCTGCTGGGAGGGCAAACTTGCTGAAGCTGGCAAAGCTTCAGACCCACAGCTGGTCAGCTTTTAAGTAGACATCAGAAGGCTGATGGTTACAGGAGCTAAATAACAAGCAAATACAGGATTAAGTAGGAAAATTTTAAAACTCAATATGCCTTCTCAAAATATATGATTTACTGGTTGTTGTTTTCTGAGAAAGCAGAGCTGAGGGTTCCTTTGTGTCTCCTCACCTCAGGTCTCAAATACTTCATTTCCTCATTGGTTCTAGAAAATGTCAGCAAGCTTTTGTTTTGCTGAGTGAGGGGTTATGCTCTTAATTTTCTTTGGATGAGTGTAAGAAACAGTTAGTGAATGTGTTGTTAAGGTCTTGTCCATGCCGAAGAAACCCACTGTGTCAAGAGCAGTATGTTTTCCCGAGTGTGTATTGCCACTGTTTGCCCAAGGGCTGCAGATGTTCAATGTAGGCACTGAATGCCACTTGATTGCAATTTCCTCCCTGCTGAATAGCTGTGTTGTCTTGGCTGGCTGAGCGCCAGCACAGACACCAGTGCCATGTCTTGCTTGATGGGTCTCCTGGCACTCTGTCCACCCTGCTCCATGTGGCAGAGCCAGGGCCCAGGTGCACAGCACTGTCACAACTGCTCAGGTTAGACCTTCGTGGGTGGCCAGAGGCGAAGTGGCAGCAATGCCAAACAAGAACCAGCCTACCCAGTGCTCTCTTCCATGGTGGGGATGACTCTGCGGGTTAGGGCAGCTCAATTCAGAGCTTCAGGCACTGCCTAGAAACAAAACTGAGTAGAATTAAACAATGAGTTTTCCTTAGTAAATAACTGTGCCTTAATAAATCAGCTGTAACTATCTCCTTGGTTTTTCTTCCTTGAAAATAGGAGAAAAACACATAGCACTTCATTGACCCCACTTTTCTGGATGGAGTCTAAAGCAAATGAAATGCTGACAGCTGGAAAAGTTTACAAAATGACATAATTTTTAAGTCACTCTCAAAGGAATAGTCTCAGCATATTTTTAAGAATGGGAAACTCTTCCCAGCCTTTCCTTTCCTTCAGGCCTTGAAAGTAACTAGTTTGAACTGCTGACTCCACCTTCTGTCTAGGTCAGGCACTATATATGAACTATATAAATAAAAAAATTCTGACTCAGAAACAGCATTAATGTGCCTTCTAAGCAAAACTTCAGTAAAAGATCGTGTTCTGGGGAATGCTGTGTCAAGACACAGTTTTAGATTTAACTGCATGCTAAAGTATTTGATCAATGAGAAAAGGCTCTGTTGCTTGACCAGGGATTGTCTGATGACTTTTTTTTCAGCAAGATGTGGGAGGAACATTTGCAAGGAATGAATTGCTATAATACTCTTGGGTTTTTTTGGTCACTCCTTATACGACTCAGGAAGCTAAATGATGGATGTATGTCAGCTGTACATCCTCTGACTTAATAAATGAATAAATCGTGGCATGTTAGTTTTGTTTGACCTGTATATCCAGTATTGATTTTCTTACATGTGGCCTATGAAGAGGAAAGAGTGTTTGTGTTTCTTTATGATGTGGTAATGCAAGACTGAAAACAAAGTGGGTTTTTCCTGCTTGCCTTTCCCATGGGAAATACAAGGTCTGTCAAACTTGTTCTTGCTGAAGGATGATAATGACAGGAGAACAAGGTGATTACAGCATCAAAGGCAATTGGAGTCTAAGCAGTGGGGAAGAGAAATAGCATTTTGGGCTGATGTTTTAATATGCTGGGGACCAGAGCTTGTCTCTATTAGGGCTGGATTTGCAGTGCAAAAAGTAGCTGAAGAGCTGGCAGTTGGGATGCCTGGGTCTGGGGGAAACCTGGAGCTGGCAGTATGCTTGGGGACAGAGAATGTGACTGGCAGGGAATTTCTGTGTGGGATAGCATTCCATGGTCCATGGAGGGCCCAAGGATGGTGGACAGCAGGATAGCCCTGTGCCACATCAGAGGGGAGAAGCAGGCAAGGGCTGACAAGGTAGGGAGGGGGGGGAGGACACTAAGTAACAGGCAGAACATGTGCTGAAGTGTCTCTTTTCCTTCCCCCAGAACGCCATGGTGTCCGTGAAGGAGCTGTGCGGGCTGCCGCCCATCGCGAGCCTGAAGCAGTGCATCCTGACCCTGTCCTCACGGCTCGTGAGCAGCGACAACGCACCCTCCGTCACCCTCTGCATGAAGGACACCTTCCCTTACCTGGAGCCTCTGGGGACCATGCCCGACGTGCAGAAAAAGGTCCTGGCAGCGTATGACCTGGTAGGCACTTCACCACTGCTACCCCGCCGTTGTGAGTGCGGCAGGCTGTGCTCACTGGCTTTCACACCACCGAATGTTTCAGTTGAACAAACAAGGCTCCTCAAATGACTAAGGCTATGCAAAGTTGTCCTTTAGCCACCACAACGCCACACTGGGCTTTTTGTTGCTGTTTCCTTTTTTAAACAAGGTTGTGGCTAGCACAGGTTGGCACTTGAAGAGGACTTTGTTTACAAAACCAGCGGCAATTCAGCTTGTACTGGAGATTATTAGTCCTTGTCCTTGAGAAGCGGCAAGATTTGTGCACTGCCCTTTGCTCCCTGCAGCAAAGCACAAGGCCATTAGATAGGGAGCTGCAGCATGGGAGTTCCCAGGCAATGAGCCGCCCTTTCCCAACCTTCTCAGTAGCACTGTTAAGTACTGCCCGTGTCCCTGTCAGACCAGGTCAGTGTTGCTCTTGGGGAGGGCATGGCAAAGTTGGAAGGGAAGTTTAAAAATGCCTGTTTTCTTGCATAGGGAAGGAGAGGTCAGTATGGTACAGGAATACTTATACAAATGTAGAGACACAAACTGGAATCATTCCAAATGAATGCTGCTGCTGCTCATCGTATGACATATGTCACTTCTGTGGGTGACTGAGCAACAGCAGTGCGTGACTTCCAGCAAGCAGAAGTTGCTGTCACATTGCTCCTCTAGGGCCATGAGACCGCCCTGTCACTCCCATCTTTTGTAGACGGTCTGCAGCAATTGATAGCAAGCTGCATAGTTTTGCAAGCCCTAATTTAAACATTGCACTGTGGCAGCCAGACTAAATCATGACACTTTCTCAGTGCACAGCAGTTCTTTCTGCAGCTTGTGTTCATAAGGAATAAAATGGTGAATAACGTTTGAGGTATCAGATTGCCAGACACCCTGAAGTGTTGCGAAGAGTGATCACAGCTTTGACCAGCTTTTCAATGTGCCCAGTTCTTCCCTCTTTTCCATCTCATTTTTTGCCATTATAACACACTTTTCAAGGGAAAATCAGCTTGTGGTGGGGAGGGAGACACTGGTGTTGATTAAAACAGAAATACTAAAAATACTCTGAAATAACCCTTAGATTCCTTACAGAGTAGCTTATATTACTTGAAAGTGATTAAGTCATGGTAATAAAATACCAGCTGTAACAATACCAGAATGAGGATTTTCAAATCCAGTTGATTGCTTTATTTTAGATTGAACTTTTTTGGGGTAGATTTGTTACATGGTGTGATGTCTTTCTGAAAGAGCAAATACCACATAAATAAGAGATTTTTCTGTCTTTAGAGGCCTGCTTAATGGAGTTTTACCAAAATGAATGTGTCATCTCTTATCTTTGTAATTATATACTGACAAGTACACATGGGACATTTCAAGGCTTCCTTGTGTTTTGGAAGCAGTTTTTCAATTTAAGTAGGTGAAAAGCCTCGTTTGGATGTAGACAAAAACACTTGTATAGTTGTTTTAAATAATGTTTGTTCTCACATTTGTCTCTGATAAGGGAGAATGTAGCTTGAATGTCAAAAGACCATGCAAACACTTGAAAAGCAGAGAGAGAAAGGGAGTTCTGCCTTGCCTGTGTAAGGATTGATTTGAGATATAATTCTGGTAATGACAACATGATACTTTATTTTTACCTGCTTTGTCTGGATGCAACTGCCTCTTACTTTGCTAAAACTATTAGCTTCTGAAAAACCAAAAGCCAGATATCATAAAATGTTTTTGCTACATTTTGGATATTTGCCTTTTGAGACAATGCCAGCAGCAGAATATTGAAATCTATTTAGCCTTTTCTGTGTTTAAAAAAAATGAACCATCTCTATTAATCTTGATATTTGAAATCACAGTATGGGGAGGAGCTTGCAGTTTTAATGTTGACAGGTGGCTCCTGCTTGCCGTGTAATGACTCGGTATAATTCAAGATGTATTTCTTTTTAATAATTTGTGTGTGTATGCAAGTGAGAGCACAAGGAGATGTAGGTGGAAAGCAATATAAAATGTTTCAGCTTATTTATTTTTATTCAAGATATACTACAGTTCAGCCTTTTATATTGTTGATAAATATGAGTTCAAGGAACTAGACCCACAAGCGCTTACTGCATGTCTTTAATTCCTCAGAAATGTCTCTTCACTTCAAAGCACTTTTTGAGTGAATAGGCATAAGAGGATTTTTGAATGCATAAAATAAAATCTGTTTATATTAGCCTGTCTCTTGTATGAGTGGGCTATACTTCTTAATTCCTTTTACAGTAAAATGGGAAAAAGTTTGACCCTAAATCTTATAGTGGGAAGCTGTGATTGTATGTCTGCCTCACTCATTGGGCTCCACAGCACAGGGATCTCGAGTGCTGGGCAAACCCTTCCTCACCACCTCTGAAAACAATACATATGTCGCATTGTTTAAAAGGTCTGCTTTGAAAATAATTTCTGATAAAAACAGCCCTAATGTGTTAGAATATTTTCCCCTTACAGAAAATTGCCAACTGAACATACCTTTTTCTCTTTCCCCACGGAAAGTATAGACTCTGCCTTTGTGTTTAATGGGGTATAAACAGGGCAGGGAAATGGAGGTGCAAATGCTCAGAGACCTGCCACAATGATCTGGAAAACAATTAACTGTCTGTTCCCTCCTGCTCAGCCTTTGTCAGCAAGCAGGATAGACAAAGACTGGTTTGTGGAGTTTGTTTGTTTTTTCCTGGGCAATGAATTTTACCATTGTGCTCTGCATTAAATATTTTCTTTTGAGAGAGGCCTTATTAGAATAAAATCTAATGTGCTTTGTTTAAGGAACCGGAATGATTTTTCAGGACTGTATTTATCTCCTTTTATGGACACACTGCAGTGGTTTAGTGGAACTCCAGTGTTGCCGTGTCTCATGTAGGAAGAGGCTTCATTGGTGATACTGCGTTGTATGGGAGTTTCTGCAGAGGAGAGAAGGGAATAGGATTTGCCAAAACCCAGAAAATAAGGTGAATTGTTGACAATACACAGAAAACATTTTTGAAAAGTGTGTCAATGACCAGAAATACAGTTTAGAATTGTTTATTTCAACTTAACAGCTTCGGCTGATAACACACATAGTGTGATGGGTGGACTCTGGTCACATCACTGGTTCCCACACACACATCCTAGGATAGCTTACTGTGTCACTTACAGAGCTCTTCAGAGCTTTCCTTTCTTATGAGGAAGGGCTCTCCCTCTCCTGCTCCACCTGTGAGCTTCTCCTTGTCAGTGGTCACTCAGGTGTGCAGTGTGAGCAGTGTGCCTTTCAATCTGTCAAATTAACGCTGCTGTCCAGTAATCACACCTAAAAAAGGAGATTCTCTGTGTGAAGAGAAGGGATGGGGCCCAGCTGGACCTGACAGATGGTTGAATTACTCATTGCAAACAGTTATCCTGTGAAGTTAGGATTTTTTTTTTGGTGAGAATTGTTTGGAAACAGATTGTGATTTCTGTGTCTGCACGATATATTCGTGTGCAGATGCAAGCATGCATGAACTCAGGGACACTTGTGCATTATGCTTTTCAGTTATTGGTTCAGTGTTATTTTTTCTCCAAGATCAAATGATTGAATCATTTGAAAATCAAAAGCAATAAACAAGTGATAATAAATGTTCTTGGTTTTACTCAGTCTCTCTGCTCATATGCGTACAGAAATTTTTCTAGAAAATTAAGATGTTCAAGTATCTTTACATGTTTTCAAATCATAAATAGCAAGAAGTGTAAAAAAGGTTGAACAATGAAGCTATTTGGTGTATAAACTCACATTGGCGTTAATGTTTTTCTCTGTATTCAAGCCTCTTTACTGGAACTGATCTTGCTGTGTTGGAGCAGACAGTTGTGGAGGGACAAGGTGTCTGTAGATACTGCAGAGAGAGAACATTTCAGCCAAGATGGATATGGATTGGGGAGTTTTGAGAGGAGAAGAAATATCTGTGATGCTGCTGGGAAATAAGTCAATGTATGTAATGTCAGTGTTTTTGTTGACACAGGTATTGGTCCGTGCGTGCTAGCAGAAGTCTGCTGAGGCATGTGTGGAGAGGAACTGTTCTTTGTCTGCTGTTCTTTTCATATTCGGTTTTGTTTCTTTGTCTTGATGCAAGCGTGAAAGCTCTTTATTCCCAAGGAGAAAGTCCTTTTTCCCAGTTTATGTAAATGCAAAATGACTAAATAGATTTTTTTGTGAGCTTTTCCACTGAAATTCATACCTCAGCTGGGACAGAGTCCCCAAAGGAACATTTTTTACAATTCTCTAAGCAGCTGAAGACAAGGAATATTGCAGAGCATCCACTGCCAGGGAAGTGTCATAATGCACTGACGTCAAACACAGTCCAGTACATGGACATTGTCTTGAATTTGTATTTATTTTAAAGAGTTTTCCATCCAAAATTGGACATAGACTGGGAAAGTCTGTTTCTTTTTTCATTGCTTATTAAGTCCTGTTTCTTTCTCCGCTTCTTATAATTCTTTCTCTTATTTACCCACCACTCTCAGAGTTTCTCTCTGATAGCCCATGTCCCTTAGTCATTTCTAAAACAGAACCTGGAAACAGTCAGAGAGCTTTTCTTACAGAATAAAGTTCCAGGTGGGTGCTTCAGTTACTCTGTTTTAGCATAAGCATATTGAAAGCTGACCCCTGCCCCTGTTCTTCCATCGTTCCTGTTGTCCTGTAGAGGGCTGGTCTTCATGCACAAATCACATTCTGAAACGCTCCATATTTCCCCAGAAATACTTGTAACTGAACACATGAAATTGGAATTTAAGGCAAATTTTATTCAGTTCCTTCTGTGGTTTGTGTCATGTGTCATTAAGGTATTTCAGATGTTTCCAGCTCTTGTCACTATCCTTGATAGCTGTTCCTCATACTGGGCTGTTGCAGGAAAAGGCTCAGATACAGAAATCTGGCTTGAAGTATATTGGGACAGAGACAAGGCAGTGGACAGACTGGTGGACAGTGTTCCTTCCCATGTTCTGGCACTGCATGCACATCCTTCCTTTTTGGCAAAACTTTCAGGCACATGATTGATTGCCTGGATGTTTCTTGTCCCAGATGTGTGCAAGAAATGCCCAATGCTAAAGGCAGCCCTGTTCAAATTTTCATGAGCTCAATTCGCTCTTCAGCTGTTTTTCGAATAGGTTTTATTTTGTATCTTTTATTTTTGATTAAGTGTAGGTTTGGTTTGTTGGTTTTGGTTTGGTTTTGGGGGTTTGTTTGTTTGTTGGGGTTTTCTTGTGGTTGATTGATTGTTTATTGCTTTTTTTTTTTACAAATAGAGGCACAATATGGTACCCCTTAACTAAGCAAAATTCTACATTGTCAATGAAAGGCATAGGAGATTGGGACAATGGCCATGAAGACATACCTAAGGGAAAACTTCTTTTTAGTTTGATGTTCAGTCAGTTTCTGTTCTAAACTTAGGAATATTTATGAGAGGATTCCTTGAACTGTCCCTTTTGTATCATTTATCTTCCCAGCTGGAGCAGTGCTTTAATTTGCCACCAAGATCTTTTCCTGTCTTTTTGTGTCTTTTTTGGTGAGACTCTGCTGTGTTAATTTCCTCTCTCCTTTTCAGTTTGTAAAATGGTTCATAATGAAAAGAAGAAATTGGTCTTTAGCACAGGAGTTCATTAAAGTAAGAAGAAAGAACATTTTTTGTTCGGTTTGTACTAATTCTCTGATTAAACTGCCTTTAGTACAGGTAATAAATAACCCTCTTAATTTCATGTGAGTAATATGATTCCCTCAGCATTAAGATATTTTAAATGTCACTTAAAATTATTTAGCTTTGTAATTAACACTTAAGAGAATTGACAAAGTAAAGCATTGTTCTGTGCATGAAGCAATGGGATTTTAAATTTGACATTCCGTGCTATATTAAGACACTGAAGTGAGACAAGTCAGTTATATTTTCAGCCCATGGTCTGTTCCACTTTCTGGATCTGGAAATAAAGATCTGTAAATATCTGGAGATAAAGAGAGAGCTGCTGAGTTTGTGGTAGGGCTTTTTTCCTATGCTTTTGTGGAAAGCATGATTGTAAGAGTGTAAGAGTGCTTCAGGTGGATTGAGATGAATCAAGTTTATGCTTCTTGCTTTCAGCATTGCTCAAGAATATTTACATTAAATTAGCTATTTTGCAGGAAAAAACTAACCTATGCAGATGAGGTTTTGTATTCTTCATTCCCATTAGTTTATTAAACATGACATATAGTTCTGGGATTCGTGCCATTTGCGTCTTTTGTCAATCTGAACACCCTCATATTCACTTCTTGTTTCAGGAGTGTTTCTGGTGCTGCAACTTCTGCAGGAGGGTTAGCACCTCTAGGACTCACAAAAATCCTTGTGTCTCTGCTCCCATGGAAACATGGCAGCAGTCCCTGAAGGGAGGAGCGGGGCTGTCCTTTTTCCCCACAGGGCTCTAAGAGGAACACCATATCCTCCCAAGGGGTCTCAGCCCTTGGGATGCAGGGCCCAGTACTGAAATTAGAAGGATCCCAAATGCTGTCAAGGTATGTAGTAGTTTCTCCCATTCAGTCTTCTTCCCTTCTGCTTACTCGTACAGGTATACACTGTTGGTCAGCAAGGTAGCTTTTTCAGTCCTTGTACTAGAATTGGGTTTTGTGTGCTTTCACTCCTATTTATGTCCAATTTTTTTACCTGTAGTTATGCTGAACACATCACTCAGTGAAGTTTATCACCTTCTTTCTGACATGGGAAACGCAAGTTGTCCTAAGCAATCCTGCCAGCTTCAGCTGCTGTTAAAAATTTCCTCACTGAGTCCAAGTGGACCCAGATACCAGCATCCATTCTCTGAGGGTTGTTTTTCAGTGTGTGTTGCTTGGAGGTCAGTCTCTTGAAGCTCAGTGTTCAGGAATTACACTCGTGTGGAACACAAGTTTCCTGGGGGAGTGGGATGCCTCTCACTCAGAGAGTCACTCACTGAAGCAAATTGCCATTTGGGGTCTGACATTAGACAGCAGCCTGATGGGCTCCAGCCAGATGGCTGGGACTCACACAGCTGCCTGAAGGGCTGCTCAGAGCGGGTCTCAGCAGAGTAAAGGTGCACGGAAATTCATGCTGCAAACATCAGAAAGCTCACTCTTCACTTTTGAGGCAAGTTGGTGGCAAAACTGGGCTTGAAAATCTCAGGCTGTCATGTGATTTATGGAGTTACCTCCCCCAGAAGAAAATCTCACCACCTTCCATGTTGCATTCAGGGCTTCTGGTTTTCATCTCCAAGCAGGATATTGGATGTAATGGCAGCTGGAAGAGCAGGGGATGATTCAGACTGTGAAAGTGTGGACTCATTTCAGAACCAGTGACAAAATAGGTAAAGTGTATCCAGATGCCATGACCCTATGCTTTATTCCTGAATAGCAGTTACTTGCCTGTTGTACTCTCGTGTGTATGAATCAGTCTCAGGTTCTTCACAGTGAACAGCCTGGCCTTTGTCCTTGCACTAGCCTGTTGTTATGGTCTTTTAGGTCAGTGTTGGGAAGCAGGATCTTGTATCTACTTGTGCCCAGCTACACATGCAGCTCTTGTTGGGAACAGAGTCTGGCCTGTCATGTAGAGATACCTGGCCCTACCCAGAGTTAGCACAGGTGGCGAAGACATCGTAGGCTGGCCAAAATCATATGTCATAATTGGACCAAGGTGTATTATTTCCATCTAGTGCATTATTTCCTAAAGGAATGTGTGAGGGTGGATTCCAGGTGGTGCACTAATGTCATCTCCTAACCCCAGTCACTGAGCTGAGGAATTCTGAAACCACTCTTGGGATTTATCATAGGACAAAAGCTGCTTATTTTTGTGACGATGACTGCTGAGCACAGGAAGACAGGAACAGGTTAAATTCTGGTATATGATCTGGTTTTAATTGTTTGTTCTTGCTGAGCTGAGAGCAGTGAGACTTTGATGTCAGCATCAAAGGAGCGGAGGACTGCTCTACCTGCTCTGCAGTAAGGGAAAATTGACATTCTAGTGCCACTTTTCTCTTAAAAAATGAGTATAATACTTTCATGTCTGAGAATCCTAAAACAGGCATGCCAGAAACTCCTGGGAGTTGGTCCAGTAGTAAGTAGCATGATTCTCAAGCTCGCTTTTTTGTGCGTGGTAGGATAATTTCCTGTGGTCATGTATATATACATACATGTGTCTGTGCGTGTATGTATATATGTGTATGCTTAAAAATTCACAAGTCACATTCTGATTTAGGCATCTGAGCACAGGAGAGTCTGACACTGGATATCCTGTACCAGCTTAGATGCAATAGACCTCAAGGCAAACCTTGCTGCTGTGTAGAAAGTGCAGGCACGGGTCCATTGGGCCCCAAGCCCAGGTGAAGGGTACGTGGGATGCAGGAGCCGTGTAGATGCTGGTAAGATGTGGCTGGACCAGGCAGTGCCAGCCCTGGCTCACAGGCCCTGTGTCTGTCTGCATGTTCAGAGGTGCATGTTTGGCCTCCAGCTGCCTCGGTAGTGACTTGCAGGTTTTTTGGGACTCTCAGTCTCTTTACTGCTCAGACCAAATTCAGCACTTGTAGTTATCAGCCAAATGGCTCCTTCAGCACAAAACGACAATATGCTGTGGTATAGAAAAGCCAGAGAGTGGATAGAAATTGATATTTCTTTCCAGATGACAAGTAAAAATATCAAAAAGGGAAAAAATCAACATGGTGCCTGAACAAGCAAGTAATAAGAATGAGAGGCAAAGGATACTATCAAAAGTAATTTCAGTCTCGGGCATATCCACTGGGCATATTGTGTTAAAAAACAATTTTGCATGCTGTAGATGTATCAGGGTTTTTTCACTCTCCTGTGAAGCTGCTAATGGGTTTTGTTTTCCATGTGTTCTTTATATCAAATCAAAGGTATAGGTATTTTTATTAAATGCAGCCTATCTTAATACATTTAATTAGAAATAAAGATGGCAAGAGGAGCAAAATTTGGATCTAAATTTCTCCAGAATTTGAGAGTTTGGGTGTCACAAGTGGATGCATCTCTCCTGACTCGTGTCTAATTAAAACAGTAAGACATGCTAATTTGCAACTGTTAATTTAATACTGTTATGCTGTCTTCCACTAAAATCATCAAAACCTACTGGTTGTGTTTTCGTGTTTAGTGTATTTGAAAGTGGGAAGGCTTTTAGCAGTTGCAGCATTTTGGCAAAGCTTTCAGATGGCGGCTTCTATAATTTCAGGCTGTAACATTAGGCAGTATTCAGTTCGCGTCATTTCTAATTTGCACCGCTCTCATGCTGTTTGGATTTGATTGAGGTTTGTGGTGTACATCCCAGGAGAGCGAGATTATTCTCAGCATAGTTTGTTATACAGCATGTTCTTGCCTTCTGTAACAGACGTATGTACCACCTTTGGAATTTCACAAAATATAGCACTGGAACAATTTTCTTGCTTTCCTGGGCTTCTGAGGGGGTTTGGAAGCTTGTTGCCATCAAAAGATATTAGTATTTGCAGGCAGGGAGGCTCAGGAAACTTGTCATGTAATGGACCCTTCATTTGTTTGCTGATAATGAGCTGCTCTAGAAAGGTGCTTAAGTATGGAGATCTTCTGAAACTTGTGAGTAGACTTGTTGAAACTGCCTCTTCTGGTTTGAGTTTTTCTGCCTTTTCCATTAAACTTCAGTAGAAATATTGAGGATAGGATAGGATTTGGGTCTGAGTTTCTCCAAAGAGAAATAGTGTAGCTGTCTGAACTGTTGTGGGGCATAAAGTTCAGAACAGGCTTAAATACCTCTTGAAATCAGTTCTATTCATGACTTGGTAACATTTTTCATAACTAGCTATGTCAAAGACTATACTTATTTCTCCTTTTGTTTCACTGAAAGTATTAATTAGAAAGAGCTTACTTTCACATAGAATGAATTTTGTCTGCTAATTCTGCTTTCTTCTGAAATTACTTGTGTTTTCTTCGTATGATTTGCAGTGGTATTTCACTGATGTAAAACATCTGTTCTTTAACTTTTGGAGCAAAATATTTTCTGGTCAACTGGCACTTATCTTGATCTGGATCTGGGAGCTTTGATAGGAAGAAAGAAGGAAGGAAGGATCCAGTCCTTATAGTGTTACTTGCAGAGCAGACCTCTCAAGTTTCAACCTTTGTACTTTTCTGTGCTCTAGATGTTGCAGGAGACCCTTGTAATGGTGATTTTTTTCCTTTTGTTTTTTTTTTGACAGATGATTCAAGAGAGCAGGGTTCTTATTGAGACGGCAGACATCACTCACGACAAGATTGTTCAGTGCCAGAAAGCAGGTAATCCATCTTTATTGTGCAGTTCTGCATGGAAGATGGGAAACAATGTGCCATCATTTACTTACAGTTTGTGACTCATGTAGCATTTGTCCCCAGGTATGTGAGTATTCCAGTCTTTCCCTGGCATACTCTACCCTCCTGAAGGCTCATCTTCCAGCAGCAATGCAAGCATGGGATCAGGGTAAAATACTCAGTTTTCACCTTAAAAGCTATTTTTCCATCTGCTTTAGAGCTCTAAAATGTCTGACAGCATTTAAATTAGTCAAATGAACTAGAAAGGCATTCAATTAAAAAGAGAGGGTGAGAGGATGCCTTGCTTTTACTTCCATTCTTTACCTCAGCTGTTCCCTTGGACACAGAAGAGGCAAGAGGTTTTGATACTCTCAGAACCAAGCTCTGTTGCCTGTCTTTCTTTTCTGTTTAGGTTTGGTTTAGACCTTGTGAACTTGAGCCAATGTAATTCTATTCTGTCACAATAAATCTGTGTGGCTATGCATGATGTTTGGCAGGGGTATGGGTGTAAACCACTGTAAGTAGGTGTAAAGAAGATCTTACATTGCTGGTGTATTGTACTGATGTCTTTGTCTGAACTGGGGCTCTGTCTAGTATGTGCCAGCAGAAGTGGAAGAGATGGTTTCAGAAGTGTCCAGCCACATGCTATCTACTCTGCTGCAGGTTCACACTCCTGTTTCAGGATGATAGAAATCACCAAAGTGTCTGTGATTCACAGTTCAGTTTATTCATGCAAACCTCTCTTCATCACTTTTCAGGACAGCAGACTAGACTTAGAACTAGGAGATGTCTCCTATAGTTTTCACTGATATGCAAGAATAAGCCCTGCTAGAGAGATAAGAATCCACATTTGGCAGTGGTAATCCTCCAAAACTAAATCCATCACCTTTCATATATCAGAAACCATGCTGAATAAATACATGCAATGTATTTCCATTTGGAGTTTACACTGCAGAAATTAAATATATTTTCAGTTCATTTAGTTGTACAGCTATACCTTTCCTAACCCGTAGCAAGCCTTGAAGGTCAGTAACACAAACACTTGTGACTGCATTTAATTTGTGTTCTTGGCATGGTCTTCTGGTGTCACAACAATCATAAATGCTGCTTCTGGTAGGAATATAAATAATGAATGAAACTGCTGTTTTGTAGTGAATATCTTAATTAATCTTTTTAATTGGAAGAAATTTGGAAACTATTTCAACAGTAGCATTTAACTGATTTTTATGTGGTGCAAGAGCAGGGTGGAACCTGGTTTTTGCTCCTTAGCCATGCTACTGTGGTAGCAAAGGGAGGAGAGGCAGGTGGTGATGTCTTGCTGAATTTCATGGGCCTCATCATTGCATCATGCCTTGAGTTCTGTGTATCTGCATAAGCAGCATAAAATTCCTCAGCTCAAAGCCTTTATTGTGTGTAAAGGGTTTAGGAATGGGATAGTAATGAGAAGATGCAGCACCAGGAAGGTCTCTCTAGATGGAATAATTTAAGAGCAATACTTTGCACTGAACTATGCAGACCTTCAGCAGCATCAGCCACCTTTCTGCCCAGCTTGCTCTGTGCACAGAGAGCAGAACTCACGACCCTCGCCTGGGCACTGTCATCTCTGTGAGCAGGGGGCTGGAGGTGTGTACAGAGAACACGATGCAGTACCACGCCACCACGCTAGTCTCCAGAGTTTCACACAGTTCCCCTCTCCTTCCTTCCCCCTGGAAAAGTAGGAATTTTTCAAGTTTGTTCTCTTGGCTGCTGTATCTCTGAAGCCTGAGGATTTATACAGAGGAAAGGACTAGGAGAGTATCCCTCTTCACACTCAAATGCCAATTAATTTGTTGCAAATGTTACCCAGACAAATTGTAATGTAACATTTTCAGTGTGACAAGATGAAGTGTCAGAGGTACAATTGCCTGTGGCATTGTCCTTCACCTAACCCCAGTTCTGCTCCCTCTGAACATATGTTCCCATCAGACCTCTGCTTCACATCATACCCTGGTTTGGTCTGTTTTCCCTGTGCCTCAGAGTCCTGCCCACTGGCACAGACATTTTTTTCAAGTGGCTAGTTTTGTTGGTTTTTTAAATGTGCAGCCTCAGCCTAATGCCCAGTGGTCAGCAGCAGCTTGGAGGACTGATCTGATAAATATTTTCATTGGTGCTGCTACCTGCAATCTAACAAATGTTTTGGCTCCTCTCTCTGGGGCAGCACTGTTTCCAAGTTACAGATGGAAAAAAGAGGTCCAGAGGGAAAAATAAGTAAAAGGGTGGTACATAAAGCCAGGGCTGTCCCTGTGAAGCTAAGATCCATTAGCTGTCTTATTTTTTTTCCAGGAGAAAGCAAGTAATTTGAAGGTTTTCTTTCACTAATTGAAGTGAAATGATTTGTAATTCAGTTGGCATGGGGCACACCTGCAAGGAAATCTGGCTTGGGGTGCAGTTATTTGGACTGTTTTCTAAAGGAACTACTGCAGGAACTCTGTTACCCTTGATAGGCAAAACCTGTGAGTGGGTGAAGTTTTGGAATATAAACAATAGAGAAATCTTGTATTGTGTGGGATTGAACTGCCTCTGTTATTGAGCTCCTGGAGTCGGCACAGGGCAAGAAAAAAACCTATTGTTAGTCTTTCCAGGAGTGCTTTGGGCAAGCTATGCCAAGTGCAAGCCTGCTTTGGACTGTCCCTCAGCAACAGCTGAGCAGCCCCTCTGCATCTACACCATGCAGATGTTCTCTCAATAGGCATTTCTTTGATGTAATGTCAACAAAGCTCAAATTTGTCAGTGATATTTGCCTTAAAATGTTAGAAGAGGGAGAGCTATGAAACAACTGGAGATGGAGGTTGATTTGTTCAGCCAGAGTGGGCTTCAGGTGCTCTGGAGTGATTTGGTGCCAATTTGGCCTTCATAAGGTACAAATTAAGGGAACACAAGCAACGCTTTCTCCATTTTGTCTCTTAATCCACACCAGACACAGAGAAATGTTTGCATACATTGTGAAATTGATGGGCCAACTGGATACCTTAAGGTTTTTAATCTGCTCCCAGATTTCCTGAGTTCTTGCATTCAGCAACATATTTGCAGACGTTTGCCACAGAAACTAGCAATGAAATGTAGCAGGGCTGTGGCTGGAAGTCTCAGTTCTCTGTGTGGCAGGAGTAGCAACCTTATGATTAGAGTTATGCATTTCTGACATAATTTATCATTGTGAAGTACAAGGGCTTTTCTATATGGCTGTAATTAAGATTAATGAAGAGATGTCCACTGGAGTCTGTATTTGCTGTGCTGAGAAGGTGTCTTCCACGTCTTGGAAGAGCACCTTCCAAGGGGAAAAATTGTCTCTCCAAGGAGAGTGAGAAGCCTTTCATCGCAATATTGCAGCAATACTGCAACAGGGATCCCCTGCAGGGAGTGTGTGAGGGACCCCAGAACTGGCAAGGAGAGTCGCATACAAAGTGGAAGCACAACCCCAGGATTGCACACGACAGCGCAGGAGGACGTTGTAGGAAGTACCAACTGCAGAACTGAAAATGCTCACTCAATGTTTTATAGGGAAAATCAATCATGCACTGGGTGATGTAGCAATCTGTGTTTTTAGGAATGGAATTCCATGAAGAGCTTCATAACCTTGGGACAAAGGAAGGTTTGAAAGGAAGAAAATTAAGCAAAGCCATTGAGAGTTTTGCATGGAATATCACAGTGCTGAAGGTAAGCACAGAAAACACCACCTCGTGTCTCCTGTTAACCTCTTGAGCAAACATTTGCCCTTTTCGTTTGTCTGTTTTTACTGTCTTACTAATACTGAAGCAATGTGTTCTTTTTCTAACAGGATGTATAAATTACCTCCACTTATTGATACTTATCAAATATATCAAATTGCACCTTTGATTTGGAAGCTGTGGAAGGGAATTTATCTAAGCCTCAACAGAATAAGAAAAACAGATTGTGATTTGTATGCTCAGGGACCTGGTTTTGGTTGTCTGTTCAGCCTCATGCACTCTGAAAATCACCTGCCTGAGATCACTGTGTCTCAGACACTTGTTTTGTAAAATGAGAACTAGAGCAGCTCTTTGGAAAGGGACAGGGCAGGAGGAGCTGTCATTAAAAAACATAAGAAATATTGTAGATCTGGCAGGGTTATGTTTCAAAAGTGGAGCCCTGCCCAAACAGCTAAAAAGGGGATTCTTCATCCTGCCATACTGTGTGCAGTGACACACTGTGTGGTGTAATTGTTACTCACTGGGCTTTTAGCTACTGGTTCAGCACCAACCAACCCCACATCGTCACAGGAGCGGTATGACCGAGGCTGGGTGAAGACACCCAGGGACAGCCAAAGATGGAAAGAGGAGAGGATCTGGTGCAGCTACAGCAGAAAGCAAGGAGACCTGAGCCAAGCACTCAGGTTATTAACATTCAACTCACACCCTCTTTCACAGCCTCATTTCCCACCTTGCACTGATAGATCCCACTTTAATTTCCCCTTGCTTTGTCCCTGCTACTCCCTCCCTCCAGCTCCCGCTAAGCAGGTTGCCCTGTCTGACAGTATCTCCCAGTTACCTCCCAGCGCCTTTTCCTTGGCTGGCATCCCAGAGCAAGCCAGTTGGTGAGAGGGAATTTTACTAAGTTCCTCGTCAAATTATACCCCTAAATGTAGCATGCAACAGCTATAATGGCAAGAGTAGTAGGAAATGCATGCTTCAGCATTGTGGTGCTGGAAAGGACACTAACATATCTTGAGCAGGAGAAGGGAAAAGGATTCGGGAACAGGGAGGCTGAATGGCAAAAGTGGGTGGGGGAGGCCACTGGTAGTAGCAAAGGGTTAGAGAAGACCTGGATCAGCTGTGGTTTCTTGCATACCTTGATTCACCATGAGAGTGAGGGAAAGTAAGTAGTGGAGTGAGTGTTGGTTCAGTTAATAGGACCTCTGGTGAAAAGAAAAGGTAACCAGTTCCAGCATTGTGGAATGGACTGACCTATTCCATGCAGCATAACTGAGCCAGGTAGCTAAAGAGGACCGAAAAGAAAAGCTCACTAGGCAGTTCTGAACATGAATCTGAATATCTTTAGCTGTGTTCAGTAAAATAAATGCCTCATACTCAGAGTCGCTTTAAACACAATCAGAGTTACTCTAAACTTTTTCAGTTTTTACATGTTTGTTAAATGAGAAGTTTAGACCTCTGAGGGTGACCTGTGATTAATGAAGGTACAAGTAGGGTATCACAGAAACATTTTCCATGAAAAATAACTGCTGCCTAGCACATATTGTGAACATATTGAAGAGCTTTTAAAACATCTAGTGAAGGTCAAGGAATAATTGACTTGTTTCATTTCTAAGCCACACACAACTTCTTTTCTAGCTTTCTCACACAATAAAATATTAACAGTTTGTGACAGGTATCCACGGAATGCACATGAAGCACCTTTTCATTCTGACTGAAGTCCAACTCGGCAATGACATTAGAAACCTGGGAATGAAGTTGTACCTCAGGTGTCTGATATGAGACCATCAGTCATTGTTCTAATTTGTCATCTTATTTTTTTCCCCTTTCACTGTCTTTCAGTGACCCTGCCCATAATAAACCTATCTGCTGTTTTCAGCTGCATCTTGTGTTTGGCACTTACTCCCTTCAGTGTTGGTGGGAGCTCCTCCGGAGAATTTGGTGAGGAGAGACTAACAACCCCACCTCACTCAAGCCATTGGTGTCCTCCATATGTCCAGTGAGAGGGTGGACACTACAAATGTATTTCACTAGATGTTGGTATAGTGTTGTAAAAAAAGAAAAAAATAGCCCATAACGTCTCACAAATGCATCAGCTGCTTCACACTAAATGAAGTGAGTAAATGGCTGACAAGAGAAAGCCTCTTTGTGTGCTCAGTGTTGTTGGAGGCAATTACATCATGTGGCAGGAATCAGTTTGTGTGAAGTGCCCATGAGCAATAGCAGGTATTATGTTGTGCTTATGCCTGTGAGATGATTAATAGTCTTTTCCTAGGTTAGTGAAACTAAGGCATATTTAATTAATATGTTTCTTTATAAATTTATTGCAGTAGGTAAGCTTTGAATACAAAGAGAAGATGCAATAAGAAATTTCTACTGGTAAAATCATTAAATAGTTAGAGTGCAAGATTAAAGTCTATTTTATAAAAATCATAACTGTGGACATTCTTCATATTTAAATATGCCTTGGAGTACTTTTAAGAGGTGAATCAAAATAGCATGTCATTTTCTTCCTTAGTTTATATAAACTTATTTACATATCAGTAATACTTGCTGTAAAGACACACTGTTTCCCACAAAGTAAAAATGTCAGTAAGAACATGGATATTATAACTTGGTGATGGTCTTAACAAGTCAGCTTTGACATGGATGCATGTTTTTCAAATATCACATCTTCCTATTTGGTCACATGCTCTGTAAAATACTGTCAGGCTCACAGTCACTAGCATTGAGAGGCATCACTTAAGGTAGACTAGACAGAAGAATCATGTTCTTATGACGATGTTACAGGAATGTTTATGATCCCAAATTTAATCTCACTTTCATGTTTATTTCCATGCAGCACCAGTTCTGTGTCTTTGTGTTCCTCTCTGTATTTAATTGTTTTCCTCTCTGTATTTCAGTGCCAGTAAAATGCAAGGGTAGCAAAAGAAATTTTGTGCTTACCCCCCTCATGGGGTCCATGGTGTTAGGAACTGTTCCTTTCACCCTAACAGGCTTGCAAAGCTGCTTGGCTCAGCTGAGGTGACTGTTCTGATCTGACCCTCTCGCCACAGAAGTTCACAATTCATTTTCATGAGATATTTCTTGTTTTTAGAACAGGCCACTATCCATTTCACTGAGCAGAGGCTTTCACGTGGGTGCGTGGGCTCATGCTTGTTTCTCCCTGGAGAAACAAGGAGCTGATGCTCCCCCCGCCTTCCCTTGGCGAGGTCACCTGCTCTCTGGCTGTTTGGCTGCTTTTGCCGCAGCCGTGATCTCCTGCTGCCTGCACTTGGACAGGGGAGACCACACCGTGCAAGGCAGAGGCTGAGGAGCCTGTTTAGGGCAGTTCTGACCTTGAGCTGATGAGTCCTCCTGAGAGATGGGACATAACCCCTGCACTCAGTGCCCCTGTAGAGCACTAGGTGGCTTTCAGGTCAGGTACACTCACGTATATGTGATTGATGTGCATGCAGAGCCAGCTTGGGTCTGCTCCAGACCTCTCGGCATGGGACAGTGCCAGTGCCACCTCTCCTGGGGCTCTTGTGCCCGCTCCGTCTGCCTCTCCCAATGGGATCTTGCACCAAGCATTTTGCAGTAACTGAGGCACTCTCAGCATCTGTCATGTGTGCAAACCACTGTCTCAATGACTGCTTTAAGAGCTTTTCAAAATGTTTGGAGAAATAAGTCGTAGCCTGCAAACAACTCTCCTTGCTGAGGCAAAACTGTCCCAGGCTACCAGGAGGTGTTTACTCGAGCAAAGAAGTTGGGATCTGCCTGAGTCCCAAGAGCCTGGCCAGTAAATTAGAGTATGTTGACTGTGGTTCAGATTTACTGCTCTCATGTGGACATGCTTTGACTGTCTGCAGACATATTTTCCTGGGCTATTTCTGCCTTGGTGGGTCAGCACATACAAAGTCTAGAAGCAATACCGTGGGGTATTTGCCTGCATGTTGATGGTAAATATCTGGATAGTTGATATACCAACATACTGGCTTATTTGTAGAAAAAACATGGGAAGAAGAAGATAGGCCTTTACTGTTTTGGTCTTCTGCTGAAGGGGAAAACACCGAAATGTTTGATTCTAGTCTCTGCTCTGAAATGTGCATGTTTTTTTAAATCTTTTCTTGCTACTCATGATAAGATTTCTCCTCTGCTGCCGTGTGTTGTCTTACTAGGACTCCAACTGTTAGTGCATGCTACAAGTCATCAAGTGGTTACATTTTCAGGGATCGTTTCAGCACTCATCCATGAGTGTATCTGTTAATTATCCTGCATTTAAATTAATGCTGATTAGATATATCAAGAGAGAAGTTGCTGAATGCAGAAGGCATACAATTATTAAATTGCTAATGCAGTTCATTCTTTGGGGGAGGAATCCACAATTTTATGATGTAGTTGTGATCAGTGTTAGCTCTGTTGTAAGTGATTTTATGCAGCAAAACAGTGTGAAAATAGCACTTTTGCAAGATGGTGTCCACAAATGACCTTTCTTCACCTCAGTCATTTGTGACAATCAGCCTTCAGTTGCTTGGGAGACCTGCAGCATTCAGAGCCCTCACTTGGGTGGCAGAGCCCCAAATGCATACTTTAGGGCTACTTAGAGAGATAAAAGTGAGATTCCTGAAAGATGTACATACAGACTATCTGACCTGACCTAACTTGAGATGAATTTAGTGTCACTATAAGGTATTCATTTTCTTTAGGAAGAAAAGCTATATATCAGACAGTGATTGTTATTCTAAAGCACCTTAAACACAGAGTTTCTGATAATCTTTGGAAGAACTAGATCCATTCACAGCATTAATTTAAGGATTATTATAGTGCACTATGGAAGTGGTTTTGAATGGATACTCTAAAGTACTCTAAAAACATCTTGTAAGTGAGATTTATTTGGGTCTTTTCACATCAGTCTTTTTTCCTGCAGTTAGGCAAAGGCCTTGGCTTTGTTCCTTGGCATGCACATAGTGGATAACAAAGCAGCCTGGCAGAATCTTAGGAATTTTATATGTAATTAAGCACAATGGTAACAATATATTCTATCATGTTATATGATTGCTGCCAAAGGATTTGCATCACAATTTGGCTATCTAGATTTTAAGCAAGAGCACAAGTTCACAAGTCCCTGAAAAGCTGCTGTGTTTTGTGTATCATTTCTTTCTTTCACGGTAAATGTTGATTGTCACCCCCAAATTCCTCATATCTTATCTCCCAGCATATCTCTGTGGACATAAGCATATTGGTGCTCAATTTATGAAACTGCAAAAACAGTTGAAACAAGTGTTAGTCTTAGCAGTTCTTGTTATTTGCTGTCATCTTCTGACTGTGGTAGTCCAGCAAGAGCAGTAGGCAGGAGTGGTTTGTGTGGCCTGGAGTCTTCATGCCTGCCTTCAAATGCAGTGCTCAATATGTTATTCCATATATAGTCATCTTGCGTCTACTCATACCCAGATCTAGGTAAATGTGTTTTGAATGTGGGTACCTCAAAGGCTCTTTTTCTGGAGAGACTAAATATCTTTCCTGCTGTCTAGTCCCCACATTGTTTGCATTTCCTTTGTTGATGCAGTTCAGACTGCTGTTTCAAACTTTCAAACCTCTCCAGACTATGTGGCTGGAGTGACTTGGCTACTTTTGAGAGATATGCTGCCTTATGCAAGACTTGTTCAGCTACAGCTGAGATTGGCTGAACTAGTCAGTCTATGACTGAGTGACAGATTTTAAGAGGAAATGCAGAGCTGCTCTAATTATTTATGTAGTTACTAGATCAGCTTGATCTCTTACACATGAACTGATGGACAAATAAAAGAAAAATAATACAAAACAGCTGGCTTTCTGAGAGTGCTGGGAGAAGGTGAAGAGGTCCATTGAGGTCAACATCCATTTAGTATTGTAAATACAAACCTGCTTATTTTGAAGCAGTTTATTTAAAAGTAGAAGGAAAAGTGAGGGAGGAGATAGATTTAGGTTGTTCTTTATTGAGTCTGTGAAGAATCTGGAGGAGCTGCATGGGAGCACAACTGTTTCCCAGGTCCTTTGTGTGCTCTGACTGCAGTGGCGAGTGCAGAGGATCCCAGCTTAGGAGCTGCTTTCAGGGCGAAGCCTGTGCTCCTGGCCCTCAGGCCAGGCTCTAGGGGTCCTCTGGATGTGGAGGTGTTGCAAGATTTTTTTGGGATAGGGGACTTAGAGTCCTTTAAATGATATTGAGTTACAAGATAAGGAGGTAAAAGTGTGTGATTCACATTCAAAGCTGTTTTGATCAATTTATTTTGTAAACTAAGGGAACCAAACCATGTGATCATTAGGTAGGATAGGCAAATATTTCTTGTACCTAGCAGAGTGCTGTTCTCTACTGATCTCGTTGATAAATGCCTCCTTTATAAAAGGTGAATACACTGGTATTTGTCTGTCTTGCCTTAGCCCAAAGGCAGGAACCAGAGCTTGGTGGATTTTGTCAGTTGTGTCCAGTGATGGAAACTTCTTAAATTACTTTAACAGTGTGTATTAGGGTAGAAGGAGTGTAATCCCAGTACCTCAGGAGTACTAGTTAATCAACTGGAATATCCTGTTCTTCTTGTCCCTCAGCCATGCTGCCAGAGTGTTGCTCCAGGGAGGATGTAGTGAGCAGTCTCTCTCTGGGTACCTGGCTGTTCCCTGCAAATTTTTGAAGGCCTAATGGTGTTTCTGACAAGGTCACTGTTTTCTTGGCCAAGAAAAATTCCAAGACATGAGTTGGATTTAGAACAAATTAAATATTTCTGTGTGTTTAAAATATACATCAAGGCCACCCAGGTAGTCTTAAAGCTGCGAGTGCTGGCAGGGACTAAGGGGGAAAGGGAAGGCAAACATCACCAGGGTTCACATCCCTTGCTCCTTGATGAGACTATGAGTTTCTGAAGAGATGTGGTAGGGCATGGAGTCCCAGAATGGCCTGACAAAGAGGAGAGACTTTGTCCCCTATTAATAATTTATTGCTGGGGTTTTGTTGAATATCACAGCAGGAGTGTTTCATTGTCTGGCGAGAAGTAAGTGTGCAGACATTCAGATCAGGCAGTGCTTAACTGTCCAGGCAGAGGGATGCACATGGACCTGCACTCACCTGCCTGCAGCACTGTTTTTTGTGATGGGCACTGTTGCTTGTGATGGGCAGCACTCATCTTCCAATATCACACAGCCCCTGCAGAACCAAACCCAGTTCATAGTTTCTGTTAATCTGGGGAGCATGCACAATTTTCTGTCTCTTCTCCAGCCTGTAACAACTATTTGGGTTCACAGAAAATAGGACTGGAGGGGTCTGTGAGGGGCTGTGTAGTTCTTCCTGCTGATGAATATTTAGCTGCTGTGGATCTAAGCCCTGCTGAAATACTTGGCATGGAAAGTGCTTGATATGATGCTGTAGTATTTTCCCTGGTGACATGGCAGACTCATGGACTCATTTGGCTCTTGGGAAAAGAGCTGCTGATGGCCAGAGTCATGTGAGCAGAAATGTAGGTCTCTGCCACTTTTCTCACTTTGCTCTTTCTCCTCCAGCACCAGGGCTCCGCTCCCGCATGTGTTTCACAACAGTGGGTTTAGGGATGAGACCCTTCTGCAGTCAGTGTGGGACCCAAGTGTATGACAGACCAAAAATGGAGGGTCACTAAATTTCATCTGAAAACAAATGATGTGAGCTGCCTTCCTTTGATGTAAACTTTTTTTTTTGACGGCAGTACAAAGTTCTGCAATTCAGATCTAAATATTCCTTCAGTTCTACTGGGGTTGTATGCATGCAAACCCATATGCATGTATGTATTCAGGAGGTGAGACAGGCCATCAAATATATATGCAGAACAACAGTAACTGTGGCACAAAAAAAAAGGATATTAGAAAAATGAAAGGTGATATGAAAAGCCTTGAATGATACCTTGCTTAGTCCTTGAATTCGACTAAAATAAGCTGGAGATAGATGGCAAGCAATCTTGTGATATGCCTTTTATTTTGAGTGATGTGACAAATTGCCAAAAGCCATGGATCAGATGCCAAGCTCCTGGCTGTGCACACAGGGTGAGATGCATCGTGTTGCAGCGATGGTGGTGGGAGACAGGGCTGGAAGCATGTGGGGTCATTGTTCCTGGTGCTTCTTGTGCCAAGGCCACCTCAGCAGCATGGGCTTTGAGCCCAGCTGAGGGTTGGCACACTGGGACTCTGTGTAGAAAACCAATTTTAGTGTCATGTCACAAATGGAGGCTTGTCAAGGTGTTTAAAAGGCATTAGTCTGCCAAAATAGGTGTCCAACTCTCTCTCTGTGTAGGCTGGCAGCTCAGTGAAGCTCTCTGCTTGGTCATCTGTCCTGCCACAGTCATCTCACTGTCCTGCCTCACTGTCATCTCAGTGTTTACTATCTCTTCTCCCCAGCCTCCAATCGCCATTCCCTCTGCATTGCCCCAGTTGTGCATTATCATCTAAATCATACTAAAGTGGGGACTTGTAGTGGTTTGACCCTGGCTAAATGCCAAGGACTCACCCACAGCCACACTCTCTCACTCCGCTCCCTCCAAACGGACAGAGGAGAGAAAAAAAAAACTAAAGGGTTTCAGGAACCTTTGCGATAAGGCCCATAAGAAACTCCTTATCAATTATTTCACAGGCAAAACAGGCTCCAATTAGGAATATTAAGAATTTATTATTATCACAATCAGAGCTTAAGAGTGAGAAGTTCGATAGATCTTACGGACACCTTTTCCCCCACCCCTCCCTCTTTCTAAGATCTAACTCCGTCCCCCAGCAGCCTGGAAAGACAGGAGTGGGGGGGTTATGGTAAGATGTTGTTTCTGCCACTGCTCAGATCGGGAGAGTCCTACCCCTGCTTCCTCGTGGGGTCTCTCCCATGGAATACACTCTTTCACAAAACTGCTTCACGTGAGTTCATCCCATGGGCAACAGCACTTCAGGTGCTGCTGTCACATGGATCACTTTTCCGCAGGTGTGTGTCTTTTTGTCCCCCATGTTTGATCTGAACTAAATTCTGCATGGCTCTGAAGCTAACTAACTGTGACGCAGTTCATGTGAGTTTACTGCTCTGTATTTTGTGCCATTTTCATCCTGGGGCAGCTGTGTAGGACCTGGCGCTGCTGCGCTTGTGCTGTTGGGGCAGACCCATCACAGTCTGAGTCCCAGCTCTCTTCTCTACCAACCTGGCACAGATTTTGGCACCTGGATATGAAGGCCAGCTTCTCCTGAGGGGATATGCTGTCCAGTCCAAAGACTATGCAACTGGAAAAGTAATTAATAATGTTCAGGTGATGGTGTGTGGATACAAAGAGGGTTTGTTCTCGGAATGCTGTTTTGAGCAGCAACAAGATTATCACCTATGAAGAGGTTATTTGAAAAATCAGCAGGTTTCTTGAAGGTACTCATCTTCTGAGGAAAGGAGCTAGTCCTGCACGAATGTGTGCCTAAGCAGAACTGCAGAAGTGTGCTGGAAAGTTGGTACTACTAAGAGGGGGTGAGAGAGTGTGGTGGAAACATGACTGAATGTTTGTAGATGGTTCCCCACTGAAGGAAGGCGTTGTGGGTGTAAAAACTGGGTCAGTGTTATCTCCCATCCCTTGGAGGAAGAGACAGTGTAGGCAAAAACTGTAGGTGGCATAGGAACTTCAGCAACTTCTGCCACCATCCCTGCCCTCCCCTGGAACGGTGACGTTTTCATCTGAGACATGGATATCAAAGACTGCTGTACTTGGCAGTTGAGTTAATTAACACGACATGGAAGTTGGAAATCTAGTTTGTGCCAATCTGACAACATGAACTCGTTCAGCGGAATTAAAAAGGCTGTAATGAAAGTGTAAGTTTCAGCAGAAGTTCACACATTTCTTGCTTCTATCTGTCAATGGCTGTACTAACAAAGAATGAAAGAAGATGAGCAGCTGGGTCTCTCAGGTGCTACAGATTGCATTATAACACAGGGGCTGGGAGCCTTTCCTCTGGGCCCTCGGGGTAGTGCTGGGCGTGTGCCCCAGGCAGGGCCACTGCCCCAACGNGCCTTTCCTCTGGGCCCTCGGGGTGGTGCTGGGCATGGGCCACTGCCCCAACACCTGACCCTGGGGAGGGGTTTGGAGAGCCCTTTTCCTTCCTGGGTTGGGAGTGTCCCACAGTGCCTTGCCTGGATGTTTATTCCTGACACTGAAGGGCACAATGGTCTTTGTGTCAGGGTGGTCAGTTAAGCAGTGCAGGTGCTCTCATTTACAAAGTGGCACAAAATGCATGGTTTTTCTTGGACTCGGGGACAGACTATTGCTTAGAAAACTCCAGTTATCTCTCTATGTAACTTGGAGGATTCCTGATGTCCCTTAAATAACATATAAGAAGAGATATTCAGTTGTACAATTATTATTGAAAATACATGTTGTATTTTAAAATAATTTCAGTTGTATTTTGAGCTCCGTATGTTTAGCAAATTCATTTTGCAACTTAGAAGTTGCATTTGCTGTCCTCATCTCATCTCAGCTAGTACACGTTGTTGTAACTGACCCTCACAGAGCTCACACTGATGGTGCCTGCCAAGGTATTTTAAACTGTTAAATGCCATTGTGGATCAGTATCCTGTGTCCTGGTGGTGGAGCTCCTGTGTGTCAGCTCAGCGTCCTGCCTGAGTCAGGATAACCAACAGACTCTGAGAGGATTTTTCCCCAAAGCAGTTGTATTCCTATACTGTTAAATTCCCTGGTTCATTTGGACGGGTGTCTTTGTGTCGCTGTGGAACTTCTCCTTCTGACAGCCTGTGCGTGCATTGCTGTCCCACGGGGGAGCGTGTCTGAGTGGGGGCTCCACTTCTCAGGGGTCCGTGGTGGGACAGGGCACGAGGGAACCTCCACCCGCATTGTTTTTTGCTGAATTTTTATAGGGCTGTTGAGTATCAGGGAGAGACCAGGATGCTGATTTGTACGTGGAGGGAACGTTAAGAGAGGATCGCTTGTACCTTGTGTTTTTTTCCCAGCATTGTTAAATCTGAACTGTACCGTTCTCTAAGAGCTGTAGCTGGTGCTGGTCTGAAAGGCTTGTGCTCGAATGGTGTGTGCTTAAGGGTTTTATCAGCTTCTAAAAATTACCTTTGTGTTGTATTTTGAGCTTGTTACAGCTGCTGCGAGCTGATCACATACAGTTTCCCGAGCTTATAAACGATGGCAAGCTGACTGCCCCTTTTGTTATGTGAATTAAGTGCCAGCATCTACAAAAGCTGCTCCCTGTGGGGGAATGGGTATCTAATTTAAGATAGTTCCCTGGGGGAACTCAAGAGGTGATGAAAACTCCATCGGAACTTCCTCCTCTGCAGTTGCCGAGAGGATGTGTGGGTTTTCCCTGGCACTGTCGGTGGCCTTAGTCAAATCTGGTAATGTACTTTATAACAAAGTGATACCCAACCCTTGTGCTTTGGTAAAGCTGTGTCCTGCATGTCTCTATGCATTCCAAGTCCTCCCCTTCTCCCTCCCGAGCGCTGATAGGAATCTTCTCTTCACGTCAGATCGTGCATAATGCCGTTGCTAGCCAGGACCTTTGACTTCTTCTGCACTTGTGTGAGTATATTAGTCAAGGGAGTGGAACTCTGAATCCAGCAGGCAGTGATTTGCTGGCATGACCTTCCCCATTTTCATTGTGCCAGTCTAGCTTCCCTTACTGCCGCCTGACATTGAAAAGAGAAAATGTTCATTCACAGCACTACATATTCCGAGGGCTGTGGTTAAAATAAAATACTCTTTAACTCAATGGTGGTATTGATTCATTTTTGTTGCCTGAGCCACTAGCAGTAGAAGGCTGTGGAGTAAAGACTGTGTTAACATATATGATTATTGGCAATATGTATCTCTGCAGGGAGGGCTGGGACAGTTAGTGAAAAGCCACAAACTGCATTATGTGAAAGTTGTAGGTGTTCACTGAGACCAGGCATTTGCGCTGCAGTTATTCTTCTCCAGATCTTATGGTAGATCCCATAATCCCTAAATGTGGCAGGTGTTCCCAAAAACTTGCACAGGAGCTAGGGAAATCAGAGGCCCAAGTACTTGTGGAGGGATGTAAGCTTTACTGTACTAACAATGGATTTGGAAACTGCACTCTTGTATCTTTGACACTCTTGTGTCTTTGTGTCTTCTTTTACCCGGGTCAGATGAATTCAAGTACAAGGTGATGAAGTCTTCAGGAGATAAAGGTCACCATCTTGTGGGTCATTTCCCCAGACACAGGTGGCATCAATTTGTGGAGAAAAGCAGAGACAAAACTAGTGGTTCTGGTGCTGTGGCAGCTGTTATTTATCTTCAGATGACAAAAAGAAAACGATGGTGTTGCTGATGTCAGAAAGGCTATGTTCATATGAGAGCAAATTAAAAATATGCAACAATCAGAGGAGTAAGTTAAAAATGCCTATAATAGGTTTTTTCCAACTTCCTCGTGTTATGGATCAGGCATAGGTGTTGGCAGGAGGAGCCTTACTGATAGGCTGCCATTGCTCTGAATAGAAGGGGGAGTGGTGATAATTGCAGGTAAGTACTCTGTGTGTTCTCACTCAGTGTCCCTGGATTCCTGCTCCATTGTGCCAGTGGTCTGTTGATGCTGGTGTACATTGCAGTGGGGAGGAGCCATATAAAGGCGCTGAAAAGCATCCGAAATTTTTTTTACTTTTTCAAGCACTGGCAAAGGTGGAGGGAGTTGAACATTCTGAGAGGCCTAATCTAGCAGTCTGGGATGAACAGGCTAAAACTGAAGGCTACCTGCAGCATCAGGACAGTTCCCTTCAGGGGATGGCTCAGTGGTCTGAAGCTGGGTAGTCTAATCTCATCTTCAAGCCTGCCCGGTATCTGTGCAGGTATTACTACAACCCTGTATATCAGGCTTAAAAATTAAGTTCAATTTTGGTGAAAAACCTCTTGTTTTCTGTGGTATATCATCGTGATGTAAGTTATGCTTGTTCAGTTTCTCACTGACGTTTTGGGGCAATGAATGTGAAAATGAATACTACCTTCCCTATCCCGCACCACTTCATTTCTGTGCCTGGCTCACTCGGTTTGCTGTGTGTCTCCATTCTCATCCTTCCCATTCCCATGCCTCTTTCTGGCCCCTGCTGATTGTCTCCTCCCCACTCAGTTGCTTTTTTTCAGTGACTTTCTGCCTGCTGGGTCAGTGCTGCTTGCAAAAACAACTGTACCTGCTCCTGTTGGTCCTTGATTTCACATCTGCACTGGGAAGGCGAGGCTGGGATTCTCCCTGGGGAAGCAAGCCCTGTGAGCATGTGAGGCCTGTGGCCACTGTGCCCATGGGAACCTCTTTAACCACTGGCTGAGGGATCACAAGCAGAGAAGGTGGCTCAGCTTTTCTTTTACTGAGCTCACTGCCCAGTCTCTACAGCAGTCTCTTTGACTGTGGGGGACCGAAATGACAGGCATGAGGTGGATCAGAGCATTTGCTTCAGGATCTTGTAAAGACCTGTTCCTTCCTAGCAGTTAGACAGTGGTTTGCGTTATTTTTTTTTTCTTTTGTGACTTAACCTTTCATGTGATCTGGAGGTTTTGATCTCAGCTTGAAGCTTTCTGCTTCAGCATAAGTAGCTGAAGTGGCCTGTGCTGCTTGTGAACGGGTTAGAAAGTGACCACCCACAGCACCTTGCATGAAGGGAGGGGAGCAGCCAAACCAGGGGGGTATCGTGTCCCTGCTGGGGCAGTAGGAATAGGGAGCTTGGGTGGCTTCTGCAGATTCTGATGGCCTGGTCAGCTGGTGATATTGGCCAGCTGCCACTGCAGCAGGAGGATTTGCAAACCATACAGTTGCTAAGACATTAGTGCTTGTGGCAGGCAGTTACTGAGAAGGAGAGCTAAGGAGCTGTGTGTGAGAGCTATTCATGAGGATGCTCTGCTACCTGTCCAGAAACACTGTGCCCTGACTGGCACAATTTGATTTCACCTTGATTAGATTATTTCAGTTAATATTAAGCACAGCTGCAGGTATTTTTTTAGCTGTGTTTGCCCAACTTTGCTGCAACACTCCCTCCCTCCAAAAAAACCCAAACTAGCACAGGTGCCTGTTGTCTTCAGTCAAAACAGGATCAGCTCAGAGTTGACCATTAAACTTTTCCAGGTTCTAAAGAAATTAAGAGACAGTTTGCTGTCAACACTGTGATGAAGGACATGATTTTGATGTTAACTGTGTGCTTGCATCCTGGGCAGCTGTGAGTCAGCACAGAGGGCATCAGGGGGCTGGGAGTGCCAGCTATTCCCAGCCAGATATTTTGCTTGGGGGTTGCTTTGCACAGGTGTTTTGTTAACTGCAAAACATCTCTTTTCCTGCAGCTGGTCCTTTTATTCAAAATTAAATGCAAAAAAATTGTGCATTCTCTGCCTCATTTTTCCTTCCCTTGTTTTGTTTCTCTGGGACTCTCTGGTCTTTATTGAAGTTATCAGCAGTTGCTGGTGCAGGTACCTGTGTGAAATTTGGGGTTGTGACCAAAGGAAGACTAAGAAATAAATAGGTGGACATACAGCTTTGATTTCCATCTCATGCCTGTGTATTAAAAATAAATAGTGCCCCAATTGCTTCAGTGATGTGGGATTTTCTTAGTATTAATTTTTCACTACTGGGCTCCCAGCCAACCCTTTGATTTCAAACTTATCACCAGAAAAAAAGGGCAGGTCCCTAGCATGGAGGAGTTGACAGCAAGAGTCCATATATTTATTTGTGGCTGTGCTTACAAGCTGTCTGCTAGATGTAGTGCCTGAGAGACACACAGACAGCTGAACAACTCAGCACATGGCTAACATCAAATTAATGGCATTATTTCTGAAAGCAAATTCCTACTGAAACACAGTTACAGTCAGTGTTCACATTCATTGCTTTTGACAGCCTGATATAATGTAATTCAATTTAAATGCCCAGATGAGAGAGAAGTATAGGCATTTTTTAAAAAATTAAAAAATAAAAGCCCACTCTTTTTATACATAAAATGCCTGCTTGAAGGAATAAATTAGTAGCCATACAGTGCAACTAGTTTGCAAGAGGCCCTGCATTTCAGTGGAGAGCTGTTTAAAGATCAGTAGGGAAGGCTATAGCATGAGCACTTTTGCCCATTTAGAATCTAGCAAATGCTTGGCTGTAATTCTGTGTCAAGCTTTGGTCTAGGGCCAGTAGGGTTTGGGAGGGCACTCGACTGTTTCAGAGAGCAAGCTGGCTGTGTATGTCCTTCACCTTTATCTTGCTAGGCAAATCCTGTAAGAGAATTACAAATACAGACCTTCTTTCCTAAGTTGCCATGGCTGCACAAGGCACTGATATATTCACATTGGCAAGGCCAACAGCCAGAATCAAGTTTTTCTAAGTATTTGCTTCTTTGCTAATTGCTTGACTGTTCTCTTTGAGGCTCTCCTTGTAGGATAGAAGTGTTTTGCTCATTTCCACCTCCCAGGCTGCCCTCAAGGTCTGTGTTTGGCTGCATCATGTAATTTGGGAACATAAAAGTGGTGGACTGGCAGTTTTCTAAAAACTGTGGAGCCTTGCTCAGTGCAGCCCAATGGGGGCTGTCTCCTGCTATCCAGCACAGCCATTAAGATTTTAACTGCACCTTTTCAATAGCTGGAAAAGAAGGTGAGAAATGCACAGGAGATTTTCAAGGTAGTGCCATACCAGCAGAGGCAGACAGTGTTCCCTCTTCCCAGCTGCTCATGTCGTGCCTTGTGCTCTGGGATTGACTGCTTGGCTGTGCAGTGAAATGTCACCAGCCTCCTAGAAAGCTAACCAGGGTAATGCAGAACACCTCTGGAAATCCCTCTAAGTCATCCTCTCCAATGCAGATCTTTGGAGTGAGACCCAAATGGCAAATTAAATCAGTTTAAAAGTTCTGGTGTTTGCATGGAACAGTCTAATGTTGAACTAAGGTCAGATTGGTCAGTTTGGTAGTTTAATATAAGTAGTCAAAATCAGATGGAACTGGTTTTCAGGTGACCTGGATATTGTTCTTAACAGGCCACATTTACACTTCTGGCATCAGGCTCCATGCTTGGGTCAGAATACCCCTCTGCAGTCACAAATCCATTGGGTGTGTTAATAGGGTAGTATAACCCGGAGTACAGGTTTGGGCCATTCTAATTTCTGCTTTACTTCATTCATTATTTATTTATTCTATTTATTAAAATGTATTTATTATTTTTTATTACCATAGCGAAGAGACAAATAGGAAGTTACCTGAACACCTGTAGAGATCTGTGCCTCAGAGAAGACTGGGCTCATACACTGGAACCTGCTGGGTGCTTAGGGCAAGCAAAGGCCAAATGAGCACTGTGGAAGGGCCATAATCCAGACTTTCTCTTGAGCTGCTGAGACATTTCTGCTTTTATACAAGGCCAGGCTGCTTTGCCATGTGAATTTTCCCAAGCACCTGGAGTAATGCTGGAGGTGTTCTCTCACTCTTACAACTGACTGCACTGGGAAAGAGACTGTGCTTTGTAAATGGTATTTGCAGAGGTGGTTGCCCCTTGGCTCTTCACCCAGCAGTTGTCCTTAGCTTAGGTCCTTGCTGGCAAGGGGGCTGCTGGCTGGGATGTTCCACCGTAGGGCTGTGTGTCTTGGCAAGGCAGTGAGGGCCCCTCAAGGCCTTGAGTGTTGCTTGCAGATGTGGTTTAGTTTTCAAGACTTGTGCAAATACCAGGTGCAAACAGGATTGTTTTCCCTGAGTAAGTAGTAAAAAAGCTGGGACATAGAGTTCAGTCAAAGCTGGTTCTGTGCTCCCAGTGCTTTTCCTGGGAAAATGAGCTTGAGTTTCTTTGTGCTTTCTGAACCTGCTCAGCCCTCTGTGCAACGAGAGGCAAGCAGGAAGCCCTGAAGCCAGCATCCATATGACTGGTTTAAGAAATAAATGGAGAAAGGATGAAGTGAGGAATAATCTGGGTTAGATACAGAAATACTAGGAGATTGATCCTGTTAACTATCCATCCGTGTCCTCTTCCTCATCTTGCTTTCCTAGGTGCTCCTGCCTATGATGCGTTGAGCAAATCAGTCTTGTTGCTTGGTACAACCTTTGATTTCATTTTAATGCTCATCTAAAAACTCGTGTTCATCCTGTTTCTATCATGTAACCTTGTGTCAACGCTGCACACAACAATCTATTCCACAATAATTACTCTTTCCTGCTCTTGCTTATAGAGATTTGACACTTCATATAATGGTGACTGCCTTCCCCTAGGTAGATAATTTCTTTTCCATGTCTCAAATCTGTTCTTTATGTGATACAATTGATTCTCAGCTGTGTTTCCTTCTTGCAAATTTTTGCTAGACCCTGCTTTGGGAAATGGGAGAGAAGGTCTCTGGCTGTCAGTAACATGTTGATGTGCTAAAATGAGATGCTTAGTTTGACATCTGAAATTACTAGCAGGTACTGCAAAATGCGATGACTCGGGCCCCAGCAAGCACTCGGTTGGATTGCCTGATTTACTCAGTGTCAGCATTGTTGCTGATTTCAGCCAGGTAGAAACAAGTTCTTGTATTTGGTTCAGAATGGGTAAGTGGGAAGCTATTCCCAAAACTCAGAGCTTAAATGATGCACCGGTAGCACAAGGAATGTCATTTAAGTACTGTCTTTTATATTTGTGGCCTTTTAATTTTCCTGACAGGAAGTTAATTTCTGTTATTCAGGGGTTTAAAAATAAACTGAAAAGTAACGTTTGGCTACTGCTTTTCCTGTGGTGTAGCTCATTTTTGCAATCCTTTATTTTTCAGTGTGCAAGAAGTGATTATATGTTTTGTGTCTAATCTTTGTGTACAGTAATTTTTTGTGCCACCATGTGCATTGTGATCTGTGTCACAGACAAAGCAAAGCTCTTGACAAATTATATTCAGTAATAATGAAAAGGGTAGGGTTTTAAAGTCTGCATTGATACAGCAACACTCTGTATGTTTTTGGAGTAGTCTGTTCTGAAATGTGAATGTCTTATAATCAAATTCATATCAATTTCTACCACATTTGACTTTGAAGGAGGCATGGAAAGATATCTGCTTTTTTTAATAAGTTTAACATAGCTGTCTAATAATTTCATTAATGATTTCCTCCCCAGGATTACATTTTCAAAACCATGTGCAATCATTTAATTGTGTGCCTCCTTATTAATACTAAACACAATTAAAGTCCCACTATGATACTTTCAAAATGCACCCCTGCCGTAAATGCTGCATCCACACAGAGTATCCTGATATTACAGCAGTTCTCCAGCCTTTTGGCTTTCTGAATCTGTCAGTGCTTTTGCCATTCCCATGTTGCCTGTGAAATGTGGAGCAACGCAATGCTTGCAGCTCTTTTATTTGACTGTGTCTGGATTTTTCAGCCAACTACTGGCATCCACTGGCAGCCTCTGGAGATTTTACTTTGTGATTAAATAATAATGTAAGAGCTTGATTCTTTGAGAAAAAAGTTAAAAAATAACAGTAATATCATGATTGTGAAGGAGAATGGATGTTAAGACCTCTGTTGTTTATTTGTATTTTCTTAGCCCTTGAGGATTTGAGAGGAAAACTCCCATAATGTGCTGTCAAAGGAGATAAGCAACTGTCTGCTTTAGAGAGCAGCAGATTACAAAATGGCTTTTGCAGCCACTGTTTCATCCTCCCTGGAAACACAGCCAGTTTTGAATGCCGGGAAGACCCTATTGCTCAACGTGGGATTTTTTACTTCCCTAGTAGTAAAGCAGGGTTCTTATGTGGGGCAGCCTGTCAGTACAGTTCACTTCTTTGTGGGCTGAGTGGTGGCATTCAGGGTCCTCCTGCAGTCCCTGATGCTGGTGTTGGCACCTGCCAACACAGGTCTTGCCTGTGCCATAGCTGGGTGCCCACAACTAACAATGCATCATGACCTACATGTTGAGAAGTGTTTCCTAGAAAGGGAATAGACTAGAATGGGAATAGAAATAGTAATAGAAATATTAATTAGTAACAGATATAGTAACTATTAATGTACATACCCATGCCCATATATTTGTATTTATGTAGAAATATACATGCAAAATATTTAAAAGAAATACAAAGTGTTGTGAAGTTGAACACAAAATGGTGCCACTAACCTAACTCGCCTTCTCCTTTCATTTCCCCAACTCCAGAGTGGGTTGCTGTTGGATATAGAGCTGTCATCTTGACTCATAAAAACTTAGGTATTTGATTTGGAAAAAAAACACAATCAAACTAAGAACATGTGGAGTTCGTCCCATCTCTGGCTATTGCCAGTGTCTGTCTAGAGCTACTTACGCTACTTAAAGCCTTTCAAGGATTGTCACTGAAACTGAGCAATATTTAAAGCCATGTCAGATTATCACTTTTCTAAACAGTATTAACCTGTCAAGGTAATGGCCTATAATCTTAGAGTTCCTTGACAAGCTGCATTATTTGTACAGTAATGTTCATTTGTACTGAGGCTCTGCAGTTAGTGTAGTTAGGTTTATGAAACCTGACATTTAGTGTTCCCTAAGTCTAAATGAGTATGGACCCCTGGATCAGGTTTTGAGGTAGAACACTTGATTAATCTCTGCTGGCTTAATTCACCATCCTGCCAAATGCTGAGTTTAAACCTTTTCACAAGTAATTGTTTTCAGAAAGGTTGATGATATCAATAGCAGAAGGGAGAGAGATGGATAGATGCTGAAGTGGATTGTCATCATCTCTGTCTGGAAGAGGGATGCTTTGTTTGCAAGGGCAAGAAGGATGGTTCTGTGCACAGAGATGATCACAGGGACTGGTTTATGAAGGTTGTTTCAATGCAGTCATACTTGTAAAGTTTACTCTAGCTTCTAGCCACTATTAAGTTCATTAAGGTGTTGACACAATTTTGCTAACATTTTTCTTAAATGGATTATGCTAATAGCCAGTTTTTCAAAGCAAACAGATGGCTTTTCAAACAGAGCATGCCCACAGCTTTTTTTTTTTTTTTAACGATGTCTCTAGAATTATGACAACTCTGTCAGAGGGGGCTGGTTTGTCGTTAATTTTCTCATGACAGATGATTCAAAATCATTTTTGCTCCTTCAGCTTGCTCACTGAACCAGCTGTTTAAAAATAAAAAACACAAGGAGACTAGGACACAAATCAATTGATCTGTACATGAATGGAATTGCTCTATTTTGATAAGACCATTTCTGTTTTTAGATCACTATAAAATAAGAATGTCTTCACAATATTGGAAGTATGCTCAGAAGGAGTGTGTTTCTTCTTGGAACTCAAAGAGATGTTGTGCATTGCCTCAGACAAATCCGTAATCTGAATTGCCTGGTTACTCAAATGTGAAATCAGAATATGCATGAGGGAAAGCGGGTGGCTCAGCACTTTCACATGGGGTGTGAAGTCCCTTGGCTTCTAGGGACTTCAGATGTGAGTCTTGGCAGGACAGACTCAGGCTGTTGTCCTCCAAGCAGTGTATTGAATCCCAAATAGCTCCCTTCAAATGAGTGTCTCAGTCTTTGGACAAAGACACAGTTTGTGGGCCACTCTGAAAAAGATTTCCGTGCTTTGCCCTCACCCTGAGAAGGAAGATACGAAGAAAGTGGCATAGACTCAGCTGAAGCTTTTTGTGTTGTCTTACGGAGCTATATCTGTCTTGTGCTGTTGCATGACAGGCAATCCTCCTCCATGCATGGTGTGGGTGAGCACTGCACTGCCCGGGCAGATGCCAGCCATGCCACTGCAGAGGATGGGCTCCTTGAAGTGTTTCTCCAGACACACTAAGGCAGCACCAGTGCTTTAGGGTACTGGACCTTCATTGTCATCATTTTACCTCTCTGTTCCACTCTTTGTCCCAGGTTTTGGAGTTAGTTGTTCTTGGTGCTGTAGTGACATCTGTTTTGAGTTGCTTCTTGCACTAAAGGGATTTTTCTGTTCTTGGCCATGGATACATAGCCCTAAACTGAAACTATTTGAAAGTGCATTTGTGCAGTCTGAAGAGATTTTAGATATATTGGGGAAAACGCCCTTTTGGATAATGTTATGATGTCATTAATGATACATACTCTGCTTGTGTGGCAGTGTTGTCTCTGTCACTACAGCACAGGCACTATTCCTGTGCCATTTGCAGACAGAAAGGGAGATCAAGGTGGGATGGGATGGGTGCTCTAGGCAGCTTTGAGGCTCTTGAATTCCTGCCTACCATCTTTAACCATAAACAAAACCTCTGACCTAAAAGTAAGATCACAGCTGCATGAAATATCTGCTGCATAAATTATTCTTGTTTTGTTTTTTCAAACCATGCTGCTCACTGGGTCCAAAGCTATTTGTCTGTATTCCCATAACTGTCGGGCTGCTGAGATACAAATCCCTTCAGAAGAGCTTCATATCAGTAGCACAGAGCCACTCTCACAGTCCCAGTGCTTTTTGTAATTCTCACTCTGGGTTGTATTCCTTCCATCTGGGTAATGATTTGCATCATTCAGCAGGCACAAATTCATGACACCAGGAGATGAGGCAATCACATTCTCAGGCACAGGCTGCTGTCCCTGGATGACGTGGTTTCCCACGTGGTGTTTACCAGTGCAGCAGACTTGCAAGCCACCATTGTTTCTTTGTTGTGGACATTGTTTACAGAGGCTCAGGCATTGTGAGTCCAGTGCCAGGCGCAGGCGAAAAGGGAACTGTACTCATCAGTGTAGGATAAATCCTTCCTCTTAGCTCTGGGGAAAGAGAGAGTGGAGAGATGCTCCCACTTCTGGAAGGTGTCATGCTCTGACTCATCCAACATACCTGGTTTGTTTAGAAAACCAAAGGAAAGGCAATGATCAGTTTCCCCTCCAGTGATCTCCAGGTCCTGCTGTAATAGCTGTTGTCTCCTTTGAGGCCTGTGGAAGGCCTCTGTGGTTCACAGGAGGTTAGATTTGCTTGCAGGGATGTGAGGGTGACATTTCAGTGAGTGGAGATACTGCTTCTAAATGAATATGTGTGTAACCACCTGCAGCAGGTGACATGAGGAGAAGAGGAACTCAGTTTCTTAGTGATACTGAATTTTAATGTCCAGAAGCATCTCCTGTATCCTGTAGCACTAGAATCTTGTCGCTTCACGGCACTTGAGATATCAATATTGCATAAATATTCATTTTGGCATTTCTGAACACCAACTCCTTAATACAAATTTCATGTAACACATTTTTCCTGATTGTTGCAAATTGGATTAACATCCTGTTAGTCTCCTCATCTTTACATACCCTGAGAAGATACAGAAGCAGCCCTTTGCTCATGAAATCTCATTCCCATTTTCTTGCTCAAAGGTCCCAAACGAAAGGGTTCAAATGGATTCCCTGTAGCACTACAGGATGATGTGTTTCATACACATGTGCAGCTTGGGCTTCCTCTGCTAAAGGAGGGCTCAAGGTTGGGTAGCAAATCTGGGTGCAAGGAGGTTTGGGTTACCAAGGGTCTTACAGCTCATAGAGGATCCTTGACTGGGGGCACACAGCCATTGCCATGTGGGATCTGATGCCAGGAAGCAAGGAGAGAGCAGTGACATGGGAAGGGGGGTGCCCTGTGCCATCACTGCCCTGTCCCTGGCAGGTCTTTGCTGTTGACTGTGGAAGAGGAAATGCCTTCCCCCACAGCCTCCTTCAGTCCAGGCCCAAATTACCTCTCAAGGGGTGGTGACCTGGAAGTGGCGGGAGTCTGGTGCCTATCCTGCTCATCCTGTCCAGCGTGCTGGCTCCTGTCTTCCTCAGTGAGCTGGTGCCAGGCTGCACAAGGGGCTTCAGTCCCATTCCTGGAGAGCAGAGAGGATTTGGGATGGGACCTGGACCTGTTTCATGGCACTGAACAATATGCCCCAGAGAGACGAAAGCAGTATTGCCGCTTTCAGTCCTGAGCAATGTGTGCAATCCCTGACTCTCTCCTGCATGTCTGTTTGTGCATCCTCAGGGCCAAGGAGATCTCCTGAAGAATGCAAAGAACGAAGCCCTGGAGAACATGAAGCAGATCCAGCTGGCGTGCCTGTCGTGTGGACTGAGCAAGACTGGAAGCGGGCACGCTGACACCAAGTCAAAACGATGCCTGGAGGCAATACAGGAGAAGGATACTGGAGATGAGAATGGGAGGCTGTGAGGAGAGGCAGAGCTGTCGCATTTGTCACAGATTTCAATAACTCTAAACTATTTTTTTAAAGCATTTGAAAATTCACACGGGAATGCCCTCTACAGGGTATGATAGTGTTAAACTCCTCACAGTGTCAGTATTTTAATGCAGTTGATTTATCTAAGTTAAGCCCTGGGAGTGAGATTTCTAATGAAGCCAAGCTATCTGTATGCAAGTGCGTATGTGTGTGCGCACATGCAAATCCTGTAGACGCCCTTTCATGCATTGCATTAGCCATTTGCTAATTTATTCCTTTGTCATCTTTGAATAGGCCTGATTGTTCTGAAGATCAAACCAATTTGAGAGCACTTGTATCAGTTCTGGGCTTTATTTTACTCTCCAGCTTCTATCATTTAACTTATACCTTATCTTACTGTTATGCTGTTCAAACAAACAAACAAAATACAACAAATATCACTGACAGCTGCTTTTGTGAGGAGAAAATCAGTGGTTTGCTGCAGACCCTGAAGGTGATTTTTAATGAACAACTACAACCAAGTAAATGGGATATTAAATGGTCAGAGTTGCTAGGTAGATTATCATTAGATTTGAAGTGTATCTTTCGCTGAATTTTAGCAAACCGCTTGTAAGGATACACCCAGATAGCACCTACTGATCTAAGAACTAGCTGATTTATTTCACTCCAGCAAAACATTGCTACCTTGTAGATCTGCAGGATAGCTACAGTCTTTGCTGATAGGCATTAACTTGAGTAGTAATGAACATAGCTAGTCAGTGTACTTATGTGGAGAGCTGTGAATACCCTTTGGTGGTCATGAACTCTGAGGGTGAGCTTCAGGCTGTTCTGAAACACCTGGTGGTGCCAGTGTTGGAAGGAAGGTTTTCCAGATTTCACAAAATGGGAGCTTTAATGCAAGAGGTGTGAGAGGTCAGACCTTGCTTGCCGCCTTCTGCTTAGATGTCGAAGTCAGTTAGATGAAGCAAGCAGGATCTGGCCTTAGTTTTTGTGGTTAAGAATCATGTTGTGCTAGAAATTTAAAGCAGGGCTGCAGAACTGCTACAGATGTAGTGTAGAGAAATAGCTCGGGGAAAAACAGGGTGCCAGTATTTTTGTGCAGCAGTTACAAATATCCTGTCATATGCTTAAGGTAGTTCTGAGAATTGGCTGCCTCTTAGTGCCACTGTAGAAAGGAGACGGAGAATGTCACGAAGCAATGCATCCTCATCCCTCCCAGTGTCCAGCTCATGTATGCTCACAACATTCATTTCAATCGTTTAAGTACTGTGCTTGAGTGTAGTATTTGTGTTACTTTTAACAGGACTAAGTGTTTTATGGTTATAAAAAAGACTATATTTATTTAAAGCATTGCTTTTATTTTTAAAAGCTACTTTTTAAATTAATTTGATTAACAAATATGCTAATTTTCTGAACTTAACAAGAAGTAATTGCTGAAAGTTTGATGATTGGAAAATCTTATATAGCTATTGTGTTAAGTTATTTTTGACTTCTTAATAACACTATTATGTTCATGTTGCACATTACTGAGAGAGTAAAGCTATGAAACAACTTTGACCCATGTTTTTACAGTGATTTAACACAGAAGGTTACCAGTGATGTTGGGCAAAGGTGGGTTAGAGGGGGTAAGTTGGTTGAGAGAATGTCCTGCTCCAACAGGTTTGCTATAACCTTTGTCGTTGCAAAGGTTATAACTCAAATGCCTGAGATACCATTTCAGTAAAATTTGCCATATTTATTCAGATCCAGCCCTAAATCCTGTTTATTTTTCCTTCAGATTATGAGTGTGTATTCAGACTTCACTGAGGTGTGGAAAAGTGTCTTTTGTGTTTCAGGCAAGGCATAAAGCCCAGATCAATGGTGTAAGTGTGCATGTTCACATTTTGCTCTCTTGAGTTACGTTCCTGATTTCATCATGGGTTGTGTTTATATAAAATCAACACTTGGCCCTCAGTATTTTCAGTTAGAGAGGATGGATCTGTTAACCCAGCACCACAAGTTGCAAAGGATCAGCCTTTGGAAAGCATCTCTCTCAGAAAGCAGAGGTTGCTTCAGGAATGGTGAGTGGCTTGCCTCTTGCTGCTTCATTTAAATCTAGAAATAACTTGATTTTCTCAATCTAAAAGGCTATCCTAATGTCTGTACAGGAACTGCTGGCAAAAAAATACCTTCCAGTCCTCCTGCCTTCTCTGACATTATGAACAAATGAACATAAAATTAAGTAGAGAAGGGCTTGTTTTCTGTGCTCACATGGAAAGGGGAGCTCTCACTCTAGAAGCATTAGCAGAATCAGAAGTGGCTGGGTTGAAATCCCATAGCATGCATGCTCACACCTTTCATACCATGTTTAGCATTCATGTTATGTCCTGTGCCAAGGTCATGCTGCGTGGCTTTCTGTGCCAAAATACAGGGAATAGAGAATTTTGGGCACCCTGGATTGCCCCAAGTACCTGGGACCACTCCTGGTGCTGGCACCCAGAACCCCACAGCTGAAACAGCTCCATCCTCCCTCCTGCACTGAGAGGGGCTGGCAGCAAAAGGTTGTCTTACCTTCCTCGGGGCCCCTTTGAAGTCACTGGGAGTGGAAGTGAATGATAAAGTGTCAGTCGGCGTAATTAAAATTCTGCCTTGAAGGAGAGACATGGAAAAACTGCATCCAGCACCAGCAACAAACACACACAGGACCGACTGCCTGGCTTTTTGGGGAGGTGTTTCATGGCCTGCCTGACTTCCTGCAGTAGAACAGCCTTCTCTGGGCCCTGTGCTGGTACAATTTCCCTGATGTCCCATGTGAATGGGCAGATATTATCTATGTCCCTTCTATGGAAGTGATGTCAGAAAAGTGTTACAGGTATTTACAATTGATTACAGTGTACTTTAACAACTAGGAATCAGAGAAGCTCTCAGGGACTGGTGTGGGGAGGTGTCTGCCAGAGGGAGTACAGGTGTGAATCTACCTGGGTTCTCTCTGCCCCTGAGTCCTCTCCTGAGGGCATCGGTTCCTCCAGTGACCAGAGATACATTGTCCACATACTTGGAATACTTGTGTGTCTGGCCCCTACCAAACTGCACCCTTGGTGAAATGTGACAGAGGGGCACCCACCTCAAGGGTGTTAAGTTCCTGCAGATTTCCCCAGCAAGGATGGGGCACATGGCTCAGAGATGCCCTGGCAGCTCCTTTCCTGTGGCATGAGGCTTCAGCGTGGCCTCTGTCTGTGAGTTAGGCACTGGGGCTTGTGAGAGATTTTGCTTGGATTTTGCTTCTTGTGTACCTACATGAAGGAATACAGCCATGAGGCTGTTCTTCATGCATTTAGTGCCCTGTTCTTAAAGGGATAATGCAGCTTTGCAGTGCAAACAAGATAAGAGTTTTGTTTGTCCTTCTGAGATTCATCTCCCAGAATAGATTGTTACCAGATAATTGCATGCACAGACAGCGTTCCTGTATAATAACCCATCTCTTTCATCTGTCTGTTCAGACTAAAACATTAGGTTGTACCCTCATTGGCCTCTGCTGCAATCCCACAGGGATAGGCAGCAGCCTCACGCAGGGGACTAATTCTCTGGAAGCTTCAGATAAACAAAAGGTGAGGGATCACAGAAGCAGTGTCTTCTTGCCTCACCACTTGCTGTGGGGCTGAATGTGATGGCCCTGGCTCATATCGCAGCAGCAGTAGATGACGTACACATTCAATAAATCTGAGATTTGCTTCTTGTAAAGTGCACTGCTTAGCAGGGGAAAGGTGGTTGTGAAGGATAAAAACATCAGGGCACAATGAATGTGCGCTTGGAAATAGAGCAAGCACTGGGCATCCAAATGCTTCCTCTTGTCAGCTCTTCTCTCCTCCCTGGGCAGGCATGAAAATCCAGTGGTTTCTATAATGTTGTACTAGTAAAACTATCTCCAAATTGCCACACCAAGCACAAGGCACTATGTTTCCCCAGGAGGCTGGTGAGTACTGCTGGGATGCATTTCCTGGGTGTGAAGTGAGTGCTGTTTGAGACTATTCTGGCTTGGTCCTGTCAGGTCACCTTTGCACAGACTAAGGCTGAGCAGTCTTGCATTTGCTTTTCACAGCAAGTCCTGAAAAAATATTTCTTTTTTAAAGTAAAGCTGAGGACCGTGTGAGTTCAGTAACCGAGATGTGAGTGACCAGGCCAGAAATGTGATGCAAGCACTGTCTCACCAGCTGTTCTCTGCAACAGAGAGTACTGCATGAACATGTCCCCAGTCAAACAGGTAATGTTTTAAATGAGGATGTTCTACTCTTTTTTGATTATTTGAAACAGTTTACGAATAAATTGCTTTTGTGGAAAATGTTCGTGGAGTAATTTCAAGAAAAGGTACAGAAATCAAATTCTCTGCAGACACCGCATGAGCAGGAGACAGTGTTATGTTTAACAGCTGTTTGCTGTGCACAGTCCACACTGCCCTGCTCTGGGAAGAAAAATATTTGATTCCAAAGGCAAGTTTGAGTTATTGGCAGTGTTAGAACTTTTTTCCCTTTTAAGCTGCACGGCAGAGACTCATTCATATATGGAGATGTGAATATAGTGGGATTGGGAAGCAAATGTGATACTTGAGGCCAAAAGTGAGCATGGAAAGGAGGTGGCACATTGGCATGTTGTGTGTGTGGAGGAATGCTGGGTGTGGGGCTCTGCATGGGTGAACACTGGCCAAGAGCCCCCAGGAGGAGCCATCAGCCTCCGTGCAGTGGCAGTGAAGGGCTGTTTGGGCAGAGAGCAGTCTGGTCATTGGAAGGGTTGGTTTCCACCAGCAGAAGTTTGCAAAGACTTCAGCAAGGGCTGGAGGTGCTATGGCCATGGCAATTGGTCCCATCCCTGACCCATGGTTTATGGAGGCTGTGGGAGAAACTCTCAGGGGATGGGAGAGTTCATGACCTTAGACCTAGTGGCATTCCTACTGCTCCTGGATCTGGGTAGGTTCATGGCACTGATGGCACTGGGTGCAAGCAGCTTGTCCTACCTAGCGGGTAGAAATGCTGTTCAGTGCTGTTCTGGCTGCAGGTGTCAGTTTTAAGTGACATCTCACTAAATCACCTCATGACTGGCATGCAGAATCACAGAGCTGCTGTGTTTCAGTGACGTAATGTGCCACCAAGAGCACTGTAGGTATTTCCACTTGCTATAATGTATTGGATGTTATTTTTTATAAGACAAAACTGTGCATCTTTTTTGACCCAACCTGACTGAATGTCTGTAGTTCATCTCAGTCTCTGAACAGTATTTAGTAGTGAGTTTAGAATATGGGAGGAGATTGAATATGCCAGGTAAAGCATTAATTTTGGATGGCAGCTGAAAATAAAATACGAGGTATACAGGATGGAGATGAGGTTAGCAGACAAAGACCAGTATTAATCTGACTTGTTTGGAAGCACGTATGAGGAGAATGGAGAATACAGATGAATTATTTGTGTTCTTCCTCAGATAGAGTCTGGTGGACCAGCTACAGGTAATGCAATTAAAAAAGAGATACAAATTATGATTCAGACAGCAGGAGCTGCTATGATAATTTATGATGCTGATGGATGTAGAAGGGAACTGGCAGCAAAGTGCTGCAGGAGGTTTGCAGCTGAAGCATTCGTGTGCCAAGTACAGGGGAGAGGGCGAGCGATGCTGCTGCTCCTTCTGCACAAAGCAAATAGGCCAAGTTGCTGTGCTTCATAGCTGGGTTCTCCCAAGGTGGAAAATGAAGAAAGAAAGTGCACTGGAGAGGCAAAAACAGTATTGAAGAACATACGGATATTGGCAAGTCCATTGCTTGCTGGTGTTGATGTACTTTGCCTTCAAGATTCACCAACCCTGACTCGGGTGTGCTTTCCTGGTTTGCAGCAGCCTTCCCACACAAGGTGTTTCCAAAGCCAGGGTAGCACAGCTAGAGCTGAGCCATGCCACAAACTCCAGCTTGGCGCCAGAGGACGTCTGGGTTTGTTCCTTTTCTTTGTGCTTCTTAATGGACTCTAGTTTTTATGGAGTTTGAGCAGCGAGGAGGAAATTATTTGTGCAATGCTTTTGTGTGGGCCCAGAAGGCACCCAGCCCAGGGCACTGGGATCCTTCTCTGGATGTGTGGGGCTGCCCAGGGCTGGCTGCAGGTTGCTGTGGGGCTGCTCCCTAAGAGACTGCCCAGTCAGGCTGTTTTCAGGAGGCTCAGATCAACCACAGTGTGAGTGGGCTCAACTTCCACCAAAGCCAAACTGTAATTTCACCTGATGGTGCTGTGACTACATTTTGCTGGTATCTTGTAGCTGGGCACCCACACAAACTGCTCTCTTGATTCCTGCTGAGACCTGTCCCAGCTTCCCAGTGCCTCACCAAGGCAAACAGTATAGTGTCCCAATTCCTGAGGGGGAAGGTGGCAACACTGATTTGGGACTGCCATTAGACAGTTTTGAAAACAGAGTTATTCAGAAGTATTGGATGCTCTGGTCAAGAAAACAGTCTAGAGGTGTACAGCAACAGGCAGGTAATGATGTGGTGGGGTAACCCTTTGTCAGATCAGCTAAAACATTTGGGAAGTGATTGAGTGCAGTTGAATTAATCATCAGAGTAAAACAAAAATACCAACTTGATGAGATTGGCTCAGGTTTGCAAACTGTGTTTGACGTTGGACTTTTGTTTCTCCCATTCTGAGATGTGTTAGAAGAGCTACAACGAGAGCAGAGGATTAATGCCATCGAAGGGTACTACCAAGTGCAGTGTTTCTACTTAGGCCGGGTTGTGTCAGTTCCATAGAAAATAATTTAAAAAATTTTTTTTGTTATTTATTCTAACTTGATATTTCATAGCAAGGTGATTGCAATAAAGCAATATCAGTGATTCAGTCGGGATTGTCCCCCCCAGGTCTTGAAGAGATATGTTACAGGAAAACTGACACCATGGTCTGTCACACTCTGTGCATAGAGGCTGTTGCCAGGGGATTTTTTCATTAATGCTTAAAGGTCATAATTATCATCAAGTGAACAGAAATGTCCACAGGAAAAATATTTCTATCAGGCATCAAAATTAAGGCCAGATAAAAATCTCCGATGTGGGGTCATGTGACAGCATTAATTAAGACAGAATGGCACCAGTTTTGATTTCTCTCAGTATTTATTTCAATTGAGTATGAAAATTGACTGAATAGTATCTATTAATGATGTGCATGGGAAAAAGCCTTAGGCCTGGTTAGGAATTTTTATGGGGTAGCATTACATCTTGGAGCCTCTGACTCCCAGCAAGGAAGTAACAGCAGATAGGACACAGATAGTGCTCTGAGCCTCTCCAGGATATGATGGCTCAGACTACAAGAGACTCAGTGCATCTCTGTGTGGTACCCTCCAACCACTGGGAGCTCCTCAAGAGCCAAGGGGCTCCAGCTTGGAGAAACTGCACAATTAGGAGCATGTCAGCCTGATGGGGAGAGCAGGGGGTCTCCTGGGGACAGTGGTGCTGGGCACTCCCTGTAGCAGCAGCTCTGTGCATGGAGCTGCTGGCCTTGTTGTGAAAGGCAGGTTCTCCTGGGCAGCTAAACCCTCTCTATTGTCAGTGCTGAAATAGGTATTTTTAGGCAGCGATTTGTCCCACCTGTTTTAGCTGTGCACCTCAGGAGAGGAATAGTTTCATCTAAGGAGTGCCTGCTTCATGCCATATCTTACAAGTATTTATAGTAGAAAACCCAAACTTTTATCTGCATAAAAGACAGGTAGCTGTGACAGCTTGTCACAAGGTCTACACTTGTACACTTGTATAAAGCTGAGTGATGTATCTCTGTGGTAGTATTTTGGATTCTTTGACCAAGAAAATCCAAAGAAGCTGGTGGGAGGGTTGTGGGGATTCAGGTTACTCTGCAAAGGCATAGGGCAGATGCAGCTGCTGTTTGTGAAGAACAGTTTTGTGGTGGTAAGTGAACCCTCACATCTGCAGAACCAAAGGACAGGGCGAGTGAGTGGCTTTCAGCCCCACAGGCCTTGCGCTCACTGCCTCAGGCTTTGGGGTCCTGGGTGGACCATGGCCCTACCATAGAGTGACCAGCTGGGAGAATCCCCTGTAACAAATGCCAGACACTCCCATCCCAAGCTGTGCGGCATTTCTGGAGGCACAGATTCACCGGGAGGAAATTTAGACCTTTCAGGAAGGCAAACTGCCACATCTTTTTTTGTATGGTACTAACATTGCAACCTGGTCTGATGGGAACATGACAATAATCTGCAAGGTATTGAAGTGGGCACAAGAACAGTTTCATTGGATTTGGAAGGTCAGCACTGGGGATCCCAGGCTGTCTCTGCTGTTTCCACATAACAGGTTTCAGCCCCTCAGTGAGGCAAATTAACCTTTTCCCTGGGACTGGCTATGCTTTTATAGCATATCATGAATCCTCTATTTCCTGCTTCACTGAAAACAATTGCAGCTTCTCCTGGGAAAGGCAAATTGATTGTAGGGAATTCAAAGAACAAAAGATGAGCAGGTGGCTTTCTAGATTATACATTTTTCTTGGCAAGAGCTGCTTCTCTGAGAAGTGTGCCTGCCTGCAGAAGAGAAACACCAAGAGCACTCTAATTCCCTGGGACAGGAGCAGCAGCAGCTGGAGAGTGAAGGCTCTGCAGAGTGAAGCTGAAAGGATGAATCTGTTTAACTGCACATCCCATTAAAACAGGCTGCTGGACAGAATATTGCCTCTAACAGCATCCGGCATGGCTGAGATGTCAGACAGTGATTTAGGGCCGCTGCTTGTGTGATTGTTCTGCCAGAAAGACTCAGTGTGAAGCACAGCCATGCCTCTGCTTCCTGCCGTGGTGGAGAGTCAGCCCCTGAGCACGGACAGAGTGGGGCAGTGGGACCTGGACCGTGCATGGGCACAGGAGGGCTGCAGGAGGAGGGTACGCAGCCTCATCTCATGCTGTGTTTTAGCAAGGGAATGTCTTCCTCCTGGAAGAGGCATCTCAGTCCTGTGAGGTCACTGCTGAATGTTTAGTTTGTGCTAGATGGCAGTGAAATAGGCCATAAAAGCCTATTTCGTAATCCCCATTCAAGGAATGCAGACTTTTGTGTCCTCTTTTCCTGGAAGGGCTTCCATGGGACTTCAGGACTCCTGTGGCTGAGACTGTTGTTATTTTAACACTACTGCAACTGCAATGTTTCTGCTTCCCTCATTCATCAGGTGAGACAGCATGCCTTCCCTGGCCACACAAAAGGGATATGGAGACAGAAAGTGCAGAGTTTGGCTAACGGGACCTGAGGTCTGTGGCAGAGCAGGAAATCAAAGTTCTACTCAGGAATTCAGTGCAGCCCTTGCCCTCCCCATGCAGCCCTGTCCTCTGTGAACCACTAAGTTCAAGGTAAATTTTTATCTAGGGGTTAAGCTTTTCTTTAAGACAGATGAGTGAGAGATGATGAAGGATAAAGGTAATTAATGACATCTGTCTTTTGAATGTAAGTTGTTTTGTAAGTGATGGAACAAAAATTTCTGAAAGCAGTGTTTAAGCAGGCATAAGATTAGCCAAGATTAGTAAGGATTTCTGCCTGGTAGCCTCAATCTAATGTCTTTCAGTTAGTAATCCTTCTTTCAGGTCAGTGAATCTTCTTGTAAGAAGGAAAAAATATAGGTTATACAAGAGAGTTCAGAAGTTTCACTTGTCATGTGAAAGGGATTTAGAGATCTTTCCAGCACCTAAACTGTTTCCAACATTTAAGGGAACCTATATTGTCCTCTCAGAGGAAGCCACAAAGGTATCTTCTCTTGTGCTATGCTGACGGTCACATGGAGAGTTGCACAAAATGCTTCAGTTACAGAATTTTCTTAGTCCCTTCCTTAAATGGTATCTGAGCCCATCATTTAGGACAAGAGAGCACAGGGTTTTTTTACCTCAGAGATTGTTCTACATGGAAACCCTGATGTGCATAGCATGAGCACAGTCTGCAAGTCAGCAGAGTCTGTGTGGGCCAAAGACCACCCTTGGCTTCAGTGAAACTACCCAGGTGTCACAGTAGTGGGGAGTTTTGTGCTGGAGGGGAGCAAAGAAGACCCAAGGTTTCCTGCAACTGAAGCAGGGTAGGACATCCTTACAAAGGCTCTGTAGTGCTGTGAGCTGGGCTGCACCTGTGAGGTCACGTGTGAGCCTGTGGGAGTACAGCAAATGGCCTCCATGATTGTGTTCCCTTTCCCAGTACAGGAGGTGAGGCAAGGCCTGATGCCATGTGAACCTTGCTTCATGGAATAGAGTCTTCTTTCACTGTAGATAAAGTGATCTCCATCTGACTTTTCTTGACTGAGACAAGTGTCCTTTCCACAGAGCATACGTGTCATTTCATCCCATAGGCATTTACTGGGGCCACTTCTCTGTTCATCCTACAGGCTTCATCAAATTCTTTATTCCCAAGAGCCAAGGCAATGCTGCAGGTGCTCACACCCTGCAGCAGCTGTGAGGCAAAGCCTTGTTTAAACCTCACAGAGAGGTATTTGTCTTTATGTGTCAGATGTCATGTTTGTGAACGGTTACAGTGTGAGCACAAGCAATGACCGTGACTCAGCTGGTATGCTATAACTTGGTTGTCTGTAGCCCAAGAAGAAACCTTAATTCAGTTTCCCCGTGGTTGAATGGTACTAAATAAACATGGGCAGCTAAAATAGCCTAGATTTGAAAGTTAATTAAGATCAATGTAATTAAGGCTAAAGTAGTTATGAGTGTGAGTATCCCCAACAGCATTTGATGCAGTTTAACAGATTTCCCTTTAATTCAGGCCTTTAGTTAATGGAGACTAAATTTCTTGTTTGACAAGCGCTGAGCTGGTGAACTACCTGTGTTTTCAGGGCAGCTCTCAGTGGGTTAATGTGTGGCTGCTGCTCAGCAACTGAAAACTGGAAGCAAGGTGAGAGAACAAGGGGGTTAACCAAAATAAAGAAATCCCAGTCTGTTCGACTGTGTTTTGTCATTATAATCCTTTGTGCTTTGGCTGAGCTTTATGGCAGTGGTTCCTTTCACAGCTCATCCCCATGCACAGACAATGTCAATCTCCCACTGGTAAATCAGCTGGTGCATTGATAAATTGGATGGCAGTGTGAGCGCAGCGGATTATTGCACAGTTTACTCCCCAGCAGTCGATATAGTGCTGTGCTTTCATCACTCTAGTGTTGCCAAAAGGAAGAGAGGAGCACAGAGGTGCTGGCTGGCAGTCAGGTCTCTCTCAGTTCACCACCCACCATCCTCCCTGTTCCCAGCCTCTGGAGGAGCCCCTGCCCAAGCCTATCCCTCATTGAAGGGTAGCATCTCTCCCTCACAGAAAAGCAACCACTGGGGAGGTTGCAGCAGCAAAGGCACAGCTTTGGGGATCTGAGCCAGCCCGTGGTCATGTTGAGGGGTGTGACTACCTCAGCCCCTCCATCTCCTCTGGCTCCAAGGTGAGGGCAGTATTTTCCATGCCTATGTCAAGTGAACCTGGATGTTTCCCATTGTCTCTGAGGAAAAGCTTTTCTTGTCTTCATCTTGGGGGCAGGTTGGGAGGATAGCACAGATGCACCTCAGCCTGGGAAGCCTCACTCCAGATTTCAAGGGGAAGCACATTGTTCAGCCTGGAATTTCTAGGTTTTGTACGTTGCTCAGCCTGACCCACTGTTGATCTAGAAGCCTGTCCTCTGTTGGCATGAGCAGCTGAGGATTTTCTGTGCTAAGTGAATGCCCTCCCAGCTTGGAAGGGGCTGTTAATCCTTCTGCTTGGTAAGGCTTCTGCACTCCTGTTTTCTTCTGAATCGGAGTTCAGCGGTGCAAACCACTCTGAAACTGTTACTGCAACTCAGGCAAGCTGGAGAGTCCATTCTACATACACAGGTAAGGTTGTAAAATGAGCTCTTTCTATGATCCGTGTAAAGAGAAGTCTTTGAGTTGGTTTCCACTCTTTTTCTCAAATCATTAGGGCGTGTGAATGGCTGCTGACTAACAGAAGGGAGATGAGAAGGGACAGGGGTTTCCTGGAAGCCTGGAGCAAGAACAGTATGTTTTTATGTTGTGGAGAGTAACTTCTTGTGCTGTGAATGTGCAGGAAACAAGGAGTCAATTTTTCACCTTGACTTCCAGATTCTATGGATGAAGCCTTCCTGGGTGAGATAAAGTTGAACAAATGTGACTACTTCGAATCAAAGCTACCTTTTCACTGTACTCTGATGCAAACATGAAACAAGTTTTACAGCTTTAGCATGATCCTCTGCCTGCTAATTTTTTCCAGTATTTATTTTGCTTTGTTTCAGATGGATTTAAGGGAATATAATTTATTCACCACCATTTGGCATCTTTAGCTGAGCTTAATATTCTATTCATCTGTAGTTCGAGTAAAATTAATATTTCAGACTTTAAATTATGTATGCATGTTATGCATGGTGCTAACACTGCTGGCATCTCAGGCTCAGAGGCCTATGTGGTTCCCCGAGTCTCACACATTTTTTGGTGTCTGCTAGAAGATGAAGGAGAACTTTTGCTGGCCTGCCAGAGCTATACCTGGCTGCAGCAGACCAGGTCCTGTAGGAAGTGGGTGGGGAGGCTGACGGAGCCGCTCCCGTGCAAAAGACTCCTCCTTGAACACCAACCGTGAGCCCTTAGCTTTTCCCTCAGCAACAGTGGGCTGCACTGCTCCTCTCCCACCTCCTTTGTTGTGAATTTCTCCCTGCTGAGCGTTTTCTTGACTATGCTTTCTGGGTTTTATTCTTCCCTCTCCCTTTCTTCCGTTCTCCCCCGGTGAGCCTAGTGCTGCTCCCTGGCAGTTGCCATAGAGATAACAGCCTTATCTCTACCTCTGCTTTCCTCTCATTCTTCAGAACGTGCTTCTGCCCCTCTGGCTGAGCCAGCTGCATTGTCCCAAATGTGCCAGCCTTCCCTGCTCCCTGCTGTATGAGCAGGCCGTCCTGCAGACTGACAAGCTGCATAGCCCTGTCCTAGGTTGCATGGCCTAGCTTTTGTATTGGACTTCAGGCTCTTCAGTAAGTTGCACTGATCAGTGCACAGTAGTGGAGGTCACTGCATCTCTAAGTAGTCCTATGGCACAACTGGACCCAAAGGATCCTGCTGGCTCTTCCCAGCTCTGTGCCCCTAAATCTCAGTTTGCCTTTAAGCTGCTGGGGACCCTGGTCTCCTTGGATGCAACGGCCAGAGCAGTGAGAGTGCCAGTGCTCATGAACACTGGGGTGCCATGAACCCCTGCTCACCTGGGTGGGGTGTGCAGGAGAGAGGCAAAGAAGGGGTAAAGGACTTCACCGGGGTTGGACCTTTCATTGCCCTCCCTCTGTGCCCTGGCCATGACTTCAGGTTGCTGCAATGTGTGGCTGACTCAGTAGCAGTACTGAGACATTCAGTGCTGATGACTGGTTGGGAGATGAGAGATAACTGGTTTTTCTTGCAATCTAATCTCACGCCCCAGAGAGAAGAGATCATGTGTAAACTAAGCAAAATGCTGAGAGTTAGTGTCCTCTGCTGACCTCATGAATATGATTATCTGAAAGGATGACTTTACTTGGCAGCCTTGTGCATCTGTTCCAGAGCTATTATCTTGTACATTGGTTCAAAATTATCAATATTCCTTCAAGAAGCTTATCCTGAATCCTTCTGACAAATTATTAATAGAAGCAATCTGAGCAGTCAAACTCTTCGGAAAACTTAGACTTTACACTGTTCAAAAGCTTGTCTGCTGGGAATGCAGTATGCAGGATGTTAATTTTGCTTTGCACTTTCCCAAGAAGAATTTCTGACAGAAGAGACACTTTTCTTTTGAAGTGCAGTAGAAATAGCAACATGACCACTCCAAACTTGGAGTCTAGATTTCGTCAGATGCAGACAGAGGTACTGAAGAGCCCGTATTTTCCTCCTGTGTTCACATTTAGAGGAAATGTTATGTCTTTATATGGTGAACAGAACAGCAGGGAACTTTGAAAACTTAAGAAAAGAGAGCGTATTTGAACAGTTTCTCAAGCACTGCAGAATAAAACCTGTCCGGTTTCCACCTAAATTGGAATAAAAGAGGGAGATTATGAACTGATACTCCTAATGTGCAGTACCAGTTGGATGTTACAGAAAATATTATTTTTGTCACCTTCAGTAGGGCACAAGGGATTTGGCTAGAGGTGGAATCACAGAGAGATGACTGTCTTCCCTGCAAAGACTTGGATGGAAGAGATGCTTTGACAGCGTAAATTAGATGCAGGACAAAGACCACCTGATCACAGCTGGTTTCAGTGGCTTATTTTAATGGGAAAACTCTGAGCTGAGGGCAAACTATGCTGATGACTCAGAGTTGTATATTGTGATAGGGTAGTTGTAGGGTTTTTATTTTCAGTACCTTTGAAATTTCGCATTCCCTACTGACACCACTACTAAAATGTTAGAAGAGCTGAAGGGATGGAAAACAGTCGGCTTTTAGTGTTTGCTTTCCTGCCAAGTAGCAACTGGCAGGGCAATTTTACCAATCAGTCAGAACTCTAAGGAAATTTTGCTGTAACTTTGTAAAATCTGCCTCTGTCCTTCAAAAGAGGAAGCATTACCTGTAGAGAAGGCACTTGCTTGGCCCTCTGAAGCCTAAAGCTGAGTTGGAGACATCTCGTCTTGTTTTGGGGAAGTGCCTAATCCTTGTCCACCTCTTTAAAAAGTGTGACTGTTACTTTCCTGGTGGGGCTGGGCTGTTCCTTTCACAAGCCATTCCTGGCAGTGACAATACTGTATGTTCAAGATCCTGCCACCACAGCATTGTGATCTTGTCTGAAGACGTTTTTGCTGCAGCCGTAGGATAGCTATAAAAATTGAAATGCGGGATGTCAAAAGCACAAAACTAGTTCATATAAAAACAGCTTCTGTCGTGAAATTACTCTCCAGTGCGTTGGATTGTGGGTCAAGGCTATTCAGCTGTGTGCCAACTGACACTACTTCTGGGTTTCAGGCTTTTGCTACTTTTGACGATTGCTGCTTGTCCTGTGGCTGATGGATGAGTGTTTTAGGCCTCAAAACTGTCCCAGCAGCACTTCTGAGCCATGGGATTTTAACTGTGAAATAGTAAAAAAAAAAAGTCATTACTTTCTCCCTATGCTGACTAGAGAAAACAGATCCAACAGATTACAGTTGCAGATAGCCCAGCTATGGGTATGTTTTCCCAGAGCTGGGGCCTTGCGTGTGTCCCCTCCAGCGCAGCCAACCTGTTATCCAGCGTGACCAGCCATCGACTGGAGCAGCCTCTGGTGCCCTGGCGGCTGCAGCAGCACCAGGATGGGCAGTGACAGGTTTAATATTGTTACAGCTCTGCTGAATGATGTTGCTGGAGCTGAAATAAAACAGAGGTGGCTGAAGCCAGCGGCTGTGCTGGCTGGGTGAAGGATGTTCCAGATGTACCGATCACTTTGTAATATCCAGAGATATATCTGCATTTCTTCTCCCAGAGTATTCTGAAAAAAAAGCTGCAGGGCAGCAGCAAGGGACACAGGTGGCCAGTGGCTCCAACACAGCCCCAGTCCTAAGGGGAAAACTAGTCTAAGCATGTAACAGTCTGTCTGTGTGCATCTGTGTCTGAAGCAGATACCGAATTTTTCACTTTTTTTCTTATGCCACTGAGCCAGAGGGGTTGCCTGCTCACCTGGCTCAGCATGAGCACTAGACAAGCCTCTGGGGAAGCCTGAGCACCAGCTGGTTGTGGGCTCATTTTTGGAAAACTCGTAGTGACCTCACCTTTGCAGGTCGCCCAGTTATTCATGCCTGTGGTGTTCACTGCCCCCACCGTGTGGCGCTTAGGGACATAGCCCAGACAGCTGCCTGTGGTGCTGTTATCCTGGCTGGATTAGCACTCACAGTGTCTGCTTCTTACAGAGACAGACCAGAAAGCAAACAAGATGAATGTGTCCCATATTAACACATCATCAGTAACCAAGCATACAAAGGAAGAAGACGGTGGCTTCAATGAAAATCAGCTAAGTGAAGCCAAAGATGCTTATAAATTTCTGCTTCTTCTTGCCAATACATTATTTGAAAAAAAAAAAAAATTGCATTTTGAGTGTAAACTGAGCCTTGCTTTATGGTTGGAGAATCCTGGAGGGTTTTGTATGTGTTCGTTTGTTTCTTCTTGCACTGATTTCCTGGCTATTCTTGCATGAAAGCTTTACTGGACAATGACTGAATCCTTTTGTCCTGCTTGCCAGAAAGCAGATCATCACAAGCAAAATATTTAGTGTATCACATTTTGCAGACAAACTGGGAAAGAATTTGGATGCTTCACTTACCCCTGAATGTGCTGCCAGATCTCACAGGCTGTCATATGCAGGTGATGTGGCAAAAGCCTTCTTTGCAATAACTCCACAGGAGCCTTAAAGAATTAATTGTATTAAAGATACTCCAAGCAAAAACCTGAGTTGTGCTGCCTTTGGCTGCAGAGGTTTTGGTGGTTCTGTTTCATGAAGGATCCCAGAAAGTTCCAAGAGATTATCTGATGAGTAGAGGGGTTTATGTGGCCAGGTACACAAAGCTCAGCAATAATGCTAAATGTGCCCTTTGTACACAATGTTTTATGCCTCAAGAAACAGTGCATTCAAATGCTGGTTGTAACAATAATCTGTGTCCTGCAAAAAAAATATTAGACAAGAAGTTGGATCAAAGTCATATTTTGGACCTGATTACTTGCAATTTTCCTTCTTTTGAGACCACTGAGTCAAAAATGGGGTCTTTCTGGGCAGTCTGTGCACCCAGCAGCTGGATGTCCATCACATGAGTAAAGATTTTGGTGCTGTGTCTGTAACTCTGCTCAGTGCTTGTTTCCCAGGAGAGGTTCAAGGGAAGGTGCTGGTGACCTTGAGGTGTGACCAGAGCATGTGTGAGGCATCACTCCACATTTGCTACAGGGATGTTGCACCTGCCTCCCCACTCAGTGCTGAGGAGTTTTGAGGCCACTGGAGTTTGTGTGTGAGGCTGGTTCTTCAGAGGTAACTTTTTGTAGCTCTATCTCAAAGGTTTTTGCAAATTCTCTAGGCAAAATTTCGTAAGGAAAGTCTAACCACAAAGCAGCAGAGGTCGTATAAGGGAATGGGTAGGAAAAAATCTTGCTCACCTCCAAACACTCTATTTTAATTATATGTTATAAAATAAGGAGTCTCTTAGTATGCCAGCCAAGTATTCCTAGAAGAATAGAACTATCTGCATATTTTATCTTGAATAACACTAGGGTTTTTTCACCTTTCTATAGCAAATTAAGCTGCTGCTTCCTGAGGTGGATCTGCAGTGGTGTGTCCCTGTATCCCAAACTCTTGGTAGAGAGGGGAGGAGTTATGTAACTGGCATGAGGAGATCAAAATTCCTGCCGTGCTGGGCTCACTCAGTAAAAATGGTCTTGGGGAAAAGACATGTCAAATTAGGCTTAAATAAATAGAGCAGATGCAATGGACCTGAATGACATAAGGAAGGGTTATGGGGAAGAGGTCAGTAGTTTTAGTTGTGATTTAAGAGTTCAAAGGAGCAATGTCATATTAAGGAGTAAACCCAATTTTCATCTCTATGTTACAAACAGCTAATTATTTCCATTAAAAAGTTTTTTCTTTTACTTTTGTTTTTTCTATCCAGTCTTAGCTGTCTGGTATGAAATCTGGCAGTCTGCATAGGATCGGATCCCGTTCCCACTGAAACCCAGTGTAAAGCCTTCCACAGGCTTGTCAGTTTTTCAAGGTCTAGTGAACTTCACAAATTTTTATCAAGCAGATATACTTTTAGAGCAACTGCTCCTAAATCATTGAAGTTATTTCTTGGAAAAGATAAAATTTGTTAAGAAAAGAAACACTCTTAAAATTTCCTGACAGATGACCATTAGCCTCCTAAATGCCAAGCATAAAGAGAAGAATAGCTGGCATTTGATTTTCTGAGTGCTAAGAAACTAGCTAAGAACAAAAAATATTGTCCCTGTCTGATCTGAAATGCAACCATGCACATGCTGGCAGTCCAGTGTAGTCTTTCCTGTGTTTTCCCACCATGCTTGGAGCCTTCGTACAGGCAGTGTGTGTGTATATCTGTAGATATTTTGAGTTTCCCGTAGAGGCTTATACTGCTCACCTTTCTCCCACTCCTGTAGCTCCTTTCTAAAAGGAACTTCTTCCTAAAACCTGCTTAGTTTTACCAGGCTTTTAAAGAATTATTCTGTTATGTTTGAATAACAAAAGAGGAAAACTATAGCCTCGTCTTATATTAAGTGTTCACAAATTTTTGCTTGTTCATGTGCACTCTACTTTCTGGCTTTCCCAGAACTTGGTGTAACAGAGGTACATTTTCATTGCTCAGGTCCCCCTCTCTTCCTTGAGCCTAATAAAAGCTAAGTATAAAGCATCCATGTAGTGCTTTCACAGTGCTAGGGCACCCACAAGAGAAGGTCTGATGGGCAATTATAGTTGGTAAAAAGCCAGACTAACTTGAAGGAATTCCAGGTTAAACAGAGATCCTTCAACAAATTTCCATTGGACTCTGACAAGATTAAAGCAGGATGTGTGAAGGGCAAAATAATCTCTCAGCATTCAATAGGAGCAGAAGGTCTGTAAACCCTGAAGGATAATTGACATTTCTTGGTCTTTGCTTCCCATTTCTGATCTGAAAATTGTCAAGGCCCCAGTCTCTTCAGAGCCTCATCATTGCCAAAGGCACTCTTCCTTAGCAGTCTTAGCTGGCTTTGGAACAGAAGGATCCACTGGAAATGTTCCTTGTTCACCTCAGTGGTAATACATTATTACACTGATCCAAATATCTTAATGTCCCCTGCGAAAATGAGACTGAACCTTTGGTAAATGCCCACCTTTGGTAAATGCCAAAGTGTTCAGAGAGGCAGAGATACCAAAGGGTGGGAGGAGATGGGAAAGAGAATATTGCTCACTTTTCCCTTTGGGATTGGGATAGCTGAGTCTCACTGAGTTCTTCCAAGTCCTGCCAAGTGATTGGAAATAAAAAACATAGTGGGAAACAATGGTTTAGCTATAGCAACACTGCAGCTGGGTAACATTGGTAACAGCCTGTGCCAATATGGTGTTGTGGAAAAACTCTTCCATACCTCTGGTACCCTTCAAGCACTTTGATTTTCCTTCCCTTCTCTCTGCATGCTCTTGCTGTCTGCTGCTAGAAGGCCTTGTGCATCCTGCTTTGTGTTTGGCCTTCTACTCCTGGCCACTGGCTCTTCCATCAGCTGTTTTCAAACAACCTTTCATGCTAATTTAATAAACACTAGACATCTAATTTTAGAGAAGAAATAATCCCAGATGCTTTTCTGATTAGTACTGTAATACTTTTTTTAAACAGCAGCTTGGTTCTTAGTCTTCCAAAAGTGATTTAGCACTTGGAAAGAAACCATGTTTGGGCCTCCCTCACCTGCTGTTTCGCATTCCTGTGATGAGAATTATAAGTAAAATCGCACGACAAGGTCTTTAATCACAATCTGAAGGTTAATACCAAGGGTTCAGGTTTGACATTTCTCTCAAATCTTAGGAGGAATTCTTGGTTCCTGGGCATGTCACAATTGTCGTCCTATGCCAGCTATTGCCTGGTTGTTATTGGTATCATAATAAAGAGTTGCTTGGTAGGAGATAAAGCTGAGTTATGGTATGGCAATGTAGCTCTGTGGAGTTTCATAGGGGAAACCCTTAGTAGAAAGCCCTGTTCGATGATGTAAATGGTCTCAAAATTTGCTTTAAGAGGCATTCTTGTTTTCTTTTTATCAGCCTGAGAGAAGAATTTGCACAGGAACTTAGACTCTCAGGCCAATAACCATTTGCACACTTCCAAGTAAAAATCAAACTGGCATTTGGCTGAGGGGTTGCATGTGGCAGAACAGAGTTGTGTGGTGTGCTGGGCTGGTGGTGGGAGAGCAGGACCAGCTCTGCAAGGCTTTCAGTTCACCCGGGCAAGTGAGCCCTGTTGGCAAGTAGGTGCTGGCAGGCAGAGCTACCTGTGCTGTGTGGTGTGCAGGGAGTCACCCCTTGGGCCAAGATGATGAAGCCTGGTTTTTTATTTTTATATGAAAACTTGAGTCTGAGATCAGCTGAACACATTCAGCTCCTGGTAATGACTGTAAATGTAAACACCCTGTACAACTTACCAATGACTTCCTTATGTCTTTCCTGGAGTTTTCTTATTAGAAGAACCTATTCACTTAGCCTTCCTCAAGGAAATTTGATCCTGTGCATCTTTAATCTGCTAATCTGGAATTGTGATGTTCAAGGAGATCAGTTGTCTCTAGATAGATCTGTATATGCCACTTCTGTTGGTATTTTCTATGCATATTTTAAAATCACATAGCAGGAAGAACAGCTTTTTTTCCTTACACCAAGCAAAAGATTGAGAAACAGACAGACACATACTTCTTAAAGTCCAGTGCTTCATCTCTGCTTCTGTAATATTCGTAGTGCAAGTTTTTCTGTGAAACAGAACAAAGTTTAATTTACTTCTGTACTTTAGCTCTGCCTACCTCATTGTAGATTGGCACAGGTACCTCCTGTGCCTCCATTTCATTATAAGTTTGGCTGCCAAACATAATGGAAGGGCAAGGAAGAGGGTTGTAGTTGAAATAAGCCAGACAATAATTAGACAAGCAGTGTTGCTGACCAGTGTTACTCATCATACCTGCTATTATGTCTTGGTTATGCCTGCAGGATGTCATGGAGATGGCTGGACTAGCTCTGAGTAGAATAACTCGAGCATTGGAAGCTGTAACAGGCTGATCACACCTAGTGACTGCCCTTGTTTGGACATCAGCTGGTTCACTGGGAGCTAGTCAGACTCCTCCTCCATAGCATTGCCCTGTCTCTGTAGGCACACTTTTCTTTGTGCTTGGAATAGCGTAGTGGTGTTTAGTTCTGCTTATGCCTCATACAACATAAAAAGAACCTAGACCCAAGGATGCTACTGTGATTGCCTTAGATGTTCTTACTGGAACCCACATTAACCAAAGGCTTTTCATGTGTTTGTTGAGGTGTGACTGGCTTTGCTTCTAGGTTCTATATGAGCACAAGTCCTGACCTGCTCCTATGTAATTTGAAAACAACCACCAGAGACTCTTTTGTAGATGCCAAGAAAGGTCATTGCTCACTGTCTTGAAATGTGAAGCCGTGATGGGAAGGTATGAAGCAGGAGTTGCTTGGTTGCTGTGCGTGCTTCTGGTAATGAGTTCTGGGGTTTGCCTCCTGTGACTGTGGGCCAGAGGGACTTCATCCCCATCAGAACTTGGTGAACCTTGCTGGTAGTTTTCTCTGTTGTTCCCTCTGAGTAGCGGCGTGCAGAACACTGCCAAGTTTTTGCTCCTTTGTGCAGTGGTTTTCAGTGCCTGACATAGAGCCACCATCAAGAACAACATACCACTTTCATGTTCTGTGAAGGGAAAAGATTTCAGCAGCTGTGAAAAGCACACCCAGTCAGTATTTCATATGCAATATGCAATAGTGATAACTATTGTGATAACCAATGCAATAGTGACCACGTGGAGTTGCAATCAATAGAAAGGTATTCACAAATTGCTTTTTTGATGGTTACACAAAAAACTGCTGGACATCTAACTTTACCTGTGCCCAAGGTAACAAGACTTTCTGTAACATCTAGCTGCCAACAGTGTGGCAAATGCAGTTTGAAGCTGGCTAGGTCATGGGCTATTTCTGTTGTTCATTCTTATCAGACAGAAGTGTGAGGCTAAGATCCAAGGGTGATGATGTCAACCTTTGGATACCAAAGCTAAATATTCCAATTTTGAGGGGAAAAAAAAAAAAAAGACACCATTTTATATCTGTGTGGGATTAACTGGTGCTTTTTCTGCTTCCTGAGGCACCTAAGGATTTCATTTTGGTTGTTGACTCCTTTTTTTCAGCTGAACTTACAACATCAGTGTTGAGCCCTTACGGCTTCATCCAAAATCAGCACAAAGAGATAAAATATTTTTAGAGAACTTTTTAACTTTAATGCCTGTGGTGTCTTTTCACAGAGAATTTTCAATGATTTAGTAGCATTCTTATAACTAGCATGATCTATCTATCTTTGCAGAGAGATGTAATAAAAAGACAAAACTGCATAGTCTTGGGGAAAAGAAAATAGTGCACAAGAAAGCTGAGAAAAGTCTCTTTCTTCCCTGTTATATCAGCTGGTTTTAATAAAAAGCATAACTTCTCTAAAACATCTGCCTTGGATATAACCCCTGCAACTTTACAGAACAAGACACATGTTATACTAGGATGTCTTGGAACATCCTTTTTGCATTTCTTTCCAGAACTAGAATTTCTCATTTCTTTGTTTATATGTAGTATCCCTGGGAAGGAAGAAGTCTGACCTTCATTTACTACCGAATCATTGATTAAGTGTCTGAGCAACGAATCATTAAGTGTCTGAGCAATAACTGAAAAAAAACCCAAGCAAAACAAAAACCATACAACAAACAACCTCCCCTCCCCAAAAAAAACCAAGAGAAAGAAAGAAAAGAAAGAAAAGAAAAGAAAGAAAAGAAAGAAAAGAAAGAAAAGAAAGAAAAGAAAGAAAGAAAGAAAGAAAGAAAGAAAGAAAGAAAGAAAGAAAGAAAGAAAGAGGCACAGTGCATATTTTGATGACTGCAAATTTTGTCCAACAGCGAATCCAGGGTCTCTCTTGCCAGGTATATGTTATTCTAATCTGATTCTGTTGTCCCCTCAAAGAATCAGTTGGGTTTGTAAATTCATACAAATATTGGAGAGTGGCAGACTCTCTTACAAACACAATCCCTCTGACATTTGTTCTCAGTACGTGTCAGCCAGGATCAGCAGAGTACAACAAGCCCTTCCAATACCTTAATTTTTCACTTCCATTTCAGGGTTGTCTTTTTAAGTCTTTTTTGGTTTTGCTGTAATGTGATGCTAATTCTATTATAAGTCCAAATGTTGACAGGCACGTGCTTCCTTTGTAGTTTTAGAGCTTGTGGGTGAATAGCATGTCTCTGTGCCACATTTAGCTTTGTGCTTTGCTGGAACAGACTGTTCCAACACATCAGTTTTTTTCTCTGAGACCTCACCTTTCTGCCCATATGAAATGCAAGCTGCTCGCTATTGAGTATCTTGCTCCTTTATAATGAGCTAATTTTTTCCCTACACTGTCTTCCTCCTACTGCCACACCTTTTCTACATCACTGTGATCCTTCAAGCAGGAAATGGATCTCTTCAAGCCAAGTGCTGTGTCTGATTGCTGCTGTGTGTTTAGGCTAACTATGGTGCTCTAGTGGCCTGGGGTCCCTGAAAACACCATGGATACCAAGGAGATGATCCTGGTCCCCAGGGAACTGAGAGGCATTGAATTTGTGTCCTGTTTTGATGCCAAACTCTGGGTGGAGATTCTAGACGTTTCTTATGTCTGTTTTCTTGTAAGCAGGAGCTGCAGTTGCCATGGATATGTTTTGAGATCTTAAATGGAAGGGGAAGAGGATGGGGAGGCACATGCCATGGTGCAGCCTCTGCAGTCAGGCAGTGGTCATTTCAGATGGCTGTAGCCAGTTAGACCCAAACTCAGCAATGTGAAGTCCAGACTCATCTACTGAATGAACAGAAAGAACCTGGACAAATAGCAAAGAAGGACTGGTTGAACATGATTTGGGGGAGCCAACCAGTAGTGAATGCAGCCCAAGAACCAGGAGTCAGTGGACCTGCTGCTCAGCAGCAACATGCAAAGCTACTTCCACAACAGTCCTGTGCTGGGAGCAAACTTCAGTCCTTGAATACCTTGCATCACACCCACGCTGTGCTGCTACTGGCACAGAGAGCATGGGCATGTAAAATGAAACAACACGTCTGAATTTCTTCTTCCTATTTATAGTTCTTTTCAAGGGAACTCAGCATTTTTCCTGGAAAAGAACCATCCTAAAACTCTTGAGCGGAATAGGAAAAGTGCACGTGTGCTTTCCAAACCATCTCCAGATTCAAGTGTTGATGTGGGAATATATTTGGACTAAAAATACTCATTAATTTAATTTTTCGCAGGCAAAAAGCAGTTACCTGAGGGACAACAGAGGTAGTTAGGGATATTGAAGAATTGCCTGCAGACTTGATCTGTGTTTTGTGCAGCTGGCTAGACCATCAGAGGTGTACATATTACTACATTTTTCCCACTAGCACTAGACTTTTCGGTGCTCTTTTGCAACCATGTTTATAGTTGATGTTCTTAGAATAAAAAATGTTTTTCGAGGAGTTAGACCTGGACATCTTTAGTTACGTTTTCAGGCATTGAAGAGGTGTTTGAATAAATAGCTGTCATTGTTTTCTTAACAGGTTTATTGATGTGCTAAGAGTTTAAGAGTTTTCCTGTTTTCTCCACAGAATGTGTTCACATTTCTTTGTTTAAATTTTTGTCCAAGTACCTACCTTGCCTATTCTCTTTGTACTCTGAACTGGGAACACATCTCTGCAGGAAATACAGCTTGTAGAGTGGAAGTTATTGATATAGGTGTTTCATGAAAATTAGGTTCATATTCATGGTCTTTAAAATGAAAGATTAAGGCTTTGGATTTTTTAAGTTCTGAAGCAATAAATGAAGCACTTACTTTTCGTATTTTATTCTTCTATGAAGAGCAAAATGTACATAGAATTTGCAATGGTCTTTTTCTTTTCCTTCAAGACTGTTTGATGCCCTGTGAGAAATTCGGCCTTTGCTAAAATGAGCAATTGGGCCCCCATCTCTAGTGGCAGTGGGGGTTACTCCTGCTGTGTTGGGATATTTAGATGTTAGCTTGATAAACAGGTTGTGTGGTTCTGAATTGCCCAAGCTCTTGTTCCCACTGAAGGCTTCAGGTTTATATAGTTATCTTATCTGCAGGGTTTTTTCCTGGAGAAGTACAACTTTATGTCATGACAGTGGTGCATTTTCCATCCCTGGACTCCTGTGGATGAGCAGTGAGGCCTGACAGAAACAGTCTGTGGCAGCCAGTAGGCTCTTTTCGATAGACTGGATTTAGTTTCCTAGTACAGCCTGTAAAGCTGGGGACACGGTTTGGAAAACATACCCTCAGTGCCTTGCTGAGATCTGTTTTTTCAGTGAGTGGGTACCATTTCACCTCTGAGAAGCCCAAAATGCCAATGATGACTCCTTGCTTTGGAGGGTGTTGGCTGTGAGCCCAGGCCACTGACTTGAGATGAGCCTGGCAGATTTCTCTGTTTTAATTTGGAATGGTGCCTCTCTTGGCACAAATCATTACAGAAGACAATTTTCTGTTGGAGAAACAAGCTGTCCTCGATATACTCTCCTAAAACTATGCTCCTCCTGATCTTTCTTCTCCTCTTCTATTACCATGGATATTACACAAGCCCTTGAAACTCTTGGGCTCTCACTCACGAACCTATCCTGGAATCTTTTAGGGTTGTCATGCTTTTGGAAGGACAAAATCACTCAGGGATCCTACAGACACCACGTATCTCTGTGTTCTTGTCCCTCCTTCTCTCACCAGTGTCCTCCCACGAGCCCCTCTCTTCCCTCTGTCCCAGTCCTTTGCTACTGCTCCCTCCATTGCCGCAGCACCACCCGGTGCCCCAACCCCCCCATGTCTCTGTGCCCCCCTCAGCCATGCAAAGGTGACATTGAGGCTGGGTTCAGCCCACACCACCAAGTGCAGCCACTGCTGGGTCAGCAGCTCCAGCATCACCACAGCATCCTAAAAGACTCTGGTGCCTGGGAAGGCTGAGGACCCCAGCAGCTGGGGTACTGGTGTCCTGTAGAGGCTGCCAGGAGCCAGTCATTTGGGTATGTCAGGGACCCCACCATCTGGAGCACTCACCCCACCTCTGGGGACTCAGCGCATTTTTAACAGTATGTCTGTTTATAGAACAACTTGATATTGCAAACAAAAAAGTGATCTTAGTAAATATTTAGCTGAATAATGTTTCTGTGTGCCTTATACAGTATATATTTAAATTGACTCATTGCATTCAGTAACAAGTTTTGCCAGCAAGTGGACGAAGTCTTTGTGTGAAATAGTTCAGTTCTAACAATTAAGGATCTGTCAGATTTCCACCAGATGAATAGTTATTAAATTAAGTGAGGATATATGTGCCGCACTGTTTAATATATGATAAAATTCTTCTGATGAATATGTGAGCTAAGATTAAGGGTACTAATTTAATCGCTGACAGTAGAGTCTTTGTATGTGGAAAATAATGCTTTAGCATTGCAACTTCTATTGCTGCTAATTTTTCCATGCAGTTATTATACATGCAGGGATCCAAAAAAGACTTTTCCTGGCGGCAGGAACAAAATTAAAAAATCTTTAGAGGCAGCTGGGCAGAGAGCTGTGATTCTGACTTTGCTGACAGAAAAAAAAAGTGATTTTGGAGGGGAGCAAAGTCTGCAACTTTTTATTGGAAAAATCAGCCAGGTAGAAAACTCTTGATCAGTCATACCCTAGTGTTGCCTCAACTGGTTCTGAACATCTTATTTCCCAACTCTCAGTATCAGTTTCAAGTGTCTGGGGAAGAACTGTGGCTCCTTGCTGGGAAATGGATGACTCTGCTGGCCAGTCTTGCACTCCCAGCACACTGATGGTTACTTAAAATGACTGCTGATTTCTCCAAAACAGATTGTATGGTTCTGTATGAATGCTGCATTTGCTGCATGTTAAATAAATTCTGTGTATACTGGTGTCAGGAGACAGAAGGAATAAATAGCCTCTAAGCAGACAGAAGGCTATATTTAGGTCTAGGCTGAGTATGCCCTCTGCCTGCCAAATGCAAAAAAATCCAAACCCAAGCTTCTTCATTTCCTGCTGAAGGCTTACATATAATTTTTTATTCCTTGTGTTTTAAAACTTTCAAACATGGTCACAGCCTAGTGTCAGGCAGCTGCACAGTCCTGTCTCTGTGGTAGCTCCAAGAGCATATGGTGTGACTTCCTCACTGCCAGGGCCATGGGGCACTAACATGGGCCCTCATTGTCACTGCCCAGCCTCCCCTGGGGCCTCTCCTCAGCCCAGCCCATGGATCACAACCCCACTTGGTCCCTGGTGCCATAGGAAGCTGATCTCCAGCTCTGCACAGCCATGGCTCTGCCAAGCTGAGCCTGATTTGCATGCTGACATTCTGGCCTGGCCTAAACCCAGTTCCACCCCCAAGGCCCTGCCCAGCCACCCTGGGGCTGTGTTTGATCCCTGTTCCCTGCACCAGACCTGAACCTGACTCCTCACCCATGGAGGTACATCCTGGCCTGGCTTTGTCCTGCCCCCACGCCCAGGGTGTTGCCTGATGGCTGGGGATGGGCTGGGGGTGCCTCCAGGCTTCCCTGGTCCCTGGCTGGGGTGGTAGGACAGGTACCCCCACTGCCTCTGGCCTTGGCGCTGCCCCGACACACGTGATGTCCAACCTTCCAAACACCACCAAGGAAAGACCCCTTTCATCATTTCAGATAAGAAAGATTAGTCTGGAAATATCTAAAGGGTACACAAAGGACTCCTGTGATTCCTGCCTGATGGTTTTTTGGCTTGTGTCACAGCAGAGTATAGAGGTTCCTGAGCTAGTTTTAAGTGAAGTGCACTGGATGTCACAGAGGAATCCAGCTGAGGGACTTCAGCATGGGCTAAATTTACCTGGCTTCTCTGCATTTTGGCCTCGCTCTTGTTTAGATGTTTGATAAATGACTTGCAGGTCTGAACACTTCAGGAACAGCATTAATCTCAGCTTCAAATAGGAAGTAAAGGCTGCCAACAGACTTTGAGAAAAGAAAAAGAGCTGCTTCTCACTGGCACTTAGAGGACTTTAGCCTTTCTGAGCTCCCGATGAGAGCAGACTTTCATAAACTTCATTCCAGTTTTATAATTGTATAGCCAGGCTGGGTCTTTTGTTCCCAGAACTTCTGAAGTTGCTAAAAACATATCAGTAATTGAAAGCCTCTTTTTGTTTTCTCCCCTTTTACCAAGAATTATTCTCCTAAGTAATGCTGAGCTTGTGCACAGTGCTCTATCAGGAGTGAAACTGCAGCTTATCATGAAATGGAGAAACACAATATACACCTTTGTGGGGAAGACAGTTTGAGAGATAGGAGAGCAATTTCCCCTTCTATATATTGCTTCCTTCCCTGTGCAGACTATGCATAGATATGAGTGGAAAACCACCAACTCCATAAGCCCCCAACTGTTTGGAAACAGTAGCATGAAAGGTTGCTCAGCACAAAGTAAGGCTTCATGACTTGCTGTTTCAGAAAAGGATAGTTTATTTTAAATCTTTCAGTACACGACTATGACTCACTGAGTCATCTGTGTTTCGAATGCAGCAGGTTCTGTTGTGTGGGTACATGTGTATATGGTGTGTACATGAGGGAGAAAAGCTAGGGGTGACTATCTACTTCCACTTCTCATTTCTAGGAACTGGAGATCTGTATCTTTGCTAAACCTGAAGCTAAGAATGCAGTATATACTGGATGGTGGGATTAGAAACTTTCTACACAGCCCACTGGAGAGGTAACAAAGAGTTTTTCCACAACTAAAAGCTTATTTCCAGTATCCACCAGAATGCAAATCTCCCAGCTGAACCACAAATTCAAAACTGGCTATGAATGACCAAGGGAATGATACAATTTCTTTACCCAGCCAGGTAAAACACTCAGGCTTTGATCTTGGACTGTGGTAAAAATGCTGCTCTGATTCAATTGTCCCTTAAATGAGCATAAATCAGGAAGAGCTCATGTAAATCTTACATTTGTACTTCACCTTCCGGTAAGTCTCACGGGCTCAACAGTGATGTGATCTAATTCAAAATGTCATTGAGTATTTATTCAGAATGAGTTTTACAAGAATACTCTGGAGCACTTGTCTATTTAAAAGGAGAAAGTAGATTAAAATAAAAGGTAATTTACAAGGAAAAGTCAAGGCAAGAACACTCGGTGTGAGGGCCTGGTTTAGACACATGCAAAGTTTAATCCTTACTGTTCCTAATCCTTCAGCTCTTCAGCTTTTCAGTTCTTGCTCCTGAACTTACTGACTACTAAGAGGACACACCAGTCTCAATCTCCTCATTTCATGTTGGCTTAATAGGAACAGTGTAAAGGACAAGATGCAGCATATGTTAAAAGTACGTGCCTGTGGGCTACATATGTCATGCAGCTGGAAGGCTGCTGCTTTAGAGAAGTTATAAGAAATATGGCCAAAAAACAACCATTATGATCAGGCATATGGGCAGCCAAGTGAGTAATGCTGCCAGGAGGAATGCCTACAGTGCAGTAGTTGTGAAATACTGATTAAAAAGTCCTGAAGTGGCTGCTTGCCCCTGACGAGTCATTCCTGCTGAAGCAGGCAACTTTCCAGGCTGATGGTTTCTAAATGCACTTTCAGGCTTATGTGTTTTGGATGTCTTTAGCAGAAACTTGTTTGTTCTTCCGATCTGTATCTGCAATGCCTCCTATCATAACCCATCATTTTATCTTATCATCGCTTTCCTGGGAATCTTTAGTTCCTCAACAGAACTGACTGGAAATCTCTCATGCATCCTGAAGATTTCAATCAGCTTAGCAGGAAAGCCTGAAGGCCAAAACCTACAAATAAGATAAGCTTTATTATGGTAAAGAGAACACTAAATGTATCTGCTGCTTTTCTTCTTTTTGATTTCTTTTTTTTTCCCCCTCCCCATTTTATGTGAAGGGTGAGGATGAAGTCTGCCTCTGTCAGACACTGGCTGCTGTTAACAAGACATGTCTCCAGAAAGATATTTTGGGAGGTGGGGTTTGGTAAGGGTTTTATATATTATAGTTAAGGATATATTAATGTCAAATTGCTGGCAATCTGATCAATGCTATCACTTTGCTCTCCTACTTCTCCTTTTGTTGCTCAGAAGTTTTGTCCTTTATTTTAAATAAACTCTGGTACAGTAGTAACAGCAACCTAAAAATAAAGCAAGTTGTTATGCAAGGGTCAACAATGAATATTATATGTTCTATTTATTTCATTTAGCCACTATTAGAGCTTTATTCCAAGAATATTTGATCATTGTGAGAAAAGTAATATTACTATTATAACATTATACGTATTAATAATAATAATTAATATGTAAGAGAAAACTGAAACCAGAACTTAATAACATTCCTGTTCTACAAAACCATGTCTACTTCAAAACAGCCTCAGAATCTTGACTACATCTCATTCAGCACAGGCATTTTCTTAATGTTCCTGTGGACTCCTGAGGGCTATTTTGTTGCACTCAAGGGTACTGGTGCTAGTTCTGCCTGCTCAGCCCCTCACTACCAGAAGTGTTTGTGAGATTAATTTTGTCATGTATGTGGCCTTTTGAGGTGTCCAGTTAAACAAAGTGTTAAATCTACATGACATTCTTAGCTGCTGACAGCTACATTTACCTAATTAGGAGAAGCAAGTTCAGAATATGGTTGTTATTGCTGCTCCTGTTCTTTTTTAAACTTCCTTATGATAATCGTGTCAAATGTCACTATTTGAAGGTGAAGGGGCTGTTCAAGTTAAATTCTGAGATTGCTTTGTCATCATAAAAGGGTAAAGAGTGACTGCAAATAATCCTCTCGAAAAATGGCCTGCCTGAGATTTTTGCCCTGGTTTTGCTTAAGTGGAGTACATCCCAATTCATGGTGTCAGGTATGAGAGAAGGGCAAGAATTCTAGGCAGGAATACAGGGAAAATGTATGCAAACATTTAAAAGTGAAATACTTGAGAGTTTGTTCCTCCTTGCACACTTAAGACTGGAAGTTAGTGACAATTAGCATTGAAAGTCATTATTTCCCCCAGCAGAACTTTGCCTGATGTCTTTATTAACATTTTTTCTATTGGGGTTTGTCAAGTGTTCAGGAACATGAATGACACTACAACAGACAGCAGCTAATATCTTTACTGTGTGCAAAAAAAGCTCTTCTGCTTCACTCTTGTGGTTTCAAAGTGGAGCTTTTCTAAGCTAATAACACCAAGTTTTAAAGTGATGTACTTATGTTAATGTGTATGTCATACATACACACAGGCATAGATATATATACCCATCCAGACAAACTCATAGTTTATTAATGTTCTTGTGGCTGTAAATACCGATGCTATAGGAAAATGTAATATGGCCTTTTAAAAATAATTTATTAGTTCATGGTAAAGTACAGGCTCCTATTGCAACTCATTTGTTATTTACTAATTAACAAAATTAAGTTTCCCAGACACAAACGGGAACTATTAATGTTTAACTGTATTTTGATTTTGGTTCTTTAAAACTTTGTGTGACTAATCTCTTCATTATAAGTATCAGATGTTCTTCAAGGTCAGCTTGAGTAATGCAGTGCTGAGGGCAACTGACTCTGCTCACTGGTGCTGATGACCCCGGACCCCCTGCACATGTTCAGTGTGTAGCTGCTGCTCTGGACCATAGGTACGTGCAATTGTCTGGCTTTCATTGACAGATATATAGAAAATTAGATGTGATATTTGATGGCTCAGTTTCATTTTGGGGGGTTTGCATTGTTGATCTCAGCAGAGTTTAGACAATGTGATCAGTGATTTCATTGTGAAATGAATATTGGACATAAGTGAGAAATATTCTTACTCAGAAACTCCACTGTCAAGTGCTCCAAAACCTCTGTTGGATGTAGATACCACTGCTGGGAGCACAATAAAGAATAAATGTTTGCATTAGGAATTATGCTGTCCTTACTCAGCATCATTTTGTAACTACATCCTGAAGTAGAACTTGCCATGCTGATGTGTGAGTTCATGAGTGAATTTGCATTGAAGTAGTGAGTCCTTTTCCTGATGTCAAAACATCACAACGTGTTTACAGTTGCCCCTGGCTCAAGCCAATTTAGTCGAGAGAGAGAGTATGAATAAGATTTGCAGTAAAAATTCTTTCTTATTTTTAGATCACTGAAGGACAAACCCTCACCCTCACCCTGCCTGCCTGTGTGAACCTGGCTATTCTACACAGTAGCAGGACCTGGGGTTCCCTGCAAAGTAAGCTGCTGAGTGCACATGTGTGTGCATAGGCAAGGGGGGAATTGTATGCCTGATAGAATAACCTCAAAGTATCAAGAATTGTGATATGTGAGAGAGATGAAGGATAGGAGAGAGGGAAAATGGAGGCAGAAGTGTGAGAGTGACAACAAAGTCTCTTTAGAGTAAAGATCTTGTGATGATATGAGGTTCCCAAGAGGAAATGTGTCACTTCAACCATTACCTCTTCAGGAACAGATTTGTATTCATGTCGCAGCATTTGGCTCTCTTAATGGAACCCCTTTGTATGGAACAGCTGCTGCTGGAGGGCTGGATATGTCGTGCTGTTATCAGTCTTCATACCAGGCACAATGCATGAGGAAAACCAGTTTATGCTAGCAAAGCAAAGAGTTAAATTCTCTGTACAAAAATGAAGAAACTCAGACTTTAAGTACATCTGGCACTTCTCTCTTGGTTTAGAGGATATCTGAAGTATTTCTGTTTCAGAAAACTCAAAAGACCAATTCAGAACTTCTCCAAAATGGTATTTTTCAGTGGGCCTCCATCCACTACTCACCATTATTTGAGAGAGAAGAATGGTCTCCCTTTTGTTGAGTACCAATGAAGCTTTACGCTCTTTTTCATTCAAAATAGTAGAAAATAAGTGGCCCCCAAGGTGAAAATACTCAACTCTGTAGCCACTGGAGAACATATCTGTGTTCTGCACATTCTGCAAATACAGCAGCTGATAAGGAAGATGCAGTCAGCTCCATCTCTCAAGATGTTACCTTTTACATAAAGGTGAAGTCAGCACAGTTTGATGTCTAGGGTTTTCAGACAGACTTGTCCTTCTAAAAAGCCCCAAGACATCAATTGCCATTATTACTGGGAATCTTGTAGTTTGCACAAGAAAAGCCACAGGCTTTAAGTTCATACTAAAATAATGCAAGTATTCTGCATCATCTTCTCAAGGATGACACTCTTAACTGTCTTAAAATTAAATTCTCCTGTGCTCGATGGAAGCAAGGAAGCTAAACTGGTTACAGAGATCTATTTTTCTAATAGCATCTCTTCCCTGTAAACCATGAGGCATGCCAGTATCACCTTCAAAACATAAAATATGCATATGTGCTGGTAGATTTTATGCATTGCTTACACATCTTATGCTACAACTAGTATGTCTTAGTCAGCTATCTAATGTTATGTGACCCCTTACTCTTGCATTCCAATGTCACCAGTGTCAGACTGTTAACCATTAACTTGACAATTATTTTGAAAAACACAAACTGACTTCATTAACCTTTTGTAAGGACACTTGATGTTAAAAATATGACGTTACCTAGTTCTCAGCCTAATGTGGTGCACTTCATGCTTTACTGCTCTTAATGCTGCATTAGCAAATGCAACTCACCCTTTCTTATAGGTGAATGAAATCATTATATATTTGACTCTAGGGTCTAAGGTACAGGTACTTTAATGTTTATTATAGAAGCTAACAGAACATTTTTGTGGGCATTAAATCCTTAATTGCTTTCTGTTTATAGAGATGTCCATTAGCCATTATTGCTGAAAATGCTAAAACTATCAACAATGCTTCCATATCCCCAGTAAGACAGAAGCTGGGCAGTTTCTCCCATTTCTTTCAGGAGAGGTTTCCTCTCCCATAGTTTTATTTTCCTGAATAATTGGTCTCAGATGTCCAGTTTGGCCTCTTAATGATTTCAAATGTTTTATGAATTAATAAGAGGAATCAATAAAATAAGCTTGATACCAATTTCAGCTTAGGGCTTTCTTTTTCTCTCTCTGCACCAGTAGTGAAGATGATTGCTTTTCTAGCAACAGTATTCTTCCTAGGCATCTTTTCTAGGAAGTGCTGTAGAGTTCATCACTGCTCTGAATTCCTCTTATTTGTCTAGGGACTTTGGGTTTTGTGGGGTTTTGTTTTGTTTTCCTTATAGTTCATGCAAGAACTTAGCTCTGGGCTAAAGATGTATAAACAAAAAGGGAAATTATGGGTGTCTTATCTCTCAAAGTAATTTTACTTTATTAATTTTTGGTGCTGATTAAATCCCAAGCTAACTCGTTATTTGGTCAGTTGAGGAGAAGGAGGAAGAGGTAAAGAAGAGACACCAGCTGTCAGACAGAGAGCCTTTCCAAAAAGCTTTAGACCGAACTTTAAGGAACACTCCATGTAGATAAGAACAGTATTTCTCAGGAAGTGCAGTTCTTTGATCTTTCCTGGCATGTCCCCTATGACAACAGTTTGTGAGACACTACTGTGCTGCCAGTTGTCAAAACTGGATCTGAACAATGAAATGGAGAAGGAAAAGCTGTCATTATTTTCCTGCTCATCTGTATCCCTTTCTTCCTGTAACTCTCATGGTCTGGCTGAGCTGGGGCCACCAGTGAAATTTCTGTGCTTCATCTGGAGACGGGCAGTGACAATTCTCTGTACAATGATCTCCCATAGTAAAGTCCTGGATGACAAGGCTAATGTTAACTTAAAGGTCACACAACTATGCACAAACACCTGAGCTGTGTTTGCTTGCAGTATTTGAGCCATATGGCACTGCACTGAACTGCACAGGTGGTGTTCCCTCCTTCTGGATATATCAGAACTCCAAAGCAGGCATAAACTAGAGAGGCACATTATCTCTGTAGAGTGCTGATGAAACTTCTGCAGAAATGCTGTGCCTGCTTCTGGTAGATTTGGTTTTAACCTACAAGGAGTACAGACCTTGAAAAATATAAAATCTCTTTTATCTCGTGGTCTTGGGCAACTAAGTTTGTCCAGCTGCCTGCTGAGTTATGTTCAGAATTCCCTTACTTTGTCCCTTCTTTAAAGCATCCAGTTGAAGCATGACAAGGGACTATGTCTAGAAGAATCAAGAAGGGTCTTGCTTTGAAATCATTAGATAAATCAGGTTCAGATCACACTGATAGCTCTGCAACATATCTCTTTCTCTTCTCTTGGCCTCTTCCTCAAAGAGAAATGCCCTGAATTAGAATACATAGAGCTTTGTTTAATCTGTAAGAATAACATACAGACCTGGTTTTTTTCAGTGCAGTTGTGAGCCATACCTCTGGACTCACAGAGATCGTTTCTTTGTCTGGGATTGTTTCATTGTGTATATGCTAGGAAGCAAGTGACTGCAGCACACAAACAACAGAATTTTCATGCATCTAATTCTGTGATTGTTGCTTTTACCTCCTGTTATTTAATGACAGGAAAGCTTTTTTTATCTCATGTGCAGGTGACTCTTTTGTGAAATAACATGAACCTACCAGTGAAGTACTACATTTGTGTGTGTTATGGATTTTGCTGGAAATATGCACATTTTGTTGATGTCATCCTCCAGGTAAGATACCAGAATGTTATACCTGCTCTCTTTGTTCCTGCATTTCTCACCTTATTTCTGTATGACACAGGGTATCTGTACACTCCAGAATGAGTACCCAGGCTGATCAGGAACCAGCTGCCAGCCCCCCTGCTATGGGTCTGGCCCCTGAGAGGAGCTCCCCGGTCTCTGCAGCAGTGATGTGTGTGGCAGCAGAGCTTACTGCCAGTTCTGAGCAGGTTGACAGCTACACTGGTGACAAACAAAATACTCAGAGTGTAATCTCAGATACAAACCTTGCTTAGGAAACAATTCTCAGCAAACTGAGCTCACAAAGCACTCAAGACTGAGATAGTAGAAATAATTTCTATGACTTCCATTCTCACTGCCAAGAAGGAATCAAGCCTTCTGGGGAACTCTCCAAATTGATCCAGATACAGAGCTGGGCAGGCAGAGAAGGTGAATGCTGTTGGCAGCTGGGCAGAGAGCCAGCTAGCTTTTCTCTTCCAGACTTTCATGGCTGCACAGAGCATAACATCTCCCTTTACCATTTAGTAATGACATCACCAGCTGTTACCAGGGAATCACAGAAACTACAGATTTGGATCTTGGCAGCTACATGTAAAGAGAAAAAAAATCTTGCTCTTTTTGGGGTCAGAAAGGAAAGCTGAAACAAATTCCAGAACAAATTGGATTGGAACAAATCAATAATTCCAAATCAAACAATTCGTCTGCTACACTGACAGTGTGGTCCCTGTATTATGTCACTCACAGAAAACAAACATGGGAGATTGTTGTTACTTATCCTGGACTCCAACAGGAGATCAAGTGTGGGACTTCTAAATTCATGAAGCTTAAATATATCCTTCAGATATTACTGTTAACTTACAACTTCAGTTCTGATCAGTGGATTTAACAACTTGCTTTTAGGGATGTGATATCCTCTGACCAATGTTTTTTCAGAAAGTGCTGATAATTTCTGCTTCTTGAGAAAGAGTTTGCTGGTGTTTCACAGCAAAGAAAGTATGTAGTGTTGAGTTTTGATAAAATTGTGTGCAAATACCATTACTGTTGTGACAAAATATGTGCTTTTTATAGCTTTTAAAAATGTGGTGTTTGTGAGAACGGATGTCTTCAGACACGCATGTTATAGCTTTTAGGTGCTTGAGATTTTTGCAGTTATGGAAATCTCATTTTTGTCTTTTAGTAACATTAGCTGACATTTTATTTATGTTGCATGTTTAAATGAAAACACTTTTTAAATGCATTATTATTTGAGTATTAAATAGTGAGGCCCAGCTAATATTAGCTCTTGTGTAGGTTTGTTTGATTTCATTCACACTGCACAAAATGTACAGGTTTGGTATGTACTTGAGTTACCCATAAACAAATGCATCTCTGCTGCAAAGGCAGATGGAACAAACTCAAGTAAGGATTCGAGCTGAACTCAGGTCTGGAACTGTAATAGCTGCTTTGTCTCTATTTATACTTGCAAGGCTGTGTGCTGTGTGAAAGTGAAGATCCCAGGTCGGAAAGGCAGAGGTTGTTATGCTCACCAGATGTGTGGGAGATCTGAGACAATCTGCATGGAGCATAAAAGACCTGTGGACTCACCCTGTTTTGCTGTATCTCCACTAAAGAGCAAATTTATGTAGGGAAGAAACCCCCAGTTGCTAATCTGGTGTCAAATACATACATGATGGAGGTTCTTATGTGGACATTGAGCAGCATTTCTAGCACTGTTCCACACCTGTTGTCTTAAACAGCATAGGAACATGTTTAATCTGATTTGTGTCCTCCATACCAAAAACCAGGCAAGATCTACTTGCCAAAAACCCAGTCTCTTTCCCCTGTTTTGTTGGTGGCCTCAGATCCTGGAATTTTTGTGTCACAAGAGCAGTTTGCATACAGTTTGGATCTTGTTATCTGGAACATGGTTCAATGTTCTCTGTTGTGCCTTGTTTCAGTGGGACAATGACCAAGGAAACTGCTGAGACGTGGATGGATTGCCAGGGATATGTCATGAGAAAGCTATCCAGAGTCATCTGCCCACATGCCGTGATGCTGGCTCCCAATTCCAAAGCAGGGCTGCAGTCAGAGGAGATCATTAGTACTCCAAAGAACTGAGCTATCTATGCAAGTTCTTTTTTTTGTCCTTTATAGTGAGTCACTTGGAAAGGCTCCTTTTTTGGTTCTCTTTAGTTTGACTGCTGGTTCCTTTTGCTTGTATGTCCAGTCAGAGCTCTGAGACTTGTGACTGGGGCTGCAACAGCCACTGGAGCTGTTGTCATGGTTTATCTCTCTGGAATGGTGGAAATGTCACTCTTCTTCACTTTTGTTTTTTAAGGATATGAAAGATGTTTCTGAAGAGGAAGGAATTTACTTCCTGGGAAAATTCACATACAACCAGGATGGAGTTCCCCACGCAGACTTTCAGGTTGCAGATTTGCTCTGAAATTCCCATGGGGAGAAGAACATTTTGGTTTGTGTGGTAAATTCTTGGTGTTTGCAGTCTCTGCCGTGGTTTTAGAACTCGATGCACTCCTGTGGTCTGCACATACATGTCAAGCACACTTTCCAAATGCTGTCTGCACTGGAGATACTCTTAAGTACCCGTAAGGGATCAGGAGGAAGTACTTTGGTCCTGTGCAAGCCCCACACAGGCCTTTAAGAAAACAAATTAATATGAAAAGACTGTATTAATCAGACCAATATATGATACTTATTATTTTATATACACTGTCACTTATAATTGTAAATTACTACAGGATATCTTCACGTTTTTGCTGATGTCCCTCCTAAATATGGTGCAGTGGAACAAGAGGGGCAATTTAATAGGACATACAGGGACAGAAAGACAAGGAGCTCCTATATGATGCTCTCTTTAGCATAAACATTTTGACTCCTGAACTCAGAGAAGGAGTGAAGGCACCTCAGTGGAGAATATCCCTAGACAAGAAGCTAACTTTCTTGTGCTTTCATCCTCCTTTTTTCTCAGGAAACAAATGGAAAGAACTATCCACACTTAAACCTGAGATTCACTTATACCACACATGTATTTATCAAATTCAACTGGATGGGAACCCTGTTCCCTGAAGAACATACTTGTGAAGAGCTAGAATATAAATCATTAAATCTAGTATTGATGTGAGTTGGTAACACAGATGGATGCAGAGAAATTCTCTTCATTCCTTCTGGATTGCACTGTGTTGGGAAAAGTGATAAAGAAAATCTCTGCTGTGCTGGTTATGTTTATGACAGATGAAAGCCCCTCTAAAGATGACACTTTCTTGTTTTGTTTCTTGACTTTCTGATGTATGTTGAGTCTTGGTTGTTGACTAAAGTAGCAATACAAGCAATTGAACATTTAAAGGCCCTATTTCATAAATCTAGTAACAACACTAAGAGGAGCTGAGGTGTACTCGCTTCTAACCAGTGTGCCATTAACAGAGCTGGTATCACATTTTCCCTGTAAAATAGCTCCAAAAAAAGGATCTGGGCTGACTTTCAGGCTCCAGGGGGCTGACCATTAGGAAGGAAATCTTCCCGCTACCTTCATTAGGGAGAAAAGAATGAGAGGTACTTTTCAAAGTATGCCTCATCAGCAGCCCTATGTTGAGGGACTGGGATTTGGTGGCCTGCAGCTAGAAATACTTAGTGGTATCATTCAGAAAGGGGGCACAAGCCAGTTTTGAGTTGCTATGCTCCTCTGAAGAGATTTTGCCAAAAAAGAAGAATTTATCACTTCTTAGAACATACTTTGGCTTTACTATTCAAGCAATTTAGTATATGAGTATATGAGTACTGACAGTCTTTGAAACAAAAGAGGTGGGGCTCCTTTGTGTGCACTGAAGAATTTCTGCTACTGACTTCACTGGAGCCACTTCATCACCAGATCCATATCCTGAAAGCCTGAAGTGCCCTTAAAAGGGCTACTGCAAATTTATAAATCATATTCACAGTCCTCAGTTGACATGATCACCAGCACCACTCCTGCTCAGGATCTTGCCCTGCAGGCCTGCAACCCTCTATCTATAGCCTACTCAGTACTCATGAGGTTGATTTGTTTGTCCCCACCCATTTTTACAGGAACTTTTGTTGATAACAAAGAACATATTTTTTAAAACAGTGTTTGAAAGTAAATTATACTCCTGACTATATAGTGTTTCATTGCTTAGGCTTCAAACACTGTGTAACATGCTGATTTGTTTAATATCTACAGTCCTTACTGGAATGTTTTTAAATTGTGTAAGCATTCCTACTAGTTTTATGGTTTTCTAAACTCTTTTTTTTATGTGGGTACAAATTTAACTTGACAGTGTACTTTCCAAGCTTCCATTAAGTTGGGTCAGCTTGTTACTGATAGATGAATATCTCTGGAATAGCTTTATGATGTCTTGCAATGGAAGAGTTTTCATTAAGTCCAACTAGAAAAACAATGTATTTGTAAGTCTTATATCAGTTCCTACTGTGCCCTAATGTCTGTGGGACCCCTGCTGGTGGAAAGGGGAAGAGAAGAGGGTGAAAAAGTCCAAAGATAAGTTAATGGAGAAAGGAATATATTTTCACTGTACTTTGTTTGCCAGCTACTGTTATCATGCGGCCAACAAAGATCTCAATGCTTTGAAACTTCTCACTTACAGGTTGAAGTTTGTCGGTGCTTTCCTCACGTAAGTGTGTTTTACCTCTCTTCAAGTGTGTTGATGCTGCTTTGAAAGATCTTCAGATCTTCAGCTTCAGGTATCTTCAGCTACACCATCTGGTTTCAGTTTTCCTTAATTTGGTGTCAGCCAAGCTCCTACAGTCCAGATGATCAAAAGGGACAGAGTTAAACCTGCTGCACTTTAGGGATTTAAGCCTTCCTTTTCCTCCTGTAAATTTTGACCTTTTCAAAATGAGCTTGCTTTCTTTTGTTTTTCCCCCTAAGAAAATGGAACATAAAGCAAATGTTTGATACTTTTACTGGGGGAGTCAAATTCCAAGCATTCTGTCTGCCTTTCACTGACAGAAAAATTATTCCACAATAATTTCTCATGATTTCCAAAATGACACTGTATGTTACTGTAACAATAACAGCTAACTTGGCCTTTTGAAAGGTATATATTTTCTCAAGAAATTTTGGTTTAATAGGGAAAACACTGATCATGGAGAGCTTGTGGAAATATAGCCTAAAGAAAGAAGCGGATGTTTGTGACTGTCATGAAATCTCCTGGCTGGAACAGTTTCCTGTTGAGGCACTTTGTGTTGCCTGACACCCCATGGAGGGGTTCTCCCTCTAGCTGTGTCTGCAGCCTGGGTCCTGAAGAGGTAAAGAGGGAGCAGGGGTGACTTCAGTCCCCTCTGCTGAGGGGCTCCCTGGGGAAGGAAAATGTGCTGTGCATAAAAAAATCGGTGTAACTGTTATCTGATTGTCTGCCTGATTACAGGACTAAACAGCTGGGCTGGGTACCAGTGTATGTCAAGTAGATTTTTAAACTCTGTTCCTGGTGGTGTGACTGAGTCTTGGGAACAGTTATTTATTGGGATCATTGAAAAGACTTGATGAACTGCTGAATTCTTCCTTGTCTAGATTCCTTTGTCTAGGTTGCCTCAAATTATCACTGAACCCGATTATTTTTATACAGACACAAGTTTTAAATCTACACAGATGACACTTACTGTGCTGAAAATGCATTACACACTTTTCAGCCCTTGCAGCTGGTTCAGCACCAACGAAGGAAATTTATTTGGTAACAGAGCTGGGAAAGAAAGGTGCTTGGAGATGCAGTTCTTGTAGATATGCTTTGTTGTACATAGCATCTCTTGCAGAGATGATTTCTTGTGATATTCCTGTCTATATTATGAAAGAAACAGGAGAATATAAAATGTTTAAAGTCTTAAAATCAAAACCTTTGGGAGCCTAATTAAGTGTACTTTGCAAAATACGTGAAGTTCACTTACAGCTATTGACTTGAGGTTTGTATATTATTGCCAAGTCCTGGAACGAATAAAGCTCTAATGTTGGAATATTTGTTTTGTACATTTTATGGGTTGAAGCAATGAGAAAACAGATACCCAGATTCCGCATGTATTCTAAAAAGGAGGATTTTGTATTGCAAGTAATGAAGATGACTTGTTTAAAACTTTCTCTTATGAGAAATTTTTCAATCAGTCCCTTGAAAATTCAGGTGTTTTCAAGGATCGTGTGGGACTCACACGAGGAACAGTGTCTTGTCAAATGCACATTTTGGTTGACATCCTGTAACACGTAGTTGAGGTGCGGGTCGTCTCGGCCTCATTGATGCTGGCTGCTGCCTCTCTGTTCCACAGAACGACACGCCGGGTTCTGCTGGGGACGTACTGGGGAAGCCTTAGCGGGGCTTTGGGTCATCACGCTGCCCATCCCTCCTCCCGCTCTGCCTGTGGCACACCTGCTCGTCCGCTCCTTTTCACCTCTTCATTCCCCCCCCGCACATCCCAAAGCGCTCATTCTGACGTTCGCGCATTCCCAGCACCGTGTTCCCCCCGCGCCCGGGGGTTTCCCGCTCTGGGAGCGCCGGGACGCGCCGGGGCCTCGCCTGCCCTCTGGCGGCGGCCGAGGGCGCAGCGGCTTCCAAGTCGTACCTTGCAGGAACCTCGAAACTGCTCCTCCTTCAGGGTGGAAGAGTCGGGAATTCTCACAACTCATTTCTCAAGAGAGAGGATATGTTCGCTATTCTTTCGTGATCGGCACAGGCGCTTTTTTTGGCACGTTTAGTTTTACAAAGACGCGCGGTGTTACCCGCGGGAGCACAGCATCTCCCGCAGCTGCTACCCGGTACTTGTCAGACGTTTGGGAGTAGCAGAGGTAAGAAATAAGAATATACAAAGAGGGGCTGCAGAGGGGCAACAGAAATGCAGGTATTGCTGCTATTATGTAGACAGAGAAGACACGAAATAGATGGAAAGCAGGAATACTTCAAGAAATAGAAGAACTGTCGGCAAACTCGTCTGCAACTGCAGACAGAGGGAGAGATTTTCAAAGGAAAAAAAAAAAAAAAAATAGAAAAATAAAAGGCCGTAAAAAGAAAGCTGAGTGCCCTAGTTCCAAGAGGTGACTTGTGGAACATTACACAATAACATCAAAATGAAATGGAAGATGAGTTATTGCATGTAATGAGAAACCTAGGAAGAAAACTGTCCAAGACAGAAAAATGTATCCAGAGAGTTAGGGCTGGAAAATTCTCCAGGGAAAACATCACAAAGACTGACCTTATGATGGATGGCCTTCGGTAGAACTCAAAGCTGTGAAGATCTGGCAATTATTTTTTTTTTTTTTAACTCAAGCTCTGTATAGAACTGCTGTATTGGAAATGCCACAAGACTTTAAAAGAAAAAGAGTTATAAACATTGTTTAGATGAACATTTAAAATAATTGTTACTGTGTTTCAGTCTTTCAGGTAATTATTACTAAGTTTGAGAACATACAATTTTTGGTGTCTATATTTCATGTAGATTGTAGATGGTTGTGCACATTCTGGCTATGTACATCACAGACCCTTAACTCTCTCCTGTGTTAACTTCAGACCACACATGGGCACATGACACTGATGACCTAACCTTGCTCCTTAGGAATATGCCTATTTGTTTGTCACTACTAAAACACAATGTCTTTCTTTAAGCACTGAGCTGTCTGCATCCATGTCACCTATATAGATGCCTTGTATTTTCAACATGATTTTTCCTACTTCAGAGCTATACCACCATCTCTAGCATCTCTAGTGCTAGTTGTATTTGCCATTATTTGAGAGTAAAGAACAGGTAGGTATGTACTTCTGGTATATTGCCAGCAGCACTTGCTGTGAGTAACCAAACTGGAAGCAATATATTTCCATTTCTGAAGAAAATGTATTTTTTTGTCAGCAAGTATGTCAATAATTTGCCTGTCTCAATTCCTTTATCTGGGACAGTTTGTCTTGGATGTCTTAAAAATTCAAGGGATTTTAAATCTCTGGCAAAGAGATTTGGGCAAAGCTGACTTCAGCAACAATGTGATAGCAAGCTGAGCAGATAAGGGTGAAGAGGAAGAGCTGATTTCTAGGCCATAGAGCCTTGCTTTGGTAAGTCTCTTCCCAAAGGCTGTCTGCCACAGAAGACCTGAGTGATTTGGGCTAATACTCCTTGACCTCTAATGGCAGGAAACTCTCAAGTGCTGGACAGTTAGTGAGTGGAATTAAGGTCTGGCTACCTCAGGACCCTCTAAATCAGTACTGATCTTAATTTTACAAGGGGTATGAAAGCATCAAACTGGTCCTGGTACCTTTAGGAATCAAGAATGACTGGTGCCTTGGAAAATATATTTTGATCGGTTTTGTTGTTTGCTACTATGTAGTAGATCTTCAGAAACTTATCTTGAGTTTACCCTACTGTAGCTGACATTGTTACCTTTTCTGTTTGTTTTTAAGCATTCCAATTACTTGAATTCATTGTTAACCTAAGAGGACAGATTATCAGGCAGAGAATATAAACTGGTTGGCTTTCTCTGAGGAAACAAAAAAGAGGTGGAGAGCAGAAGGACTGTGCTTGAGCGAGTATTTCTGGGGTCATTCTGGCTGTGTGGCTTTTGGAGAAGATCTGATAATGTAGGCAGGTTTGGGCAGCCTCTTGGAGTTTGCAAGGCTCCAAGAGTCTGTGTGACTTCATTCCACAGGCCATGTAGAAGTGGGGACACTACACAAGAGTCCAGGGTCCTGGAACAGTACACCATGACTTTTCCACTCCTAACCCTGCAAACCACTAACACTATTCTCCAGGTCTGGATTTGTAGGCACAAAGGCATTTGCATTTCCTTTGCTTTGCTCTTTCCCTGTTTGGTGCAAGAGGCTCTGATGTCAAGCAATAAACATTTGTCTCCTCTCTTGGTGCTGTGGGCTTCTGTGCATGTCTAATAATATGCTGAGCACCTTGAATTTCTGTTGGCATCTCTGAGAGTTTCAGGTTGTCAGAAACATTTGGGCTCAGACCCCACCCAAGCCCTCATTTGAAGGCAGCATTTGAGCTCTCAGTTTCTCTCCCAGTAAAGCAGCATGTGTTTTTCAAGGGCACATGCTAAGGGCTACTGCATTTATTCCATGGACATGACCAGGGAGACAACATTCCTTTTTAATTTACTTGCCTTTAACTCACATTTCTATTTCAATGGGAAAAACTCCCTTCCTGGCAGAAGTTCTCAGTGAGCCTGTAGTTTGCCTTGTAGACCATGGCAGAGTTTTCTACTTCTCCCCATGCCGTGACTTTCTATGGTCAGTTTTGCCCAGTGTTGTCTGGAATTATATTATGCAATATAAAGGACAACTGTGTGATTCCAAGCCTCAGGTTCACACCCTCTCAACCTCTGTTTTTCTGGTAAGGCTTTGCTTTGTTACCCGCTGCATGTTATCATGATTTCCTGTTCACAGAGTTTTCCTCCTGGACTGAATTTTAATCACGTGTGTGTGTGCACAGGTGTGGGCATGCAGACATGGATCCATGTGTGTGTGGTTTAAATTAGCCCCTGTAGCTTCAAAGCCATAGGAAATACTATTCCATGGATAAAGTGGTTTTATTCACCATGAGCAGGAGAAGAGAAAATAGTAAGAATCAGGTAACTGAACTGAGCACAAAACTGGAGTGCAGAGAAAAGGTAACTATAGAGACAGGGATTTCCCCTGGTAAAGAGGAAATAAATTACCATCATGACTCAATAAAACTGGGCAAAGGTTCCAGTCTAGGATCAATTTCTAAGGTCCCTGTCTATTTAATTGTCTTTTAATTGACAGGCTGGTGGTTTTCAGCTTGAGCTCACCTCCAAACATAAGAGAAACAGCAGTCACAGGAGTGGTATAAAATATGGATTGTTTCATCCATTGAGGAAGTCTGGCAAGGAGGATTTTTGACCATTCATTTCTGTAATTATGACGACAGACTAAGCTTGCATCAG